>CM076575.1:32331728-32783389 GCA_034641835.2 Pinus albicaulis
ATTGCATTGCAGACGGGTCGACATAAAAAATGGCGTTTAGCCATGGTTTTTCAGACAAGCCGGTTGCTGGATTACACTGTCTGGTACCTGTGACGATAAGGAGAAGTGGCCAGCGGAACTTCTGCCTAGACTTTGCTGCATATTTCCATTTCTCTCGGTTCTGTCTCTGTCTCCTCCGTTAATTGGAATTCTGCTTCTTCGTCTCTTGTGCCCACTGCGCCTGAGATTGCACCCATGCCTCGCGTGCGTCATAGGATGCGTTGCCGCAGGGGGAGCACTAGAGGTCGATCCCGGCGCGCTCCCTCCAGCACCTCAACAGAGATGACTTCCGGCCAGTCCAGTGATTATTACTTAGGTCGATATCCAAATACTAGGAGTGGAAGTGGCCTGGCCAGCATCTCGCGACCGCAGTGATCTCCCCCGCTCCTGGCTTCCCACCGCTAGTTCACCTTTTCCCACGACGCGCACTGCACAATTTTCCTTTGATTTCACTCTCAACCGCCCGCGAATCACAGCTGTAGTCACTGTGGTCTTCCGCGAGGAGGCCCAAACGGAGGAAGAATGCACCCGTCCGGCGGGTTTGAGCTCGGAAAAAGCCGGCCAACATTCGGGCCTTCAGGAGGGGAGCCGTGGCATGCATGTGGAGGTAGCACCTAGCGATCCTGGACCTTCCGAAGGATGGTGTCGAATCGTGGAGGAACCACCGGAGGAGTAGTTTGGTTAATTTGTTTTTCTTGCTTAGCAGGCCCACTTAATTGGGCTGCTTTTAGTTTATTTTACTGTGCTGGACCTTTGTAATATTTTTGAATTCTGTAAATTAAACGTTCAAGACAGGTTTCCCCGTATGAGGGCAGTCTTCTTAATTTTTTGATTTTTTGATGACAAATTTGCCATGAGTATGGCCAGGCAATGTTTTTGACTTCGGTGTAATTTTATTCGCAATGTTAATAGATTAACTTTACTTTGAATTCTCACATGATTAGCGTTTTTCTTGATCCGTTCAAGGATTTTGGGTACTTTAATTTGTATTTGGAACAATGGACGTCGGTACTCTATCTGTTGCTTTACTGTTCTACATACTACTATTTCACTTTCTTATAGATGCCTCGGGCATATTTGAATGCTTTCTCAGATTGTCGATAATCTTCATGTGGACCGTTACTGGATTTTATATCATGTCCCTGTATGTGACATGGGGTATTTTTCTATCATTGTCCGGGGTGGGACTTCCACTTTTCTGGATGGATATTTGGGTTCCAATCTTCAGATGTGAAAATGTAATGACTTCATGGACTGTTTTACTTCATATAATATATTCAAAACAATGTTTTTTCTCTTCTGAAAAAAAAATGATTAATGTTTATCATTCTGCCTTCAAAACTGGCGATGCTGGTCTATGTTGCTGGTTTATTGATATGGTCTGATGGTCTTTTTATATTTTGGACATATCACACTCCTCACATGATTAGCGTTTTTCTCTGTTCAAGGATTTTGGGTACTTTAATTTGTATTTTGAACAATGGACGTCGGTACGTACTCTATCTGTTGCTTTACTATTCTACATACTGCTATTTCACTTTCTTATAGATGCCTCGGGCATATTTGGATGCTTTCTCAGATTGTCGATAATCTCCATGTGGACCGTTACTGGGTTTTATATCAAGTCACTGTATGTGACATGGGGTATTTTTCTATCATTGTCTGGGGTGGGACTTCCACTTTTCTGGATGGATATTTGGGTTCCAATCTTAAGATGTGAAAATGTAATGACTTCATGGACTGTTTTACTTCATACCATATATTGAAAACATCGTTTTTTCTCTTGTGAAAAAAAAAATGATTAATGTTTATCACTCTGCCTTCAAAACTAGCGATGCTGGTCTATGTTGCTGGTTTATTGATATGGTCCAATAGTCTTTTTATATTTTGGACATATAACACTCCTCACATGATTAGCGTTTTTCTCTGTTGCAGGATTTTGGGTACTTTAATTTGTATTTGGAACAATGGACGTCGGTACTCTATCTGTTGCTTTACTATTCTACACACTGCTATTTCACTTTCTTATAGATGCCTCGGGCATATTTGGATGCTTTCTCATATTGTCGATAATCTCCATGTGGACCGTTACTGGGTTTTATATCAAGTCCCTGTATGTGACATGGGGTATTTTTCTATCACTGTCTGGGGTGGGACTTCCACTTTTCTGGATGTATATTTGGGTTCCAATCTTCAGATGTGAAAATGTAATGATTTCATGGACTGTTTTACTTCATATAATATATTCAAAACAGCGTTTTTTCTCTTGTGAAAAAAAAAATGATTAATGTTTATCACTCTGCCTTCAAAACTAGCGATGCTGGTCTATGTTACTGGTTTATTGATATGGTCCGATGGTCTTTTTATATTTTGGACATATCACACTCCTCACATGATTATGATTAGCGTTTTTCTCTGTTGCAGGGTTTTGGGTACTTTAATTTGTATTTGGAACAATGGACGTCGGTACTCTATCTGTTGCTTTACTATTCTACATACTGCTACTTCACTTTCATGGACTGTTTTACTTCATATACTGCTATTTCACTTTCATGGACTGTTTTACTTCACTGTTGTAGGGTCTTGGGTACTTTAATTTGTATTTGGAACAATGGACGTCGGTACTCTATCTGTTGCTTTACTATTCTACATACCGCTATTTCACTTTCATGGACTGTTTTACCAGGATTTCTGAGATTTCGTACTTTAATTTGTATTTCAGCTTAATGACGTCAGGATTTATCCTCTGCTGTTGCATTATTCATATCGCTATTTCACTTTCATGGACCTGCTTTACTTCATAATATCTTCACTTTCATGGACTCGTTTTACTTCATATAATATCTTCACTTTCATGGACTGTTTTACCTCATATAATATCTTCACTTTCATGGACTGTTTTACTTCACTGTTGTAGGGTTTTGGGTACTTTAATTTGTATTTGGAACAATGGACGTCGGTACTCTAACTGTTGCTTTACTATTCTACATACTGCTATTTCACTTTCATGGACTGTTTTACTTCACTGTTGTAGGGTTTTGGGTACTTTAATTTGTATTTGGAACAATGGATGCTTCAGACTTATCCGTTGCTTGCATTATTCTACATACCTGCTATTTCACTTTCATGGACTGTTTTACTTCATATAATATCTTCACTTTCATGGACTGCTTTACTTCATATAATATCTTCACTTTCATGGACTGTTTTACTTCACTGTTGTAGGGTTTTGGGTACTTTAATTTGTATTTGGAACAATGGACGTCGGTACTCTATCCGTTGCTTTACTATTCTACATACTGCTATTTCACTTTCATGGACTGTTTTACTTCATATAATATCTGGGTACTTTAATTTGTGTTTGGAACAATGGACGTCGGTACTCTATCTGTTGCTTTACTATTCTACATACTGCTATTTCACTTTCATGGATTGTTTTACTTCATATAATATCTTCACTTTCATGAATTTGTTTTACTTCATATAATATCTTCACTTTCATGAATTTGTTTTACTTCATATAATATCTTCACTTTCATGGGTGTTTTACTTCTTTGTTGTAGGGTTTTGGGTACTTTAATTTGTATTTGGAACAATGGACGTCGGTACTCTATCTGTTGCTTTACTATTCTACATACTGCTATTTCACTTTCATGGACTGTTTTACTTCATATAATATCTTCAAAACATCGTTTCTCGTCTTTTAAAATTTTAATTTTTTTTTTTAAATTGAACCCTCCGTCGGTCTACCGACGCCTTGTAGACGTCGGAACTGCGACAACCCAGAAACGTCGGAAGAGAGACAGTATGAAAACGTCGAAAGAGCGACGTTCCAAACGTCGGACCACATATCGTCGGAATTACGACATCTTCTAGACGTCGGAAGAGTGACGTCCAAACGTCGGACCACGTTTAGTCGGAATTGCGACAGTTTACAAGCGTCGGAAGAGCGACGCCAAAACGTCGGACCACGTTTAGTCGGAACTGCGACGGTTTCTAAGCGTCGGAAGACAATTTACAAACGTCGGAGGCGACGGTTTGTGAGACAGGCAGTGGGAAAGTGAAGCGCACCATTCGGAGCAGCGGAAGAAGTGTCGATAGTGCGACACTTTTTACTTGCGTCGGAACGGCCGATGGCACATGACAAACCACGGTTTTCCGCCCCGAACTATCGCTCTTGACGACTATGTGTCGGAATAACGTGAGTGCTTGATCGGAATTTCCGCAAATTCTCTAGTTTGTTCTCAGTGTTGCCTCAAATTTTGTCATGTTTTTTGCATGGAAAAGAGTCTAATGAGTCCTTTATTGATTTTCAAGTACCCATTATAAAAAGATGTCATTTATCTAAAGAGAAAGAGTGTATGAATCACAAGGCATAGATGAATCAAATGACCTAGCTACCATCTGGTCACATAGAAATCGCGGGTTGTTGAAATTCTTATGGTTTCCTAGTATGAGGTGACAAATGGAGTTGTTAAAGTACCTTGTATGTTCATGGGATGTTCAGGCACAAATGTTCAAGTTTGGGGAGAATCTACTCGAGATACAATTATATGATATTTACTTTATGATTGTATTTTCAAAGCAAGGTGCCCCTATCTCTCTTCTAGGTGGAAGAAGTGGTGGTGAAATGGTGAAAGATTACATTCATACCTAATGTATACCTTAGGTCATTCCTACTAGGGATGGAAAGATAAACATAAAGTATGTGACCCAACTACCTTTTAGAATGATCTTGTTCATCATAGCAAGATTCCCAGGTGTCTCGACATTACATGTGGCAAGTATCTCATACATTCAGTAGATGGTATAATGTCTAGAGCCAAAATTATTCAAGTGGAGCGACGGTGTCCTGGTCAACCTAAAGGAACAACTTACTAAAGAAAAGGAGGTGAAGTTAAAGAACTTCGGATATGGTGCCATATTGGTCTCTTTTACCTTAAAGAGGGTACCATTACTGTAGCCTTAGTAGATTGTACTTTATCCCTTTGATCTGAGGGTCCCATGGGTGCGGAGGTGGATATACCACATGGCCAGACATGTAGATCCATCATATATCAGATTTTCACCAACTTTATTTGGATGGATGCACAAAGAGTTCATCATGATTGATGAGTATCCTTACACAGGGATGGATTTCTGTGATGATACCAAGCTCTTGCTGCCTGAAGGCAAGCAATCAGATGCTACAGGTAAGATAATTTGACCTTTAAGTTTTATGAATTTTTACAAAAAAAAATTGTGTGTTTTTTCATGTTCCTGAGCCTAAACTATCTGATGTTTTCATTCATACATTAGACCTTTTTTACCATTGGGTGCTACATATCTTCACCGCATTGAGAGAAAACCATAGGAGGAGGCAGTGGGACCAATACAAGTTGTTGCGGTAGGATAGGATGCGCTACGAGATCTTGAGGTAGCAGAGGTCCTATCAGAGGTAGAGCATGACATGGAGGGATTGACCCATGGGATTGATGAGACCATGGTTGATCAACTTCCATTGTGACTTCAGTGACACACCATTGGGGTACCTAGTAGTATGGGTCAATTGTTATGCAAGATAGCTTGTGCAATGTCATTTTATCTTGAGCACCACTGAGTGTCTACTTATATGTTTTCATGTAGTTTTTTTTGTAGATGGGCAATGTAGATATATGTGTCTCGGGGCACACATTTTTTAAAACCAAACTTATCACACACACACACACATAGATATATATATATATTCAGTGTCTCTCAACTCATATACTGCTTTCAATATGATGTGATGTGAATTGAAAGTTACTTACATTCATTGCAAATGTCTATATAAAACTAAATTAGCTAGGGAATCTGCTAAAGTGTTTAAATTTCTAGAGATGTGTTCATATTGTATAAATTCAAAATTTCTTTCCATAAGATGCAGTCTCAAAACCATAAGAAGGATGGCGGGTGATGCAGTATCATATCATGTTTTAAATTTATGTATTCATTTAATTAAGAGAAACTAGAAAATTCTAGATTTTATGAATAATTCTATAATTTTGTTAGAATTTAGGTAGTTAAGATAGTTTCCTAAAATTGAGAAAATTACTCTCAACTTCCTCCAAATATCGAGGAAGAAGTTTATCTCAATGAATTTGAGATATTTCTTCCATCAAAATAAATAGCTATGTAATTTTTTTGGAAATCCAAGTTTTGTGTTTTTTGTGTGCGATATTACATTTAGGAGTAATTGTATTTACGGATTTGTTCTCTACAACAAATTTTTGGTATCAAAGCTATGTATAGCCCAAGGGCATAACAAGAATGGTTTTGTTTGATGTTGTCTTTCTTTTTTCAATATCAATAAATATATTGGTTACTTGAAAGAGTCGTGGTGGAAATCTATGCGCATGAAGAGCCAAGGGTGTTGGTTGCTCCTAGAGTAGTGCTCATAACGATGTCGAGTTTGGAGGTCAATCTTGCGTGGAGGAGATTGCGTACAAGTTACCTCATTATGTATGCACCAATTTGTCCATGAGATTTTGCTTCATGTTTGAAGTTTGTTGGTAGAACCACCTTTACGATACGGTTAAATGCAGTCAGGCTCAATGGGTCGATTTCTTATCAATAATAAAAGTTGATAGTAAAATAGAAAACGATCATCAAATAAATGGATCAAATTTCAACATGAGATATATTATAGTAGAACTAAAGTTCCTATAGAATGGTTGGACGGCCAACAAGCGAGTATGGCAACGAGCCTTCAAATCAACAAATTTGGTGTAGCGGAAGCGTAGAGATGTGACAAAAAATTTCGGTAAAGGAGGCATTAATTCACACTAGCCAAAAGCAAGTTGGATATAAAAATTGAAGAGAGATCGGAAGAAGCTAATGTTGGAATAATCTCATAAGATGTTCATTGAACAAAGAAAAAGCAAGGATGACAACAAATTACTAATGATTGAGCAAGTCTACATTAGCAAAGAGGCAGGACAACTACAACATAAATTTTAGAAACTTGGAAAACAGAAAAAGACAACAACAGAATGGCAACAATATGACAGAGAAATTGATCAACGACAGACTAAAGTTTGGGATCCAGGAGGATTTTATTATATTATGAATATTTATGGTCAGGAAACCATGGATTTTCCTTGACCTTGCGAGTTTGATGCAGGTGCATCTAACGTAGGTCAAACATTTACTCGAGGAGTTAGTTCTAAATGTTAGAATTTAATTATTTAATGTGTTTTTCCTAAAGTTTTAGGAGAAAATGATCATTCTTGTAAATATGAGAAGAATCGAGAGTATTGTGGAAGGTTTGAGAGATTTAAGGGATAGTTTTCTCTTATCTAGGGATAAGAGATTAGATGAGACATTTTGTGGATTATAAGAGATATTTTGGGAATTCTTTTAGGGATCTAGAACTTACCTTGGGTTCTAATCCACTTGTTTAAATTGAGGTGAGCCCAAGAGGCATGTATGTATGTGGAAGAGTGAAGAGTGTGTGTGAGAGTGATGAATGAGTGGACAAGCATGAGGCCAAGATTTATCTTGTAATTATTTTTATGAATTAATTAATTATTGTCATATTTTGTGTGCATTTTTATGTTGTGGATTTTGGAATTTAGTTTTATATGTATTTGTACGTAAGGCCCTATGGTTAGACCTGCGTCAGCGGGATTCCTCACTGAATAGATATTTGTGAGTTGTAGTACTACGAGTTGTGAGTTGAGTCTGATGACTATACAACAGATACCATGTGAAATAGCATCAAGTAACAACTCTACCATTGTGTTATACTCAGGGGTGTTATTAGTAGAGAAACTAATGCAAATCCCTTGCATGCTCACTAGCTCGTCATTTGGAGCAAAGATGACCCAAGATGCAGAGGATAGTTTCTGAGTACTATGGCTAGCACCATTGACGTAACCAAGATATGGTTCGAGAGAGGTTGACATCTACAAACCAAAGTAAACAAGGATCAACAGAAACCATGGGAAGTTCTGAAAAACATACTGCAAACACAGTCAATGAACCTATAGACAGTATGTACATAGTGTACTATGCATGGGATCAAGCATGGTATTTTTTGACATACAACCCATTTCTAGGTTGCGACAGTGGAAATCCATCAAAATATACTAACTCATAAGCCCCTATTTCTAGGACACGTTTGAGAATGTATGGGCCTAGCCACATAGGCTGGAACTTTCCTAGGACTAACTTATCGACCTCTTGGTCATATAAAAGTACCAAAACTCCTTCTAAGAAGACTCTAGGCTTAACACTTTTGTCATTTTGCACTTTGATGCACCTTTAATGAGCTTCGTTGGCCAAAGTGGCATCGTGCCATGTATCATCCAATCGAGTCAATTTTCAAAGGCGCTCCACTTCTATGGAGGTAGCAAGGAGAAGCTCGATAGCTAGTTTCAGTGATGGAATTTCGCACTCAATGGGAAGGATCACTTCTAGACTGTAAATCAACTGAAACGGTGTGAATCTAGTAGTAGTCCTTATTGAGGTTCAGTATGCCCACAAGTTAGCATAGAGAAGTAAATTCCATTATGATTTATGGACCCCTATCATGCATTGAAGCATAATATTAAGAGCTTTGTTAATAGCTTCAAATTTTCTGTTGGCCTGAGGGTATTAAGGAGTATACCTTTCATATGAAAGTCCAAATTTGGACGTTAATTCATTCATCAAATGATTCCAAAAATGCTTCCCATGATCTGTGACTATCGCTTGCAGAACACCAAACCTATTGATCACGTGGTTGAAAATGAAGCACGCATTCGTTTTGTTAGTGTTATTGAATGTAGGCATCGCTTTGGCCCACTTAGTAAAGTAGTCAACAATGACAAGGATATAGCCATTCCCCCCGCCCGAATGAGGGTTACATGTGATAAAGTCAATACCCCATTTCGTAGAAATACAAACGACGATAGTGGGATGCAGTGGAGCAGGTGGAGCATGGAATTTTTTATCATATATTTGGTAGGAATCACACTTATGGACTGAAATAATACAGTCGTGGAAAATGGTGGGCCAAAACTAACCAACGCGTAAGATCTTTTGTGTGGTAGAAAAACTAGATAATTTTCTACCACATGCTCCTGAATGGAAATCATTAATAACTTTATCGACCTCCTCAAGGGTGAGGCACCTTTATAAAATTGTATCGATACCACGATGGTAAAGGGTGTCGTCGATAATCAAATAATTGCAGGACTAGTATGGGATACTTCGTTGCTCAGAGCAAGAAGTATTAGGTCAAAAATTTTGGGTCTAGAGATAGATCATGAAATCTCAATACCACAGGTCAGATGAAGATATTGGAAAAAATGACTCATCAGGGATGGAATCTTTAGACATAGATTCTACATCATGGGATGGAAGATTTCACATTAGTTCAGTGAAAACTAGGGATTTCTTTGACTTGGATTTGATGAGTTCCAGGTCAAACTCTTGGACAATAACTATCCATTTCATGTACTTTCCCCCCCAACAATTGGCGTGACAATATATATGTCATCGCGTTGCAATATGAAATGACCGTAGTTTTCTAAATCAATATGTAATGGAAAAATATATGGATGGCTTGAATGGACACTAAAGCCAACTTTTCGACATGATTATACCAAAACATGGTATCGTTGAGGTTCCGATTCAGATAATAAATTGGATGTTCAATCCCAATGTCCTCTTCTTTGACCGACACTGTATTTATAGTAGAGATGGTGGCATCGAGATACAGGAAATAGTTGTGCTGATAGTCGGGGGGATATAAGAGAGATGCTTGAACATCTTTCAACACATCTAACGCTTTATGTGCAGTGTCATCCCAATGGAAGGGAATCCCTTTCTTTAGTAAGCGAGTAAATCCTTTGGCCAGTTCGGCATAATTAGGGACGAATATCCTCAAGAAGTTATATTTTTGTTGGTGTCTTTCTAATTGAACTAAGGAGGATAGCATAGGAAAAGAAACAATTTCTTGGAATTTGAGAGGATCAATATGAATTCCTTTCTTGGAGATAATGAAACCAAGGAGTTGACCATAAATAACACTTAACACACATTTTTGCGGGTTAATTCGAATGTTATAGTGCCTACAACAGAGAAAAATGACCTGTAAATGTAGAAGGTGAGCATCCCAATGCTTGGAATTAGCAAGGAGAGTGTCAAAATAGGGTTACACGATATGCTTAATATCATGGAAAGCATATTAATCGCATGTTGAAACATGGCCACTACATTCTCAGACTGAATGGGAGATTTTTATAAGCGAAAGTGCCCCAAGGATAAAAAAATGTTGTTTTGGGTTGGTCCTCCAGGAGAATGTTGATTTGATTGTAACCCAAGAATCCATCCATAAATGAATAGATCCTGCAACCAGCACAATCATCAACAATCTGGTCCATAAATGGGGTTGGCTAGTTGTTTTTTGGACAAGCTTGATTAACATCTTGATAATTGACACATACTCGAATTGTGCCATGTTTCTTCATGACAGGGACTATGTTGGAAATCCAATCAATTAATGGAATGGGGTATATAAAACCAGCCTGAAGAAGCTTTTCAACTTCAACTTTTATCTCAAAAAACTTTTTAGGATGGATTAGACAGAGTCATTTCTAGACATGTTTGGAATCAGGATACATTTTAATTTCGTGCACCACTATGTTTGGGTCAATACATGGCATTTATTCATACATCTAGGAAAATACATCTCTAAAATCACGAAAAAAGGTTCGATAGGTCTCAACTTCAGATGAAGAAAAATATTTTCGTATGCAAATATTTTCGACTATTCCTGGTTTGATTGAAATATTGAGTGGAATAGTTTATTCAATATTCAAGAGGTTATTTTCATCGTTGATCACATGAATGGAAACAAAATTCGTAGAGGATTCTATTAAGTTAGGTAGATATAAACTACCTAGATTATCTTCTATGGAATCAGAAAGGGAGGAACGATGGTGATGCTCATCCCATGGTGTGCCTTCTGACATCATGATCTCCATGATGATTTCGTCGGTTGGTAATATACACGAGAAAGGATTAGAGGGCATGCCATAATCAAGGGATCGATATACCCAATCGATCGAAGAAAAAGTATGGGTCTCACAATATGAGTAGATGGCTTCGTAATCTTGTTCAACAAGGTTGAGTGACATTCGGTCACCTAAAATTTGGATGCCATTTTCACCCAGTGCAATCCATGGATCGGCCAGAATCATAAAGGATGATATCATATTGATATAAGCAACCAAACATTGGGAGTTGGAAGTTTTTCCTACAAGTTCCACTTTTTTGGCTTAAGGGGCCTTGACCTAGGTTCAGAGATTAAGGTTTGCTAACAAACCCCTATACTACTGGCCCTTTCGGCAATGACCTACTTTTGCAGGCTAAGGTCTCACCCGAAGTAGTATGGGAGGGTGCTGGAACTAGGTATTTGCACCCTGGGAGAGAGTAGGTAATTAAGGCAGATTAGCGTTGCAACTCTCAGGTTCGCATAGAATGGGTCTATTAATAGGCTTGTAACATTATAATCAACATATAACCATAACAAAGCTATTACCATTAACATATCAGATCAATATATTCTCATCCACATGCGCATCAGCAATTATAATCACAGAACATTATAATCGTAGCTAATTCATAGATCTCAGATAGAAGATTTTATCGATAACACAGATGCACTTCAGTAATAAACACGATCAGTCCAGATATCACAAGATACTTCAAATATATTATGCATTCATTAGTAGCAAAAAACTCAATTACAACCCAAGACATAGACTACACACATAGCCAGCGGGGTCCGCACATAGTAGGACTGAGGATCTCCTTACACACAGCCAACAGGAGGCCTAACCCAAAACAACCAAAGACAGATCTCAAAAATTCGCATGTAGCATCAATCTTTCTTCTTCTTCTTCCATACTAGACCCAACTATCTATCTATTTATATCATTGTAGCCTTTGCTATCCGATGGTCTGCAAACTGTGGTTTGCAGACCCTAGGTTTACCCTTTAACCCATTACAAAACATTGGGGGCTTTGAACTGCCCCAAAACCCATATGCAAGACCGACTATCTCAAAATTATATAAAAAATGCAGCTTAGGGAACCTCGTTCCAATAGGCCCCCAACACAATCTTGTGACTCATCCTGAGTCATAACGTTCGTGGGGTTTGCATCTTCGCCTGAAGCTGCTTGATTGCATCAACCAGAGGGGGTAGCACTCCTTCACTCTACGCAACAACATTTTGTACAATATCCACCAACTTCTGTGAAGTTGGACCTTCAGTACCAGCAGTGACACTTTCCAGGGTCTATTTTAGTTGTTTAACTGCAACATCCACTTCCTGAGATAACTTGAGGGCTTCATCGACCCATGGACTTAGGTGGTCACTGAGAACCTCCTTTTTGTGGCAGAGCTCTTTGAGGTCATCTCTAAGTGCATGGCTGGTATGTAGTCATGTTAGGCATTGATCGAGGACCAAAGTGGGCATTGTAGCCTCCATCTACTCGAACTCTTCTTCCTTCTAGCGCAGCTCTTGGGTGATGTCACACAGGAGAGGATCATGCTGCACCTTAGACCATAGCATAGCTATCTCCAACAATTCTACGCCCTAAGAAATCTGAGCTCTAATGGAATTTGTAGCTTCTGTGACCAGCACAACATGCTAGGCTCTTACTTCAGGTGGAGTATCTGGCTGCAATTTTCCCTGCAAGGAAGAAATCTGCTACTCCATCTTTGTCTTGATAGTTTGAAGCTCGGTCCTAGAAGCCTTTAGGGCTAAAACAAGCCTCGAAATCTTGGCCTGGGGGGTGGAAAAGGCTGGAATATCCTCATTCACATCTGCGCAGAGCCTACTAATTAGACATTCCAACTCGGTCTGCTGTGTGGCAGCAAGGGTGCATGCAGCCTGCGCCTAGGACACCTTAGTGTTTTTTTCAATGATCATCTGCTCATATGTACTGAGCTGTTGATGCACCTTGTGGTCTGTGTGTTGGTTCTCTTCGAAGAGAGATGTATGGAGGACCTGTAGTGGTTTGTGTGGAAGTCGGGCCAAGTCCAATTGCACCTCTACGTAGGCCTCGATTTGCGCACATAAGGCAGGCGAGCTCAAGGTGAATGATGTGTTGGGCAGGTAGCAGAGGCGGCTTTCAGTTGTGACAATCAATTCACTTCTGGCTGCTGGGGGCATCCTCACCTAAATCATGCTTGTATGCAGGGTGTCAGTTTTGAGCTGTAGAGCTTGGAGCTCAGACTGGAGTGCAATGATCGTGGCCTTTTTTTGCTCTTCCAAAGCCAACCATTTATCTTCTGAGGTGAGGGTGACTGCATCTGTGATATGCTCCAGGTCTTCCTCTGTCAAAGTAACTTCAGTCTCCCTTCCAGGCCTTGTAGCCTGTCGCTTATTTCTTTGGCCTTTGAGAGGGTCAACAGTCCGTTTTGTACCACGCGGGGAGTCAGCACCCTGTGCATCTAGACCCTCTGTGTCCAGATCCTGTTGCGATTCCTGCTGCGATTCTAACTCTGCACCATTCTCAGCATCCTTTCCATGTACTTATATCTATTTAGTGGTATCAGGTGGGGTGGTCTTCTTGGTTCTTGTACCTGTAGTGTCATTTGTACCTGATTTGAAGCCTAGTCTCTAATGTGGTGCCCAAGTGGCAATGAGTCAGTCAATTTCCTCGTTGGCTACCATGTATGGTAGTGATACCCACACCGGATCCTTACGGCCCTAGATCTGCACATTGTGCATCATGACCTGGAATGTTGCGATGCTCTTGTACTTGTCGTAGATCGTCGGTGAAAAGCGTGGTTGGGAGTGGATTGCTGCTACGAGCCCACTCTGAAATAGGACCCAAAAGAATTTGTTATCCTTAATGCGCTGCTCATCCTTTGAATCCCAAAAATTCGCGTATCGTGCCCCCTCGCACATGTCTGGCTCAAGCTCAGGGAGGACTGAGTCTTCAGGGGCTTCCCATGTGACCAACGTGATTAGGAGCAGCAACCAGGAGTAGTAGAATGCCCTTCCATGATCCTGGGCCTCGCACATGTTCTCCAAAATTTTTTTGCAAAGGAACTGGGACCAGTTGAAGCAGACCCATTTTTCACAGCGGCCAGCCAACTGAATGCCATAAGAGGGGGCGGTCACAACCTGGCACTTGTGCATCATTTTACATGCCAGCAACAAGGTGCCCATGCATGCTCCGGGGTCGTTGATGGTGTTGATTAGGAACCCCCTAGTATTCCTCTCAACATGGTAGTCGTCGTGCACCTTATCGGCAATATGCTACTCATACTTCTTTCCGACATGCTCCATGGGATTCAGCCCTTCCATGGGGAGACCAATAATATGGTGAATGAAGGCGGCATCAATGGGAATGCAGTCTGGGATCCATAAGTTACCATCGTGGATTAGGGCTAGCATATATCACACAACTCAGTCAGTTATATTGTACTGGCCAAAATGAGGCATTCGCAACAAGTTTAGTAAACCTTCTTTTGCTAGCCCGCGTGCCCACGATATTGGGATGACCTGTAGCACATTTTCCTCCAGTATTCTTTCAAGGTACAACTTCGGTTCTAATTCCAAGAAGGCCTCCAGGTTATCCAGGTCATGGTCGTTGAACTTAATTGAGGTAAGCTTTCCATGTGCTTCTCCAATTATAGGGACTTCACCCAGAATCAATGGCATTTGTAGGTAAGCTTGCATTCCTTCAAGGTTCTTAGGTGTACGCACCAAGGGCCGGCGAGGCCAAACATAGGGCAGCAGCCAAGTGATTGGTTCAGTAATCTAGGCCTCTTCGTGAGTAGACAAAGGTCTCTTCGTTGGGTTAGGTGAACGTGCCTAGGGCACCGTTCGGGGGGAATGTACATTTCAAGGGGAGGTTTGTGGCTTCCCTCCAGCCCATTTCGCAGCTCCCCCCTACCCTTGCTCCTTGCCTTTCCCTTTACCCTTCTTTTTCTAAAACTACTTCCCCTTGGTTGGTGTGGACACAACCTCTTCAACTTCAGGGGTGACCTCCAATACTTCATCAGTGGAGGCCATGTTATGCGATGATTCAACCAGATAACAGGACCAATTGTCCTTCTGAAAAGATCTTTCGCCGAATATTTCTATCATGCCATGTTTTTTCCTGGGCCTTCTGAACTTGCTGATGGAAGTTGGCAATGAATTGATCTTCCTCCAAGGCAACGAGCTGCGCTAAACATTCCTCCATGATGTCAGGCTCTACCATGTTTGTAAAGGCTACGATGCGTAGGCTAGGAAAAATATACTCCATGGGCATAATGGACTCCTTCCCATAAACCATCCGAAATGGTGTTTTCCCTGTCAATTTCTTGTAGGTGGTTCGATAGGCCCAAAGGAATAATAGGATGTGCATGTCCCAATCGCTTTGATCAACATTGTAGATCTTGGTCAGCGCATGTTCCACAATTTTATTAAAAGCTTCTAGGATGCCATTCACCAGTGAGTGATATGGGTTAATTTTTGCATGGTGGATCTGGAATTCTTCAGTCAAAGCCTGTATTGTTTCATTAACAAAATGCGTACCTCTATCTCATCAAGATCTTCGGACAACCAAACCTAGTTATAATATGTTCAAAAATAAAGTGCACAACAGTATCTACAATACAATCATTCACATCTTACACTTCGACCCATCTGGTTACATAATCAGTTGTAGTGAAGATGTAGCGGTCACCTACCTTCTTCCCTGGTGGGTTGATGGGTCCAACAAAGTCTATGACCCATTTGTCAAATTCTTGTAGGGCCATCTGTCATTGCAAGGGCATTTCATCCCTGTGCGATGGTCTTCCTGTCCTTTGGCATGCGTTGCAGGATTTACAATAGTCATGAGAATCACTATGCAGCATGAGCCACCATAGCCTAGCTCTCAGGATCTTCTACGTTGTCGCTTTCCTTGCATAGTGACCTCCTGCTATGCCTTCGTGAGATTTTGCTAAGATAGATTGTCTTTCATGCTCCAGAACGTATCTTCGTAGTACCTCATCAACTCCCAGCTTATACAAGTGGCCTGCCATGATGGAAAAGTTCGTTACGCGGGTTACTAGCTCTTTTTTATGTTGTATCGAATATTCTGCAGGCGCCATCCCCGTAGTTAAGAAGTGAATGATATCGGCAAAGTGCGCATTAGGAACCTTAATAGCACAGTTGCGCATCGGGCAGTCCTTCTTCTAGGTTGTTTGGTTCCTCACCACTCTCGATTTGGGATAAGTGGTCTGGCCCAACATTTAGTTTCCCCGGCTTCACGATGATCTCAAAGTCATATTATTGAAATAGCAGTAGCCATCGGCAAATCCCCCCCCCCCCTCAACACAAGCTTATTCACTAGGTAATTCAAATCTGAGTGATCTATGAACATCTTGAAATGCCCTCCTAATAGATAATGTCTGTATTTCTACAAGGCGTATACCATGGCCAACCCCTCATGCTTAGTAGTGGAGTAGTTGAACTCCAAACTAGAGAGTTTTCTACTAGAAAATGCAATTGTATGGTCGATGTCCCCTTCCCCAAACTGCTTAAGGACAGCTCCCAGGGAAATCCCTGAAACATCTACATGGACATGGAAAACCTTTGCCCAATCATGAAATATGAGGATAGGTGCAGAGACCATCTTCTCCTTGAGTAACTCAAAGCTCTTCTAACACTCCGCATCCCAAAAAAATGAAATGTCCTTCTTTAGAAACTTCTCCATGAGTGTTGTGATTAGTGTGTACCCTTGAATGAACTTCCTGTAGTAGCCTGTATGTCCAAGGATAAAGCGCAGTTGTTTCTCAGTTCTAGGGAATTTCAGGTTGATGATAACTACTACCTTGGCAGGGTCAACCATCAGTCCCTGCCGACAGACTATGTGGCCTAGAAAGATCCCGAAAGGTACACAAAATATGCACTTATTAATATTTAGGGAAATTTGGTGCTTTCTATAGGCATCCAACATCATGTGAAAGTTTGAGACGTGCTTCTTTACCGACCAAAATACTGTCCAATCATCAAAATATACCTCCAAAAACTTGTGGATGAACTCCTTGAATACTGCGACCACCACCTGCGAAAAGATGGTAGGGGCATTCTTGAGCCCAAACGACATGACAGTGTATTGGAAGGATCCCCATTCAGTGGCAAACGTATTTTTTCTGCGATATTCAGGTGTGATCCTGATCTGATCGTAGCCTGAGAACCTGTCAGTGAACAAGTATGCTTCCTACCCTCCCACACTATCAACAATTTCGTTAGAAAATCGCATAGGGAAGGGATCGTGAATGCAGGCATTGTTCAATTTGCACAGGTCAACACAAATTCTGATTTCTCCTTTGTATTTTTCTCCTGGACCACCATAGGGCTTACCAAATCTGACTATTCTACCAATTCGAAGATACCTGCGACTATCATTTTTTCATGTTCTTCCCCGAATTTTTTCTTATACATGGGGTTCAATCGGTAAGTTTGTTGCTTAACAAGGCACACACATGGCTTTAAAGTGATACGCATGACCCCTACATCCCCTATAATCCCTTTGAGTTCTATGAATTTTGTAGGAAACAGGTCCTGGTACTTCATGAGGATGACTTTCCCAATAGTATCATCATCCCAGTAGTCCCGAATTTTAACTAGCTTAGGTTATTCTTCCATTCCAATGTTGACTTCCTTTAGCTTAAGAGGCTTGTTCACGTTGACGGTCTGAAGTGGGGGTCTGGCAACTGCGCACTCTCCCTCCGATTCTGAGATAGTAATATTTCATAGGTCTTTATCACATTCCTTCATTGATATATTGTGGTAGTTGACAATATCCTGCATCTGCATATCCCAAGTTGGTGCCCCATACGCTACACGAGGGTGTGATTCATCAAATACTAGGGAATTTATATCTTGCAGGGCCTCATCTAATGCCTCAGTTCCGCTTATCAACCTGAACGTTCCCACAAAGTCGTCCTTCATGGTTTCCCAGTGGCAGGTATGTTGATGTAGTTCTACATCCAGATACCATGTGGTGGGAATTGGCCCTAAGGCATGAATAAAAAGTTGGACCCATTCGTTCATGGTTCTTTCATACCATGCCTCCATCCATGCGATCATGTGATTGCATGGGTCTCCTTCGATCCCTTGAGAATTATGCTTCATACGTTCTCAAAAAATCCCTAATACTACGAGAACCATCAAAATAAGGCATTTCGCTTACTTCTAAGGAGATACACTGGAAGATCTTTGTGATCCTAAGACATTGTAGCGTAGATACATTGTGTAACCGATTCTGCCAATTTTCAATCTCCCCATTGGAATCAGAGAGGCATTCACTATATTTCTCCCAGAAAAACACACCATTAGTTGTAGGATTAATCCAATCCTCATCCCAGGCAGTTATTTTATAAATATGATCTATGTCATCTTCTTCATGCACCAGCTTCGTATACCGCTCTGCTTCCACAGGGTCTAGAGGGACTATCACTCTCGTACCCTCATTCTCAAAAACCATGCTTCTCTTCTTCAAGTTGATAATGCCTCCCATGTCTATCGCCCAATATAGTCCCAGGAGTGCAGGATAAGGGTCCGCATCCTCCACGATCTGAATTACTTCAAAATCCACGCGTACCTTAACTCCTGCGATATCTACCAGAATCTTTGTCAGTCTCCCCAACGATATGATATTATGTTGGTTAGCCATGCGCAGCTGTATAGTAGACCATTCCAGCTTAATTTCTCTCATCATTTGCCATGTTTTCTTGGGCTAGACATTCACATCAGACCCCGGATCCAGGATGACCTTATCCATCTCATAATCGCCAATCTGCGTTATTAGTCGCATTTCCCGACCAGTCTGTTTCTTATGCTTCTATAGTTTGTGAACATCCTTAACTTCTGTGGGAGGGTCAGTTCTTTCGGCACAGCTATCTATCAGGGCTTGAAGATTTTCTATTGCCTTTTGGTTTTGTAGTAGCTTCATACATGCCTGTAAGAAAGGTTTAACTTCATCGTCTCCTCTTAGGCTTGCTGGAGCCTTAGAGGTAGATGCCTCATCCTTGGTAAATTCTTTGCGAGCTTTGATGAAGGTTTCTTTCTCCTTCTGCAAATCCAAATTTTCTTGTTTGACAGCAGCTTTCTGGATGAAGGGTTCAGCTATGGCCCTTTCCTTAGCACCTCCAGTATCCATGATGTTGTGTGTTATGACATTAATACTGGATCCCCCATCATGTGGTGTTGCCTTAACCATTTGCACATTCTGCGTTGGTCTCTGTTGTTTTTCCTGCATTTTTTCTATCAGTACTGGACAATCTTCTATCACATGATCCAATTATCTACAATATCGGCAAGATTTTCGCACAGGTTTCAGACAGTCCCTTGCGAAGTGTCCTACCTCTCCACAGTTGTAACAGATCAATTTCCCTCTTCCCCGACCTGCGCCTTGAACCCTTCCCCCTCCCCTGCCTCTGGCTAGGGAGCCCCCTTTGCCTAAGGAAGATAGTGGTGAAGAAGTTTCAGTCTATACCTTGTATAGGTTTCCTAAGTCTATCATTAAGTCATAAGTCTGACAGTTATGTTCGTCATACCCCACAGATGAGCAGAATCGACACCATTGCTACTTCAATTCTAGAACATAGGCACCAAGACGAGGGCGGTGGTTGGTATCATGTAGTCCAGCTACGCAATAGTCAGCGCACCATAACGTTGGACCGCTTGGTCCCGTAGCCTCTTTAGGGTGCAATGGGCTGGGGCCCCCAGCCTGCATGTAGTCCACCAGCAGAGGGCACTGATCCTTGATGTGGCCAGACACCCTACATCTTATGCACCATACATCTGGGCTAGCTTCTTTTCCTCGTTATTTCTGCAAATTCTGGATTTTGAGGTGCATTTCCTCCAGATGTCCCTAGATCAATTGTACCCTAAACTGGGCATCATCTCTTAGTGCAGCTTCTAGCTTCATAGAAATCTATAAGGCTTTCTCCTACGTCTCAATCGCTTATTGACCCATAGGTATGCGCAGGTGAGGTAGTACCATGGCGATGAACCATTCCTTGTGTTTTCTATCATCGTACTGAAATTTCCCATCCCTGTTAGCCTTCTTTAACTATTGATCATCCTCCCATACAGACTTAGTGGGTCCCTGTTTAAAATCTTTCAAGTCAGTTACTAGCTAAGAATAGGACTTAGGCTTCCAGAACTGTTGTCTTAAAGCATTCTTAATCTCTTGAATAGATAGGTCCACATGATATCCTACGTACCCTATATACCTGTCTAGGGCCCTTCCTTCAAAGGTGAGGGATAGTTGCACTCTCTTTACAGCATCGCTAGCCACATTCTGTGCAATCCATATTGATTCTGCTACAAACCAAAATCGGTCCATATCTTCATCTCCTACACCCTTGAAGGTGAGTATCTTCATGTGTGTGGCCATATCTTCTTCCAGTGGTGGCGGAGGTGGGGAGTATTTCTTGCCCTTATGTTGACTCGAAGGTGGTGTAGTTGGAGGACTATTTCCTGCGTGCATAGCTGACTCTCTTAATGGACTGTAGATGGATATATCCCCTTCTCAGTTGGTTCGGTAGTACTTACCACTTCGTGTTATACTCTATCTCTGATCAGAGGTCATTAATTCAGTGTGGATGCATAGAACGCCTTTTTCGCACAGTAATATTTTAATTAGAAGTGGTAATGTTCGCAAGAACTTACCTCGGAAACCTTTGAAGAACCTGTACTCTTCCTCAGAATAGGATACGAACTCATTGACTGCGAATTCTGTTACAAACCCTACCAGCACACTATCCACCCAATGATCTACCATACGGGTGATCGTGTTGTCAGTCTTCTCCAACTGTTGAATCAACTCCGAAGTCAACTACATAACTTGATCATCTTTCCAACACGTTTGTAATTCTACAAGTCTCGTTAACCACTCCTGGAGATCGTGCACAAAAGTTACAAAGAAAATTTCATATACTTCGATAAAAATGTATTTTTTCTTCCACTTCTTAGTTGTCAGATTTGTGATGTGATTCTCCTTTACAGAAAATTCCTAAATCTGTTTTTCGAACTAGTCTTCAAGCTCCAATTTTTCAGGTCTCTAATGGCTTCATGGCATTACCTGATCTCTCTCTCAAAATGCTCCCGATCCCGGAAACAGAACCATTTGTTGGCTTGAGGGGCCTTGACCCAGGTTCAAAGGTTAAGGTTTGCCAACAAACCCCTAAACTACTGGCCCTTTCGGCAATGACCTACTTTTGCAGGTCAAGGTCTCACTCGAAGTAGTATGTGAGGGTGCTGGAACCAGGTTTTTGCACCCTAGGAGAGAGTAGGTAATTAAGGCAGATCAACATTGCAACTCTCAGGTTCACACAGAACAGGTCTATTAATAGGCTTGTAAAAATATAATCAACATATAACCATAAAAAATCTACTAGCATTAACATATCAAATCAATATAGTCGCATCCATGTGCGCATCAACAATTATCATCACAGAAAATTATAATCGTAGCTAATTCACAGATCTCAAATACATTCACAGCTTAAATCAATAAAACAGATGCACTTCAGTTTTAAACATGATCAGTCCAGATATCAAAAGATACTTCAAATAGATTCTGCATTCATTAGTATCCAGGAACCTAATTACAACCCAAGACACAGCCCGCGCACACAACCAGCAGGGTCCACACACAGCAGGACTGAGGATCTCTGTGCACACAACCAACAGGAGTCCTAACCCAAAACAACCTATGAAAAATCTCAACAATTTGCACGTAGCATCAATATTACTTCTTCTTATTCCCTACTAGACCCAACTATCTATCTATTTATATCATCGTAGCCTTTGCTATCAAGTTTGCAGACCCTAGGTTTACCCTTTAACCCATTACAAAACATTAGGGGCTTTGACCTACCCCAAACGCCCATGAAAGACTGATTATTACAAAATTATATAAAAAATGCAGCTTAGGGAACCCTGTTCCAACACAATTGGATGGAATTCAAGATCCCACAGGGTGTATATGTCCTACCATCAAAGGCTTTTAATGTGGTGGTTGGTTGATTCATTTTGGGTGAACCAATCACATCCTAGCAAGACATATACATGATACAAGTCGATCCTCCCTCATCTGTGAGAAAACCACTAGGTTGTAATCGGATGGATCCATACATCCGATAGCCAACAATAAGGCCTTATTTTGGGCGAGGTAGTTTTGAAACACCTCAAGAGCAGACATAGCTGAAGGTGATTGAGCCAAGTCTTCAACCAAATTGTAATTTGGGGAAGATCTTGAACGAGGGTTGCAAGCATACTTATGAATAACACCATTCGAAGGGTTGACAGCCAATACTGGAGGTGGAACATAATCATATGAGGTTGGTATCGAATTGGCATGTTGATCAGTAGCATGACCATTTAGTGGATTCACATTACCATAGTCTTTGGCCCGAGTGGCCACCAAAACATCGGATCTCATCTTTGAGGAGGAAAGCATCATAATCGTGTTAGAGGAAGTGGGGTCTCAGGCAACAATATGAGTCTCTCGATTGGGAAACGGTTCGATCAACATAGTGGGAGAAGTGGATTATTTAAGGAGTTGATTCACTTGAGTGTGGTGTGGACAATCATGTGTAAAGTGATCCTCGTTGAAAATCAAGCATGGATATCGAGCCTTTCGTTTCTTATCAGAAGATGAGTTTGTTTGTTTATCCTATGATGAGGAACCTTTATTTTTCTTACCTTTACCTTTCTTCTTGCTTCTAGGTTGTTGTTGAGATTTTATTTTATCGGATGAAATGGAATTTATCTCAAAAGTAGAAGCCGCAGGAGGGTAGGATTGAGATTAATATTGAGCAAGAGAGGAAAGTGCTATACCAAATGGTTTATTTTTTAACTATGAACATACATAACCAATAATTTACTAGGTGGAAGAGTAATAGTTTTTGAAGGTCATGGAGAATTTGGTATTTTATCATAAATCATGCCAGATTAGGTATAAACCAGATCTAGATATTGAGTATGATAAATCACTTGATCTTCAGTCACGACTCCACCTTTGGCCAAATATTTTGTTATAGGATCTAATAGAGATTTTACAAACCATTACACTAACAACTGATTGGGAAAAAATGTCTTAACCAACTCGTGATGAAGCCTCCACTCATGAATGTGATCTGAAATGTGAGTGGAATTTGGTTGTTTGAAGTTAGTCAATAGTTCCATTCCAATTTTGTATCTGATGGGAAACTGGAAATGTGTGAGGAAGGTGGTGGCTAAAATACTAAAATTATGAAACAACACTTTAGGTAATTCAATATACCATTTAGTTGCAGTACCTATAAGCTTTCATTAGAAAATACAAAGTCAAATGGAATCATTATTAAGGGAGCTAGATGAACACCATAGATGATAAGTCATGACATGCATCAACGGGTCTTCTCCAAGATTCCCATTTAACTTTGGGATATCATATGGAAACTTGGTGGTAATAATCAGCCATCACGGTGAATGAGTGATGGGGTCATTAGTAAGCCTCGTTAAATCAAGTAATTTGAGAGTAGCCACAAAAGGAAATTTTCGATTAAATCCTAGAGGAGTGTGACCTGAGTAAGGAGGAATAGCCTAAGAAATGGGTACTTGTATTCCTAGATAATGAGTGTTATGATAATAAGGAACCTAGCTACCAGGATATGCAGGATTATGATAACCAACATACAATTGAGTTTGTTTCCCAACCCCAGGATGGAGATAAAGTTGCTAGAATGGTTTGGTCTAGATTTTTTGACCTTGGTAATATGTTTGATGAGGTCCATACTGTTTCCTGATAGGGTTCTTTATTTCCCCCTCATATGATGGGTTCTGTTCAGACTGCGCCAAATTTTGAATAATTTGGCCTAACGTAACTTGAGGAGAAATTTTCACAAGTGATTGAGAGGATGAAGCACCTTGTATAGTTCGACTAAGTGCTACCTAGGAAGGCCCATATACCATCAAATTAGGTTGTAAAGGTTGGCTCACATTTATTTGAGATTGTTGAGGTGTTGATGGGTAGCTAGGAATTTGTGATGAGGATGGTGCAGCCTGAGGATTCAACAATCGATCCCAAAACGATCCAGGTTGAATGGGGAATGTATGTTTCCAAACAATGGAAGCCATTCTAGGATAATGTGAACCATAATTAGGCAGATTACCATATTGAGGCATACCAACAATAGGTTTCCCCCTGCATAAGGAGGAGAAGTTGATGGATGCAATTGCGATCCAGATTGATGGTACCCAACATCAGGAGAGTTATATTGTTGAGGGTATTTTTTTCCACTAATGTAAGTACCATTCTGCTGCTCTATTGTAGTTGTAGCCGGATGAAGAGGATAATACTGTGGAATTAATATGATAAGTACCAAACATTGTTCCAGAATTAGATGACATGGGGGGTTTCCAAGGACTGGAAGACACACCAGAAAAGGTACCAGATAATGACTGATAACCAGGCGGGATGGATGTACCACCATATAAATGACTTTCTAGTGATGTTGTGAACATAGATGAGGAGGAAACACTTGATGTATCAACCATAGTGGTGGACATGGGTTGGGATCTTAAATCGACTCCAAACATGGTTGACAATCCCAATGAATATTGTTGCCAAATATATTTGGGTAAGCCCAAAGAATCAGGTGAAGGAGACGGTATCAGAGTTTGAAGAAGTGGAAAAGGCTTGGTTGGATAGCAATGAATTCTTTCCCAATGAACAGGAGAAGAATGACGAGGCTCTTCTTGAGGTATCTCTTCAATACTCAAAAGCCAATATGGAAGAGCTTCACCGTCGGGCGGAAGATATATTGGTTCTGTCTGAGACAAAGGAAGAGAAGAGGAAGGTCCCACTGAATCAGGTAAGGACGGTTATGGCTCCTTAGCTTCAATGACCTCAGGAAACAAAGTGTCTAACTTAGGAAGGTCAGGTTCAATGACCTCAATTAATAAATTTTTAGGGACTTCTATTTCAATTGTGTCAGTGTCATCAACAAGGGTAGATGTAATCTCGGGTTTGAAATTCAAGGGGACAAATTATTATTGAAATTCAGTATCAGGAGGAGGCCCAGAAGTAGTGCCCAAATTTCCTATTTCATTAGTTTAAATTTTCTTATTTTTTTGGCGCCAGTTAGGAGTAGCCTCTAGAAGTAGAGGAGGTTTTTTTTTCATTCTATGTGAACAATGGGGAAAGGGATTTTTTTCTTCCACGTTGAATGATAAATTTTATTAACACAAAAAGAAATAAATAAAAAGGAGGGTAATATAGGCATAAAGGATTACCAAGCAACCATGAATTGCAATATACACCTTGGAGAATCAAGTACTTAACGTATGAAAACCAATCTCCTCGAATTTTGTGTTCGATGTATTACATCATACAATGTATCAAACTCGGTTACCTATGGATGGATAGAAACCTATTGGGGACTCCCAAAATATACTTGACGGTATGTGGGAGTGAAGTCCATAGTAGTGTTTTCTAATGCATAACCATTCAATGAGAACATTCCCATATACTTTTCATGTGTTGAGTGCCATCTGATATACCCAAAGGTACATGGAGAATGATCCTATACACTTACATATGTGGAACAAGATTTCACCCCAGAATGAAACGCTAGAAAAAAACGAAATATTTTACATTTAATGATGTCGAAACACGTCTCTAGACTATACCTCTAAATGTTTGTGTTAATGTTACAAATTCTCCCTAGGTTGATTCAATAAATTTTGTTGTTTATCTTTGACTAAGGTACAATTTTATGGTTCACCACGGATGTCACCTGAATATCCTAAAATGCACATCTAGCATGAGAAAACATGAATATTTTCTCTTTCAATGAAAATATAGCTAGGGAAGGGAAGAAACAATCAATATGCAATACATAATATGCAACAAACAAGATGAAAGATGCAATATTTCTTTTGATGCGGTTGTTCCTAATCTAATGCACATGCAAAACCCTAAATTACAAATGCCAAATTTTTCTTTTCACCACACTTATTTTTCAAAATGAAGAAAAATAATATGCATATGTTCAATTATTATTTCAATTACACTTTTCATAACATGGACTCAAACAAAAATTCATCCAAGAAACCAACAATAAAATAAATAAGTTTGCAAGTGACCAAATGATAAGAATAAAGAAATTTGAAGCCAATTCTTATGAAAGAAAATCAAACACAAATTCAAACTGAATGGGGGTTTCAAACAGACCAAAAGACACTAAACACTCAAGGAAACTCAGATGGGAGCAGTTTGATGATAGTGAGGCTCAAAAACCATGGAAACAATTGTGAAAAAATAGGGACCATTAACGCTGGTGTAGAGAGGGCACCAGTTCTTTCCAACATTGGGAAAAGGTGGGCTAGGGTGAGGTGTAATGCTTTTTCAGAGGCACTGGGGGAGAGTTGGGCTTTAACAAGAGGTTTCTGACACAAAAATTGAAAAAAATGTTGATTGAAGCCACTTCCTAGGTCTGTTCTTGGTTGGATGATGCAACAAAGGTCTGTGAAGGAGGTAATCAAATACAAAGGACAGGGAAAACCACCAGGAATAATTTTTCCCAACTATGGTAGCCAATTTGTTATATGGGATTTATGATTGTAGACAAAGGTATCTCCCAAGGTTTGGTGGTCAACCTAGAACAACGAGAGGACAAGGAACCTAATTCTTTTCCTTTAAGTAAATAGATGAAGGAGTGAGGCCTACCTAGAAATTGTCACTTACTTCACTCCTTCATTAGATTGGAAGTTCTAATATTAGCTCCAACACTTAAAATTAGAACTTGCACGGTCGGATAACACAAGCCGAAACTACGAATGTATGCGGTATCATCCCAATACTCTTGAGTCGTCAACATGGTATTGAAATACATGAATCAACATCACATATAGGAAAAAATAATTCTTTGCATTAATATAAATAGAAGGAGATTACAACCATAAGTGGCGAGTTGATGTTATAGAAAAACTCTCGGAGTTGTTGACTCATCCTTTCCTTGTCACAATATTCACCTCTAGTCACCCTATGCATGCAGTCATAACTACTTACTACATCAACATAAGGGCGTAATCACTCTCCAAATCCAACCATTACCTCTTTCATATGAGAGGTTAAATATATAGGAGAGAGGGATAAGTTGAGAGTTCTTATCAAATTACCATTATAGGGCTTTAGATCCACCTTTGATGGAGGGATGTGATCAAAGGATAAGTCGTGAAAACTCCAAATTAGGGTAGGATATGATTTGAATGTCAATCCAAGGTAAGTAGCTGAAAAAAAAAATGGAAACTCATATAAGGTTAAGCTTCCGAAATCCCACTAATTATCCCAAAATTCTAGAACCAATGTAGGTGCAAAGGAGGACCACCTGCTGGTGACCAACACTGGCCACAGGAGAGAAACTTGTAGGTGAATGCACCCCAGTAGGCTTTCATTGAGCATTGGTGCTCAAACTAGCTTAGATAGGGTAGTTTAGGGTTGGAATTATAAGGGATGAAATGCACTACTTAGGGTTTTGTGCAAGATGATGATAAGGGGAATAAGATGTTGATTGATCCCACTAGGAGGCCCACTTTGATTGTGTAATATTCCAAATTAGAAAAAACATAAATATAAATCACAAAATTGGAAAATGTAGTAAAATATCAATACATCGATATGGAAATATCATATATCCATTTATTACACATTATAGGAGAAAAATGAGTACAAGATCTTGAGGAAAAATACACTCAACCTAGGAAAAACAAGCCTCAAATGACCCAGTACATAAAATATGAAATGTTGCTGGTACATCAAATGCCAGAGGACATATGACTACGCAGTCCAATGGAGAATAACTGTAGGGTAAAACTAAAAATACATGGAATTGCTGATATATTGCTTAGAAAATGTCAGGATCAGAGATATAGGCTTTCGAGCACCATTTCGAGACAACCCAAAAGGGGTTCCTGGAAATACACAAAATGAAAGTTGCAACCCTAGAGTTGAATAACACACTGCAACTGGATAAATGTTTGGAGGTGGCTGATATGATGCAAAAATGGTTGATACTCCTCCCTACGGATCCTCTGGATGAAGGGCTACTCTCCTCACTAGAAAACAAACTCACAAACTTGGTCACTAAGCCCTCCACTACAACTACCGTGCAAAATAACATAGTTTTTGAAGGATACCATGCTATTGAAGATAGCTGAAGCTTGGCTTCATGTCATATGGTGTAAATTAAGCTCAAGGAACCTCCAAATAGGTCCTCCAGATGAAGGGATGCTACCCTCACTGGAAAACAAGCTCACAAACTTGGGTACTTGACCCTCCACTGCAACTGGCCTGCAAAATAACAAACTTCCTGAAGGATAATGCACTGTTGATGATGGCTTAAGCTTGGCCCAATGTCGAATAGTGGAATGAAGCTCAAATGAACCTCTTCTGAGTGGGCACTTGAAGTCCTCTGAAGATGAGGTTGGGATTTCCGCACGGGAACACCCTTGTGCTAAATAGCATAGCAGACTCCGCTAAATAGCTGAAGCGTGTAGAAAGTCATAAAATACCAAACATAAAAAATATTCAGAATGCCTTATATGGCTTCCATCCCCTTCCTTATATTCTTGGTGAGCTTCCTCACCCTTATTCCCACTCATTAAATATGCTACTCTCATGCATATACTTCTCCATCATAACTACATTGTCCTCCAATAACTCTCCACTACCTCCATGACATCGTTGTTGATTTGGTCAACCTTGACCCCATCCACATGATTTAGCCCCTATTCACACCCAAGAGTGCTTTATTCAGCTGATACAATGATCCCCATTCACACTAGAAGTGGTTTTATTCCTACTAAAGAGATTTATGGGTCTCTCTACCCTCTTATTCATATATCTAAATGACAAAAGAAAAAATTAATATTATAACTAGTTAAAAGCTAATTAGGAATATTACAGTCCTCCCCTCCCAAATTTTTCTTGTCCTCAAGCAACTGCAAGGATGGATGCTGAGAAATCTCCTCTCCTTCCCCTGTGGCATCCTCATCCGATGAATTCCTCCACTGAATCAGATGTTCTTCAATCAACCTTTCCCTTAGTTGCTCCTCCCAAGTGTCCAAGTTAGCCTTTGGTAATAAAACCAAATAGATCACGTCATAAAGAAGTGGGAGATCCATGGTGGAAACTACATGATGTCTAAGGCCCTTATTGAGGCATGGAAAATGAAAAATGTTGGAGATCTTACTCCCAATGAGAAGCTCCAACCCATATGCTACTCCTCCAACAAAGTGGATCACCTTGTGTGGTTCATAGAAAAGCTTCTCAATCTCCTTCTTCTACAATATAAATGTTCTGTGTGGCTGAAAATGGTGATAGAACAAAGTTTCTACCCCATGCTGCCTCTCTTCCCATCCATGATCTATGTAGAATTCCTGCCGATCTTGGGTTGTAGAAATGTTGTCCTTAAGAGACGGGAATACATCCTGACTCTCTAAGATCCAATATTTGGTTCTAAGAATCTTTCTTTCCCCAACCATTCTAACAATAGTGACTAAAACATCATCAACATATGGAATAAAAAATAGATATGCATTGATGGCCATATAAGAGTCCAGATGGTGAAAATAGCTCCCCAAGTGGAACCAGCATAGTTCAACTCCTTGCTGCCTCCAAACATATTGTGGTAAGTAGCTTCCCAGCCACTTGCTTGTTGCCTCTATCTACTCATTTTCCTGGGGGTAGTAACTGATGTTTGGGGCCAGCTGAGTACACCCCAAACAATTCAACACCTAACCAAATACCTCTAGGAAGTGGCCATCCCCATTAGTGATTGTGGTCCCAAGAAGACCATGAAGTCCAAAGAGAGGCATGCCCTCTTGTGGAGCAATACATTGTAAATAAATGGAAAAGGAATGCAAATGCTTTTTTAGTTGACCAATGATTACAAAGACACAATCCTTACCATATATTGTTGGCAAGTTGGTGATGAGGTCCATAGATGAGCTCTCCCATATTTTTTCTGGAAAAGTAAGTGGTTGTAACAACCTTTAAGGATGGTTGTTCTCCTCCTCATTCTTCAAGCAAACTATGCACTTACTAATATGTTGGAGCACATCCTCCTTGAGACCCTCCCATGATAATCTCTCCCCAATGGCTTGATATGTCCCAATGAAACCTTGGTGACCGGAAAGCAGTTAATCACGTGCTACGTGTAGAATCTCCTCCTTGAGCTTAGAATATCTAGTCAAGAATATTTGATCCTGGTAATATATGACTCCATCCACTCTATACTTATCAATTGTCACCTGCCCATCAAGCACTTCACATGTGAAGTGGTTCTTGGAATACTCCACCAATAGTTGGGACTCCCAATTTGGATCTCTACTCATCAATGGAAATGTTGGTGGCCTATGTGATAAGGCACCTGTCACCTCATTGTTCCCCTCTTCGATATGATCAATTCCAAATACACATGCCAAAATACTGCTATCCCACTTTTGATGCCTCCCTTGCAGCTTCTTTTTCTCAAGAAGAGATTGAAGTTTATGGTGTTCAATCTTCACCTGGACGCTATTGCCCATCAAAAAATTCCCGAGTTTGGCCAATTCATGCATGATTTCCAACAACCCCTTGCCATATATGGAATAATCCTTCCTATGTGGAAGTATCTTCTGACTCTCAAAGGCTATGGAGTAGCCCTTTTTCACCACAATTATGCCATCATCCACTCCTGAAACATCACCTCTCAATGCAAGAGGCTTGTTGAGAGTTGGTAATATTGATACTAAAAAAATATCCATCTCCTCCTTGAGCTAATCAAGGGCCCTCTATGTTGTGTTGGTCTCACCCAAGGCTCCCTTCTTAGCCAAATATATGAATGGTGTCACTTGTTGTGAGAACTCGTTAACCAACTTCTGGTCTGGGGGCCTTCCTGGTGGAATTCCTCCAAATAATATAACAACATGGTTTAGAGTAAACTCCATATCTAAGTGGACTGATTTGTCCTTGCTTCCTCTGCTCAAATCAGGCTCCATATTATGTGTCGAGGCTTCTTGAGGTGGATAGGTGTGCATGCCCATGATCATATGATGCTTACCTCTCTTCTTATCTATCCATTCCATCTGCAAAGTCTCCCAATCTGTGTTGATCTTCCCCAATGTAATCAACCACTGCACACGCAATATCAAATTGGTTTTGGGAATGTCAACCAAAAATAAATTATCATTCAAAGTGTATGTCCCCAAGGTTACATACAATGCCGAAACATACTTCATACACTGCATGGTTATATATCCTGGAACCAGAACTGATAATCCCTCAAAATCATCAGTGGGTATTGTTCTCCTTTTCACTAATTGAGCATCAATAAAATTTAGGGTAGCCCCAATGTCAATCAATACTGATACCCATTGCCCATGAACTGTACCTCGAACTCTCAAATTTAGATACTTGGGTATTACCCACAAAGATGCAAGGGCCCCTCCAATTGGAGCAAATGCCCCATTCCCACCCCTGGTGGTGATGGATCCTCCCTTGCTATCACAACGATGTTGTCTCCTTCTAGTTCTTCTTCTTCTTTCTCCTCTTCACTATCATAGAACACCACAATATAGTGTTCCTTTCTTACAGCACACCGATGCCCTGGTTCCCATGGTTCTTGGCAAGTGAAGCAAAGCTTCCTCCTCCTCAAATATCTTCAGACATCATCAATAAGGGTTCCTTTGTTCTGGTTTTCCTTGGGGGAGGAACCTTCACATATTTCCCCTTTGATTGGAAAGTGGGATTTTGTTGAAATGGATATCTTGCCCTTGGAAAAGCATCTTGTAAGTCTCTATCCCTTTCAATGGCATATTAGAGCGTACTTGGTTTAATGGAATTTACCAACCCATGTAGAGGCTCTTCTAGCCCATCAATGAACATATAAACTCTCCTAGTTGTAGATAGATCTGGCACCATGACAGAAAGTCTTAGAAATTCAGAGGGATAGGTCTTCGGATTGCCTAACTTCTTGAGCTTGGCTAGCTCAATAAAAGGTGCCTCTGGATCTCTCCAATCAAATATTTCCACCAACCCCTAGGTGAATTCTGCATATGCAGTCACATTTTCATGCCCCAATGTAGAAATACTGTGAAACCACTAATCATGTGCCTCACCTTCAAGGTGTAGCACTGCTATTTTAATGGCTTCAATCTCTGGTACTTGGTTCAACTGAAAATATATGTCTAGTTTCTCCACCCAACCTTGGTTGTGCACTTGGATTACCCATCAAAATCAGGTAGAAAAAATCTACCCATAATATGCTACATATCATTGTTCTACATGTACCCTCCACTCCTATTGTTATTCCAGGGTCTCTTGTTTTCCTTGATCTGAAAAAACTTTTGAAAGCTCACATTATTTTTTAATCTATGATATTGAGACTCATACTCTAGAAAGTAATCTTCAAGAGTCACTTGTTCTTGGGGTCCTACACCTCCATTTCCTACTGCTATGAATATAGGCATAGTGGAGCATTGGGAAACTTACAGGATTGTGTGTTTCTTACACCAGTGATGTGAAGTTCTAGAGCTTTCTCCATGTAGAAATATTCTTGGGGTCTCTTTATGTATCTCCATCCTCATCTCCTTGATTTCTCTGAAAATATCCTAGATAGTTTCGATAAGAAGCTTCAGAAACTCCTTTTCCTCCATTTCTCCTAATATTGGAGTCTTGCCTTTGTCTTCTTCATTTCTTGTATAATCAAAACTTCTTCTTCTATTGATGTACCACTTCTCCCTTTCTGTGAGAGGCTCTTCTTCTTCTTATGACATAGATGTGATGTCTCACATGTTGAGCCAAGAGTATGCTCAGATACCACTATAATATTCCAAATTAGGAAAAACGAGATTATAGATCATAAAATTGGAAAATGCATTAAAATATCAATACATAAATAGGAGTAGATGATAGAGCCATTTTATTACAAATTATAGCAGAAAAATGAGTATAATATATTGAGGGAAAAGACACTCAAGCTAGGCAAAACAAGCCTCAAATGACCCAGTACATAAAATATGAAATGTTGCTGCTACATAAACTGTCGGAAGTCATATGACTCTATAGTCCTATGGAGAATCACTGCAGGGTAAAACTAAAAATACATATAACTACTGATATATTTCTTAGAAAATGTCGGGATTAGAGATCCATGCTTTCTAGCACCATTCCAAGACGACCCAGAAGGGGTTTCTGGAAACACACAAAATGAAATTTGAAGCCCTAGAGCTCAATAACACACTGAAACTAGATAAATGCTAGGAGGTGGCTAATATTATGCAAAAATGGCTGATACTCCTCCCTACTGGTCCTCCAGATGAATGTTTTCTCCCCTCATCGAAAAACAAACTCACAAACTTGGGCACTCAGCCCTCCACTACAACATCCCTACAAAATAACGCAATTTCTGAAGGATAATGCACTACTGAAGATGGATGAAGCTTGGCTTAATGTCAGATGGCTAAAATGAAGCTCAAGGAACCTCCCAATAAGTCCTCCAGATGAAGGGGTGGTCCCCTTACTGGAAAAAAAGCTCACAAACTTGGGTACTTGACTCTCCACTACAAATGCCCTGCAAATAACACAATTCCTGAAGGAGACTACACCGCTGATGATGGTTGAAGCTTGGCCTGATGTTGGATAGTGGAACGAAGATCAAAGGAACCTCTTCTGAGTGGGCACTCGAAGTCCCCTTAGGATGAGGGTGGGATTTCTGCTCAAAAACACCCTTGTGCTAAACATCACAGCAGACTCTGCTAAAGATCTTATGTGTGAAAAAAGTCATAAAATACTAAACATAAACAATATTCAGAATGCCTTATATGGCTTTTATCCCCTTCCTTATATTCTTGATGAGATTCCTCACCCTTGGTCCCACTCATTAAAGATGCTACTCTCATGCATACACTCCTCCATCATAACTGCACTATCCTCCAATAACTCTCAACTACCTCCATGACAATGTTGTTGATTTGGTCAACCTTGACCCCACCCACATGCTTTAGCCCCTATTCACACCAAGAGTGCATTATTCTGTTGATACAATGATCCTCATTCACATTAGAAGTGGTTTTATTCCTACTAAAGAGATTTATGGGTCTCTCTACCATCTTATTCATCTATATAAATGACAAAAGAAAAAATTGACATTCCAACTAGATTAAAGCTAATTAGGAATATTACAAATTGGATGTGATGAAATGGCCTATAACAAGCTTGTTGAGTGGACCAACACATAGATGCAGATTTTCTTGGCATCTGTTTCATGCATATTTTAGTTAGGGGTTATAGGGATCTCTTTCAGGACACATATCCATTTCATTTTATACCCAGTGAGGCTTGTGGTGGTGAGATTTTGGTCATTCTAGGTGCACTAGAAATTGAATTATCTGCAATAATTGGGATGTTCATCATGTAATTTCATTTTTTCCTATCACAATTGTTTAAGGGGTTTATGTTGGCATTATGCATTGTGATTCCCTAGTTTTTGAATCAAGTTCCTATATTCCTTTATTTTAACTTATTTGCTTGAGAAGGCCATGCTTCTATTATGATTAATGTCATCTTTAGTTGTCAATTGTATTTTTTGAATGGCTCAAATTTTAATCTTTCATGAAGAGTAATACAAAAATATTTGCAAGTCATGGAGTCAATGCCTTCCCCAATCACATTATTATCATAGAGATACCTCTGAAATGTCCAATTAACATTGAAATTTGAAAAATATGAAGAGTCGTTGCATCATTTAACAATGATAGAGTATATTTATTTATTAAGGAATTAATTTCTTAAGTTGTGTTTCCCTTTCCATATTTCCATATTTTACTATCAAATGCTTGAGGTACCATTTTCATGATTAGTATGGATCATTTTTTTCTCATATGGGGGTTTAGTTTTCCTACTTGAAAATATAATCTTGTAGCCTTCATACTCCATAGACATTCCACTATTAATTTCTAACAACTTAGCTATTGAAATGGGAAAAATTTAACCAAGAAAATCATGAGAATGAACCATATAATAAATTGAATTTTCCATATATATCTATTTTTTAGAAATTCCCACTGGAAGAAAACTACATGGTTTCCTTTCAATGGCTAATTGCATACATGCAACCACAATTTTATAATCCTCCAAATAAAATGGTGGGAAACACAAATATCATATAGATGGTATAAATTTGAAAAGAGTAATTCCAATTGAAGTTGTGGAAGTCGACTCTAGCTTGGATGAAATTAGTGGAGCAACGAGGAAACACATTACTAATGATGAGACAATAGATGACTGGAGATATTTAGCAGCGACATCATTTTTGGTGTAGGGAACTGACCTGAGTCAATTTTCTACTTCTTCATTATTGTGTGTTCAAATACCACACTTAGTGTGCATTCTCTCCTATTACTCCATCATCTCTAATTTGAAGAGGATTTGTTGGTTCATGAGAAAGCACGTGTCTTATGTTTACAACATGTTATCGTTCCTCTTCATTATCTCAGTTCAGAAAACATCCAAAACATAATAATTCTACTTAATGGAGCAACAACTAGGAGTATTGTAGTGTGGGACTTGACAAACATATTCAATTATTTCATTTTTTTAAAATTATCATAATATTGGTGAGGATATTGTTTCCAAAATACAACATTCATAGAGGAAGTCATGGTGGGGGTAGCTGAATATTTCGAAGAAAGAAATGTGGGTTTCTAAAATAAATTGTTCATAAATAAGGCTATGAATATATTGATATTTTCAATTAATCATTAGACACAACATCCTTGCATACTATTGGAGATGTTTCTATGAGTTGAAACTTTCACCATTTTGCTTGAGAGGTTTGGAATTACAATATTTATTTCAGTATTTTGGTGGGATTACTATTTTATTACAAGGGAGCACACATGGAACATTGAAGCATGGGATGAAATAAAAAAACTTGAATATTTAAAGAAAAATGGAATAATTGTGCTCCTTATGTCACCAGGAATGCTAGGAATATTGTTAACTTTGTGGGATGTCTTTCCGGTGTTCTCAAATTTTGGTTGGGATTCAGAATGAAAATATTACATTTCTTTTTAATAATCATATGGTGGAATCATTTAAACAACATCCTTAGCCCTAGATTGTAAATATTAACCCAGTTGATATTCATTTTGGGTATTTATTTACATTTTTAAACATTCATGGATGGTGGGAAATTTTGATACTTTAGAGAAGTGGGTTACTAGAGCATATGTATGGCATAGTAAAGTATGTTTAAAGGATTATTGGATCTATAGTGATGTAAATTAAACAACATGTGCTACATTTATTCTTCAAATATATAAAGAGGTAGGCCTAGTTGATTCTATTTCTAGTTTCATTTAAGTCATATAATTCACTATACATGATTCTTACATGATGAAGTTTTTGTTTAGAGCAACAAGAGCCATATTTTTAGCTGGTGTAATGAAAGTGATGATGTCAAAATTCATTTTTTCCAAATGGGATTGCTAGGATATAATACGATTGAACCATATGCATTTATGAATAAGAAGTGGCCATGTTTACCTCCTTCCTATGTCAAGCCCTTAAGAGGTTGATTTGGATGCCATATAAATGGTCTCTTCTGGGAAATAAAGGTAAAAAGTGGGTCATTGATCATGAATTTGAGATGGCTCTAGAGAAGACCCAACATGCAATAAATCAATATTTGGTAACAACACGGTACCAATCCTTAGCTAGAGGCTTTTAGCCTTTGTAGAAAAGTTCTGGAACATTTGTGACCTAATATGTAACATTGTTTTCATCATTTAACAATTGAACCCTAACTTTTCAATGTATGAAACAACTCATCCAAAGCATTGAAATGTATTTATTGTAGTGAAAGGACTACTCTTTATACTTATGGAGGGTTTGAACAGTGATAGAGGAGGAAGAGGGTCCTATGTTCATGATACTTTCTTTGATTATGCAATATAGTAGTCACTTACTTCAAGCATAATATATTTTGTTTGATTTGTGAATCGGGCACCTTCTCAAAGAGATGATCCAAACACTAAGAAGATTGTGCAAGGGGCATCAGAATGTATACAAGCATGATATACATCATTAGGAATTATGGAATACGACTAATGACTAGATTTACCTTATTTTCATGAGGACATGCATAGGTGTAGGCATGGGGGAGATGTTGGGTTATCGATTTTCCATTCCTTTTGTCATTCAAAACATATTTTCTTAGCCATTTTCCCATAGGTTGTCACCCATTCATTGCCTTTTGTTACGCAATTTTCCCATGAGAGTGTCATAATAAACATAAGAATGTTGAAGTAGTTAATTATTGTCATTTTATTTTATTTTTAATGGATTAAAGAGGATAATAATTTATTTTAATAATGATGGCTTGTATATCCAGTTCTTGTAACTCTAATGCAAGTCCAGTAACTGGCCTATAATGTTGACATATCTATGTGACTCTAAGGAGAATTTTAGAACATGGGTTGTACTTCTAAAATTAATGACATGGTTCTACGATGTTTACATCTCAACAAGGTAGAATCTAGAAACTCCAGGTAATGATCAACAATTTGGATAGCTTGTGGAAGTAAAAATTGAGGCATTAACATCAAGCGTGATTTTGGGAAAATGGAGTAGAATTTGGAAAATGTATAATTTTTTTGGGACATTCAAAATTAGGTTACTCTTAGGAATTTCCTCCAAAAAGTGCATGGAATGGGAAATATTCATGGTTCTTTCAAAGGGTAATTTCTAGCTATTCCTATTGACCAACTACGTCCCAAATTGAGTAACTAATTAGACAAGCACACTAGATCAAGGTATTCTCATATGATTATGTGCCAAATAACCCCTATGTGATTAGATATTCCTCTAAAAATGTATACAATCCAATCCTTTGCAGATTAATCATGATTTGGCAGACCATATTTTTGGAAACTGGTTTCAATTCACCCCTAATCTTTCTCGTTTAAATGTGTAAGTAAAAATTAGGTTCACAGGCTACTAAAGGGGAGGCTTTTTCATTGTTTCATGGATGTGGGATGATCCCACATGGTTACCAAAAAGGATCAAGCTCCTTTATAGTTTTGTTGATGTAAACTGTGGAGTTTTTATATGAATTTTTGATGCTAAAACTTATATTCATTGTGTATAATATCGTTTTGATTTAGTTTCTCCATAGGAGGCAACCTTGCTAGTTGGAAAGGGAACACCAACCTATCATGTTTCCCTTCCATTTCTTGTGATTTAATTTTATGTTTGTGTGTGGTTTGGTTATTGTAGATATTACTCTACTTCAAGTATAATATTTATATAAAATATAGATCACAAATTGGATTAGTTTATGGATGTGTTACTTGAACATGGATTTCTTCATGTGGATTTAGAACTTATATATATATACTTGTTTTGGATTTACAGTGAATTGACAAAGATCATATAATGTTTGTAAACAATAATTTTGGTTAAGTTTTATATCTGATCTTGAAACAATACTAGCACTTTGTTCCTTCTTCATGCAAAAAAATTCAATGTCTGTTGTATCATGATTGATGATTTATGGATATGATTAGTTTTTTGGTGGTGCTGTAATATTCCCAATTTTCCACCAGATAATTGGAATATTAGAGTTCTTATTTTTCTAATTAATTAAGTAAATAATAGGGTGGAGGGACCCATAAACCCCATATATGAGTAAAATCCACTTTTTATGTGTGTATGTCGATAATTTAGAAGTAGATTTGCATTATGGAGTAGTGGAGCAGCTTCTTAATGAAGGAAGAGTGGAGATCATGGGTCATTAATGACAAAATGATGGAGATCATGGAGGAAGTCAAATGAGATCATGGTGCATTAAAAGTAATATCATAGAGCACTAATGATGAGATAGTGGAGGAAGTTGTGCATCTAATGCACACATGATGGAGAGAGTGGGAATTAAATGCAGAGATGGTGGAGAACATGGAGATACATCGCAATCTTAATGGAGGCTAGTGGCCACATGTGCAGCGTAGTTATGTGGTGGGATAGGGCTATGGAAGTCTCACAAAGCATAAAATGGAGATGAAGGCGAAGGAGAGCTTCCGGGATGCCATTCACCGGCGAGTGATACGGAATGCTTTGCATGGTGGATGCGGAATTCTTGATCAAAGCACAGCATTTGTTTTTTCTAACAAAATGCGTACCTCTTGTTGAGCCTCAAAATTGTGCTTTCTTTCATCTTACTTTACCTCATTTTCCTTTGTCCATTGCTATCCTAGACCCAATTGATCAATGAATTTAGTTAAAATTACTTTTATAATGATTAACATGACTGACTTGCTAAGTTTTATGATTTTTGTCATTGTAATGCATTTTGACCGGAACTAGCTGCAGAATGCAGACATTCCGTAGCTAACCGGCGATTCTGCAGTTGTCTTCACGTTTGAGTATGTTCCAGGTGGCCTCTCAAGAAAAACCACATATGGGCATATTCCACGTCATGTCTACATGGTTCGTTGCTCACCATGAAGGAAGAAACGAATTCTGGGTATGGTTTTGGAACGTGGGAACACATTTAGGAAGGCAGACTTCTATTAGGACTGTCTCAGTCCAGATGTCTTTTTCCTTTTTACGCAACCACTTCAAGAGTCCTAATGTGATTCCGATAAGGAAAGACAATGTTCCTGAAATTGTTGCAAGTCTTGTTATTTACATTTGTTATATAAACACTTGGGAAACCGAGAGCTAGGCTAGATTTTGTTCTAGATTTTGCTTGGATTTTGTGCTACATTTCTGAAGACGCAGAGTGCTCTGTTCAAGTTATTTCACTTTTAATGAAGCAGACAGTGTTGTTTTGAAAGCGTTGATTTGATTTGGAGTTAGATTTCGTCAGGTGGTAGAGGGCCCCTGCCTCTTGCACGGATTTATTTGCGTAATTTAGATAAGTATTCTAGCTGCCTTTACGTTTTTGAATTTGAATTAGTAGTTGTTTTCATTAGCTACTGTGGTTATACTCATTCTAACTCTTCCAAAAGAAAAATCTCTTCCAAAAGATTATAATGATGAATGGGAAATGGCTATAGTATTGTAGGGTTTAATTGTAGTCTCTTTTATTCACCATCACAGTTATACTTATGATAAGCACTCTTCCACAAGAAGAAACTCTTCCAAGAAATATTTATACTGTCTTAAGCATGATTGTGATCTTGAATGTTTTAGTTGTGTGTTTTCACTAAGTACCATAGTTGTTCTTGCTCTTAAACGCTTGTCCAAAATATCATAATGATGAGTGGGAGATGGCTATGATATCTTAGTTTTTCATTGCTTTCAGTCTTTATGTTTTCATTTGCACTCAATTACACAGTCAGGATTGTTCTAAAAACTCTTCCAAAAGAAGGAACTCTTCCAAAATACCAATCATGATGGACAAACAGACTGTATAATTCCATAGAATAATGCATGATAGCTTAGTTAGGATGCTTCGGAGTTTAATTGCACTTAACTCATGTTCAGTTGTTTTGCTTTAAGTTTGATAATGACTTGTAGTTCAGCATTGTTTTAGGCTAGTGACATTTTAGGTTCAGTTGTAGTTCAACTCATTGCATTTTCACTCCATATTCAGTTGCCATTCACTGCATATTAGATTACTTCAGTTGTTAAAATTAACAAAACAGCCTTCATTATTCACAAATCTCTTCTTGTTCTAAAATCCATAATTGATTCATAAACATATGAACAGAAGACCATATCACTTTAAGGCCTGAAGTACTTCTGCAACTTCCTTATCATCTTACAAACAAACATTTTCCTCAATAGACTATTTCAAAAATCTATAACCTTTGAGTGAAGTGTAGTGCTATAAAACTGAGTTGCAGAATAGAGTTAGAAATTAGCCTTAGAGTAGAAGATCTTATGATGGTATAAATGTTTTACTCCAAACATACTTCAACAAATCTCTAATCAAGGACAAAAATGTTGCATCATTATAAGTTAGTTGTTTAAACTGTTTAGTTAGGAAGATTTGCATACTTAGTTGACCATGTCTCAAGCTCTCTCTCAAATGCCTTTGATGAAAGAATTTGACAAGTTTAGTTTGTGTTTTGAATCATTTGCTTAAAATTCATTATCAAGCTTTACTTTTTCTTAGTCATAGTTTAGATTTGATTCTGTTTTTAGTATTGCATTTGCATTTAGGCCTCACTCTGTTTTTAATCATTAGCTGCTTTCCATTAGTTTTCTAGTCATTTTTCTTGTGAACATAAAACCACCAAAAGACCAAAAACATCATAAATCATCACAAAAGACCAAAAACATCACAAAACACTACACACAACGCATTAGGAAACAAGCACCTAGGTACATATAGTACACTTCACTTCAGCAGTTTACCAACCATGGTTGACAATTAAATGAGCTCAATTTAGGAGACTAGATTGAGACCAAACATTTTGGCGCCGTTGCCGGGGAAGTGAAAACTAGGTAACGTTTGTTTCTTAGCATCCAAAAACAATTATATGCGTAGGGAGAGAGATTCAAGGGGAATATTTATAAGCAGCAGAGGTAGAAGTTTGATTTCTAGAACACCACTTGTTTCATCTAGATCCAGAGCTAGTACACCTTCAACTCAAACCCATATTCCATCCTCTCCTGATCCTGGACTTCTAGAAGATCTAAGGTCAACTATTCCATTAGAAAAACCTTCCACTTCATCCACTGAACCTGCCATAGAAGAAGATCTAAAAACTCCTGTTAGGGACACAAACCTTTCAACCATGGCAGAAGAAGGAGGAGGAGGAGTTTTTAATGGAGAAAACACACTATTTGGAGGTAGAGGTAGAGGTAGAGGAGAAGGAGGTAGAGGTGCAAATGGAGGAAGAGGTAGAATAGGAAGCTCTTTTGGGTTCCCTATACTTGATGAAGAAACCAATACAACCATGAAAAACATTTCACCTTCTGTCCTTCCGAACTTCTATGGACTTAAAACTGAGGATCCTGAAACTTTCTTGTTCGAATTTGAAGTGCTGTGTAGGACTTATGACTATCTTCAAGATGCTCAAAAATTGAAATTATTTCCTTCAACTCTGAAAGGAGCAGCAGTGAAGTGGTTTATGAGCTTAAACAGTAGTTCCATTAGGACATGGGAAGACATGAAACAAGCATTTCTAGAGAGATACTTGGATTATTGTATGCCGGTTAATCATAAGGAAGAAGTGTTCAAGATGTTACAAAAACAAGATGAAAACTTAGAAGATTTGTTGGAAAGATTTAAATACAACATAAAAAGGGCACAAATGGAAAACCTAGATCAAGACACTTTAAAAGCTCTTTTGTTGAAAACAATTAGGGATGAATGGTTGGATATCCTTAACATGATGGGAAAAGAGGATATATCACAACTCACATTACCTGAAATATCTGAGTTATGTATCAACCTTTCCAGAGGGAAATCTAAAACTGTCAAAGGTCCAAGAGATCCTGCTCTTGCAAGGGCAAGTAAATCTGCTTCTGGGACAGTAAGTAGATCAGAAATAGGACACATGCTTGATGATTTTAAATCTGATATCTTAGGGAGTCTTAGTGAAAAAATAGACACCCTTAAGATACAAAACAAGCAAAAGGCTGAATCTGATGCTTTGGCAATCTTTTGTCCCAAATGTAGAAAGAAACATGCCTTGAGAGAGTGTCCTTTAGATGTAAAAATTGTAGAGACCTATGTCATTTGTTCTGAAAAACATGAAACCAAGAATTGTCCTTCTCTTCCTAGTCTCAAAGCTGTCTTTCAGGAAGAAACTCCTACAGACTCCACAAAATCTCTTAACTTTGTATCTAGAAGACCTTGGCAGGGACCTCAGACACAAGGATTCCATGATCAAATGTATAATCAACCTCCACCTTGGAATCCTTGGCAGCAACCTTGGCCCCAATTTCAAAATCAATCTCAGTCCTGGGCACAAGGAACACAAAGTCCCTATGGAAGATACTCTCCATACTATCAGTATCCACCATCCTATCCACCATAACCACATTTTTATCCTCAAAATCCTCAACAAAATTTTCCTCAAAATATTCAACAAAATTCTCAACAACATCATCAAAATCAACCACTTTCATTACCATTCCCTCAAAAATCAAATCAATTTCCTGCTCAACCCATACCAAACCCCAATAATAAGAACCCTCAGAATACATACATGATAGAAGGCCAACAGTTTCCAACTTATTTAATTACTCCTCTAGACCTTAGTGATGTTCAACTTAGGTCTGGAAGGATACTTGAAAAGAGGAAACCTTCTGTGATCATTCAAGAACAAGATAACTTTGAGGAAGACTCCCTACGGGTGAATAAAAGTCTTGAGGAAGACACATCCTTTCAAGACCCACACGTTGAAAAACTAAAACAAAAAGACTAAAACAAAAAGATCCAATAAATCCAACTCCCGTATTAGAGCAACCATCCATATCTACTTCTATACCTCCCTTTCCGGAAAGATTACAAATTGATAGAGGTGTAGAAAAACAAATCATGGTGCCTAATTATGATTTCTTAGATGAATTGAGAAATGTTTGCATTAAAATTCCATTATTACAAGCCATCAAAGAAATCCCAATTTTAGCCAAAACAATAAAGGAGTTGAGTATGAAGACAACAAGAAAAAGAATAAGAGAAACAAAGAAAATTCAACTGGTAGGACAAATAGTAGACATTATGATGGGCAAGATTTCTATTCCAAAGTATCTTGACCCAGGAAATCCAGTTGTCAAAATTCACATCAATGGAATTGAAATCCAAAACACACTCATTGATTTAGGAGCAATAATCAATATCATGAGTAGACAAATCATGGATAAACTGAAACTTCCTAATCTTCTCTTTACACCCACACTATTACAATTAGCAGACAGATCTATGATCAAACCAGATGGGGTAATAGAAGACATTCCAGTGTCCCTAGATTCTTGGGAGTACCCTGTGGATTTCATGATCCTAACTCCTAAGAATAATCTAGGAGGACATCATGTTATATTAGGAAGACCTTGGTTGGCTACAGCTGATGCTTTTATTAGTTGTAGATCCGGTGATATGTACATCTCTGATGGTATTTCAACTAAGAAATTCACTTTATATCCTCCAGCTAAGACAATTACAGATTTAGATGACACTCAATGGATAGAGGATGAAGAAGATTTACAACCTCTCTTCACAATTTCAGAAATTAGTGAAGATAATCAAATTCCGAATACTCTAGAAAACTTTGAATCCTCTCCAGAACACAAACATGAATCATTTCAAGAGGGATCCAATATTGAGTTTTTGTCATCAAGGCAGATGTCTCTTCATTCTATGGATAAATTTGGCAGCTCTACAAGTGAGATTTTTCCAGGCAAAACTTTGAACATAAACAAGAACCTAGAAAATCTCAACAAGAAGAGTTAGTCAAAGTATTACAGAGACATTCTTCTGCATATGCATGGGAATACACTGACATGAAAGGGATAAGCCCCAAGACTTGCACTCATCATATCTATATAGAGGAAAATTGCAAACCAATCAGACAACCTCAAAGACGGATGAATCCAAATCTTAGGTAAATTGTTAAAGAGGAATTGCAAAAATTGTTAAATGTTAATTTCATCTATCCTATTTCAGATAGTCAGTGGGTTTCTCCTTTGGTAATTGTGCCAAATAAAAATGGAAAATGGAGGGTGTGTGTTGACTACCGAGAACTGAATAAAGCTACTCTTAAAGACCATTTTCCCTTACCTTTCATAGATCAAGTATTAGATACATTAGCTGGCAAAAAGTAATTTTCATTCCTAGATGGGTTTAGTGGTTACAATCAAATCTAAGTAGCACTTGAAGACCAAGATAAAACCACATTTACTTGTCCTTGGGGTACCTATGCCTACCGAGTATTGCCATTTGGATTATGCAATGCACCTGCAACATTCCAAAGGGCAGTATTAGGAATTTTTTTTGATCTAATACATGACTGTGTAGAGGTGTACATGGATGATTTTACAGTTTATGGGGATACATTTGAAGAGGCTTTAGAAAACTTGGAAAAAGTCTTAAAAATATGTCAAGAAGCAAACCTTTCACTTAGTCATGAAAAATGTTTTATGATGTTCACTGAAGGTATTGTTTTAGGGCACCACATTTCAGGGGATGGGATTAGAGTTGATGAGGCGAAAGTTGAAGTTATTTCTAACCTATCCATTCCAAGTTGTCAAAGGGATGTTAGAAGTTTTCTAGGATTTACAGGGTATTATCGGAGATTTATAGAAAACTTCACCAAAATAGCATCTCCTCTCTTCAAATTACTCACCAAAGATTGTGAATTTAAGTGGACTTCTGATTGCCAGTTAGCTTTTGAAACCCCGAAAACCAAAATTTCTGAAGCACCTATATTAAGGGGACCTAACTGGAAGTTACCTTTTCATATCTCGACAGATGCTTCCGATACAGCTCTAGGAGCAGTATTGGGATAGAAAGACTTGATTCCCTATGCCATCTATTATATCAGTAAAAATTTGACTCCTGCAGAGTTAAACTATACTGTAACTGAAAAAGAGTTTTTAGCTGTTGTTCATGCCATAAACAAATTTAGACACTATATAACAGGCTATGAAACTTTTATTCACACTGATCATTCTGCAATTAGATATTTAATGAAAAAATCAATCACTAATGGCAGAGTTATAATATGGTTGTTACTCTTACAAGAATTCAACATTACTATTCTAGATAGGCCTGGAAAACAAAACACAGTGGCTGATTTCCTATCTAGACTCCAAAATATCAAAGATGACACTCCGGTTGAAGATCAATTTCCTGATGAATATCTTTTTGCAATCTCTACTCAAACTCCATGGTTTGCCGATATTGCTAATTATTTAGTTTCAAGAAAATTTCCTTCAATTATGAATGCAAGGGATAAAAGAAAAATCATTAATGATAGTGCAAATTATTCATGGGTCGCTAATGAGTTGTACAAGACAGGTCCAGATTTGATCATTAGAAGGTGTGTTCATGAAGATGAGATGCCTGAGAATTCTCAAGGCATGTCATGATGAACCTTGTGGCGGACACTTTGCAGATAAGAGGACAGCCTATAAGATCCTTAACTTAGGATATTATTGGCCATCTTTGTTTAAATATGCAAGGGAATATGTCAAAAGGTGTGACAGTTGCCAAAGGGTAGGGAAACCTTCTCCTTCGGGTGAGATGCCATTACAACCTCAGGTACACATTGAACCTTTTGAAAAATGGGCCTTGGATTTTGTAGGACCTATTAGTCCTCCATCAAGACAAAAGAAATACATATTAGTTTGCACTGATTATGTTACTAAGTGGGTAGAAGCTAAACCATTGCTTGTTGCTAATGAATCATCTGTAGTTACTTTTCTTTTTGAGGATATTTTTACTCGTTTTGGTGTCCCAAGGGAAATTGTTACAGATCAAGGAGCTCAATTTACATCAAGGCTAGTGGGGCAAATGATGGAGAAGTACAAAATCAGACATAGAAAATCTACTCCTTATCATCCACAAGAAAATGGTCAAGTGGAATCTACTAATAAGATCATTGAAGGAATCCTAACAAAGACTGTTCATTTACATAGAAAAGATTGGGTAGATAGGCTTCCTGAAGCCTTGTGGGCCTATAGAACTACATGGAGAAACACAACAGGCCATACTCCTTATGAGCTTGTTTATGGAAAGCAAGTTTTGTTTCCCATAGAGTTCCAAATTCAAACCTTCAAAATGGCAGTTCAGCTAGGACTTGATCTAACGGAGGCACAAAAGCATAGACTGGAGCAAATTAATGAATTGGATGAGATCAGACAAGATGCAGTTTAGAAAACAAGTCTAGTCCAACAACAAAGGGCTAGATGGCATGACAAGTACATCAAAGAGAAGAAATTCAAAGAGGGTGACTGGGCTCTCTTGTTTGATTCAAAATTCAAGGATTTTCAAGGTAAATTTCAGACACATTGGCTTGGGCCATATGAAGTTGTTGAAATTTTTGATAATAGAGCGATCAAAAATCGGAACTATGAATGAAGAAGAGGTCACTTTTCTTGTGAATGGTCATAGATTGAAGCTATATCACAAACCACTCTCAAGAGAAGAATTTGTCAAAAAGTTCCAAGAAACGATGATGTGAAGTTAATGAAGAAGAGTTTCTCTTCTTCATCAACTTGATTAAATTTTACGAAGCATTTCTCTTTTGAAAAATAAAAATAAAAATAAATAAATAAATAAATAAAAAATAAAAAATAAAAAAAAATAAAAAAAAAATAAAAAAATAAAATTATAACATAGAAAACCAATCATTGATTGGCATGTTTATACTGAGAAAAATAGATTGAAAATGCCGAGTTTCTGCGACATACTTTTCCATTTTGTTTTTGCAAGCAGCTGTTACAAAATCATAAGTTCAGATCCATAGTGCTTATGATCCATCTCATTTCATTTCACTCCATTCACTTATCCTTCCATATTCCATTTCATTCATACTCTACTTCATTCCATGTTTCATTAATCTCATTCCATACTCCATCCATCTCATTTCCATGTTAAAATTTAAAATTTTATGTCTTGCTGTAAATGAATAAAACATGTCAAGGATTGCAGGGCAGTTCTTATGTTCTTTTACTCCATTTCATAAATTGAATCCATTCCATTTCATTATCCACTTCATACATATCATGTCTCATCATCCATCTTCATTCATACCATATAACATTTCACCTATATTCCAAAAACACTCCATTCCATGATCAAAATGCTCTACAGGTACATTTTGCAGCTAAACAGACATTCTGCAGCTGATCAGCCTTTCCGCAGCTAGCCAGACCTTCCGCAGCTACAAATCCTAAAGGCATTAGTCAGCAAACATTAGAATTGCAACAAAATGATCCAGTGTATCCATGAATAAGAAGCATCAAGAAGAATTATGAAGACTCTTCCAAAGCAGAACAAAGAAGACAAAGACTACAAAAATCAATGTAAACGCAGAGGTATAGCATTGAGCATTATCACTGTAAATGCAGAGGTATAACAGTGAAGAATTTGAAGTCATTTGTCACCGGGAGACAGAGGTATAGAAGTGAAGAATTTGAAGCCATTTGTTACCAAAAGACAGAGATATAACAGTGTGGGAATTTGAAGCTATTTGCCACCGAGAGATAGAGGTATAGCAGTGTGGGAATTTGAAGCCATTGGTCACTGTCAAGCAGAGGCATATCAGTCCAAAGTTTCATTGAGAAACAGAGGCATATCAGCTCGAAGTTTGAAGTTGTTTTCATTGTCAACCAGAGGCATATCAGTCCGAAATTTGAAGCTGTTGTCACTGTCAATCAGAGGTATGTCATTCCGAAGTTTGAAGCCATTGTCATTAAGAACTTGAAGCCATTTCAATTCGAAGGTGAAAGTTATTGTTTCTGTGGGTAGAAGAGTGTTAATCTGAACATTGAAGAAGCAATCATGGGTTTCATTGTAAGAACTGAACCAGTGGGTTCAAAATATTCAGAAGGCTACCCTCAATGCAAAGAAATGTTGCAACAGATAGGATGGCTTCAATTTTTTGAGAAATTTAATGGCTTCCACAAGGAAGTCACTAAAACATTTGCAAGATCATTTCAAGGAACTGAAGTTGAAGTGGGAGATATCAAATTTACTGTCACTGAAGATTTCATTGCAGAAGCTACAGGGTTGCTTAGAAATGGAGAGAGATGGTTCAAAAACAGAGAATTCCACAATGAATCCTGGAAGCAAATTCTAAAATCACCAGGTATGGATGTCACTGTATTTAAGAAAGGAATTCCAAGTTTTGCATTGAAAAATAAATGGAGAAATATACTACTTCTTCTGCAAAAAATTATTACATGTGAGGGGAGATATGGTACATTTTATGTCTACCACATTAGACTGATAATGCATTTTCTGGGGGAAGACTTAAACCTACCTTATTTCTTGCTTCAAAGCTTGAAAAAGATGGCTTCCTGTGTTCAAAGAAGGGTTCAATTTTTAGAGACAACTTTATATCATCATGGTTTGGTTAAAATTTTGATTGAACATCATTTAGCCAAAACAAATGATACATGGGACAATTTCTTGATAAGAAATCATTTTGAAGAGCCAAAAGAACCCTCACCGGAACCACAGCCTACAAAGAGAAGCAGGAAATGGAGGGTTTCAAAAGTTGAAACTGATAAAACAATCCAAGAAAGTAGTGAGGAAATCATTTCAGAGAAGTTGACTCAAATCAAGAGACAGCTTAAGGAAGAAAAGGTAATCAAGAAATCTACCATGGAGAAAGGAGAGGGATCTTCTCAGCCTAGAAGAAGCCACAGACTAAAGGGGAAACTAAGGAAAACTCAAATCAAACAAACAGGGGTGATTAATATAGAAGATGAGGAAACATCCATTGAAGAAGATGTTGAAGAGGATTTTAATGAAGGAACCCCTGAAATTGACCCTGCTCAATAAGAAATTTATGACTATGTGGAAACTTTGGAAAGGAGAGCTTCAGAAAGCAAGGAGAGAACCCCCAGTCCTCCACTGTCTGAAATAGATATATTAAGAAGGGATAGGTATGAGTTGGAGATACTTAATAGACACATCAAAAATGAGAATGAAATTCTCAAAGATCAAGTCAAGCTCAAAACTAATATGAACTCAACCTTATCCCTACATATAGACAAAGTGGAAAGGACCAATGAAAAGTTGAAGCAAAGGAACAAGAAGCTAATCAGGGCACTTACCAACCTAAGGTTCAAACTTGTTATCAGAAAACCCAGAAGATCTTTAGCTTCCAGGCAAAGGAGAAGGAGAGGATTAGATGTTCTTGCAGAAGCCTCTGAGTTCATAGGATAATTTGCATGAGGAAATGCAAGGAGACAGCAGTGGGGGTATGTTGAGCCTCAAAATTGTGCTTTCTTTCATCCTACTTTACCTCATTTTCCTTTGTCCATTGCTATCCTAGACCCAATTGATCAATGAATTTAGTTAAAATTACTTTTAGAATGATTTACATGACTGACTTGCTAAGTTTTATGATTTTTGTCATTGTAATGCATTTTGACCGGAACTAGCTGCAGAATGCAGACATTCCGTAGCTAACCGACGATTCTGCAGCTGTCTTCACGTTTGAGTATGTTCCAGGTGGCCTCTCAAGAAAAACCGCATATGGGCATATTCCAAGTCATGTCTACATGGTTCGTTGCTCACCATGAAGGAAGAAACGAATTCTGGGTATGGTTTTGGAACGTGGGAACACATTTAGGAAGGCAGACTTCTATTAGGACTGTCTCAGTCCAGATGTCTTTTTCCTTTTCATGCAGCCACTTCAAGAGTCCTAATGTGATTCCGATAAGGAAAGACAATGTTCCTGAAATTGTTGCAAGTCTTGTTATTTACATTTGTTATATAAACACTTGGGAAACCGAGAGCTAGGCAAGATTTTGTTCTAGATTTTGCTTAGATTCTGTGCTACATTTCTGAATACGCAGAGTGCTCTGTTCAAGTTATTTCACTTTTAATGAAGCAGACAGTTTTGTTTTGAAAGCGTTGATTTGATTTGGAGTTAGATTCCGTCAGGTGGTAGAGGGCCCCTGCCTCTTGCACGGATTTATTTGCGTAATTTAGATAAGTATTCTAGCTGCCTTTACGTTTTTGAATTTGAATTAGTAGTTGTTTTCATTAGCTACTATAGTTATACTCATTCTAACTCTTCCAAAAGAAGAAGCTCTTCCAAAAGATTATAATGATGAATGGGAAATGGCTATAGTATTGTAGGGTTTTAATTGTAGTCTCTTTTATTCACCATCACAGTTATAATTATGATAAGCACTCTTCCACAAGAAGAAACTCTTCCAAGAAATCTTTATACTGTCTTAAGCATGATTGTGATCTTGAACGTTTTAGTTGTGTGTTTTCACTAAGTACCATAGTTTTTCTTGCTCTTAAACGCTTGTCAAAAATATCATAATGATGGGTAGGAGATGGCTATGATATCTTAGTTGTTCATTGCTTTCAGTCTTTATGTTTGCATTTGCACTCAATTACACAGTCAGGATTGTTCTAAAAACTCTTCCAAAAGAAGGAACTCTTCCAAAATACCAATCATGATGGACAAACAGACTGTATAATTCCATATAATAATGCATGATAGCTTAGTTAGGATGCTCCGGAGTTTAATTGCACTTAACTCATGTTCAGTTGTTTTGCTTTAAGTTTGATAATGACTTGTAGTTTAACATTGTTTTAGGCTAGTGACATTTTAGGTTTGGTTGTAGTTCAACTCATTGCATTTGCACTCCATATTCAGTTGTCATTCACTGCATACTAGATTACTTCAGTTGTTAAATTTAACAAAACAGCCTTCATTATTCACAAATCTCTTCTTGTTCTAAAATCCATAATTGATTCATAACCATATGAACAGAAGACCATATCATTTGAAGGCCTGAAGTACTTCTGCAACTTCCTTATCATCTTACAAACAAACATTTTCCTCAATAGACTATTTCAAAAATCTATAACCTTTGAGTGAAGTGTAGTGCTATAAAACTGAGTTGCAGAATAGAGTTAGGAATTAGATTTAGAGTAGAAGATCTTATGATGGTATCGATGTTTTACTCCAAACATACTTCAACAAATCTCTAATCAAGGATAAAATGTTGCATCATTATAAGTTAGTTGTTTAAACTGTTTAGTTAGGAAGATTTGCATACTTAGTGACCATGTTTCAAGCTCTCTCTCAAATGCCTTTGATGAAAGAATTTGACAAGTTTAGTTTGTGTTTTGAATCATTTGCTTAAAATTCATTATCAAGCTTTGCTTTTGCTTAGTCATAGTTTAGATTTGATTCTACTTCAGTGTTTGCAATTGCATTTGTCATTTTTCATCAACTAATTAGGCTTCATTCTTTTTTTAATCACCATCTCCTTTCCATTAGCTTTCTAGTCATCTTTCTTGTGAACATAAAACCAACAAAAGACTAAAAACATCATAAATAATCACAAAAGACCAAAAACATCACAAAACACTACACACAACGCATTAAGAAACAAACACCTAGGTACATACAGTACACTTCACTTCAGCAGTTTACCAACCCTGGTTGACAATTAAATGAGCTCAATTTAGGAGACTAGATTGAGACCAAACACCCTCTATCTCATCAAGATCTTCGGACAACCAAACCTAGTTATAATATGTTCAAAAATAAAGTGCACAACAGTATCTACAATACAATCATTCACATCTTACACTTCGACCCATCTGGTTACATAATCAGTTGTAGTGAAGATGTAGCGGTCACCTACCTTCTTCCCTGGTGGGTTGATGGGTCCAACAAAGTCTATGACCCATTTGTCAAATTCTTGTAGGGCCATCTGTCATTGCAAGGGCATTTCATCCCTGTGCGATGGTCTTCCTGTCCTTTGGCATGCGTTGCAGGATTTACAATAGTCATGAGAATCACTATGCAGCATGAGCCACCATAGCCTAGCTCTCAGGATCTTCTACGTTGTCGCTTTCCTTGCATAGTGACCTCCTGCTATGCCTTCGTGAGATTTTGCTAAGATAGATTGTCTTTCATGCTCCAGAACGTATCTTCGTAGTACCTCATCAACTCCCAGCTTATACAAGTGGCCTGCCATGATGGAAAAGTTCGTTACGCGGGTTACTAGCTCTTTTTTATGTTGTATCGAATATTCTGCAGGCGCCATCCCCGTAGTTAAGAAGTGAATGATATCGGCAAAGTGCGCATTAGGAACCTTAATAGCACAGTTGCGCATCGGGCAGTCCTTCTTCTAGGTTGTTTGGTTCCTCACCACTCTCGATTTGGGATAAGTGGTCTGGCCCAACATTTAGTTTCCCCGGCTTCACGATGATCTCAAAGTCATATTATTGAAATAGCAGTAGCCATCGGCAAATCCCCCCCCCCCCTCAACACAAGCTTATTCACTAGGTAATTCAAATCTGAGTGATCTATGAACATCTTGAAATGCCCTCCTAATAGATAATGTCTGTATTTCTACAAGGCGTATACCATGGCCAACCCCTCATGCTTAGTAGTGGAGTAGTTGAACTCCAAACTAGAGAGTTTTCTACTAGAAAATGCAATTGTATGGTCGATGTCCCCTTCCCCAAACTGCTTAAGGACAGCTCCCAGGGAAATCCCTGAAACATCTACATGGACATGGAAAACCTTTGCCCAATCATGAAATATGAGGATAGGTGCAGAGACCATCTTCTCCTTGAGTAACTCAAAGCTCTTCTAACACTCCGCATCCCAAAAAAATGAAATGTCCTTCTTTAGAAACTTCTCCATGAGTGTTGTGATTAGTGTGTACCCTTGAATGAACTTCCTGTAGTAGCCTGTATGTCCAAGGATAAAGCGCAGTTGTTTCTCAGTTCTAGGGAATTTCAGGTTGATGATAACTACTACCTTGGCAGGGTCAACCATCAGTCCCTGCCGACAGACTATGTGGCCTAGAAAGATCCCGAAAGGTACACAAAATATGCACTTATTAATATTTAGGGAAATTTGGTGCTTTCTATAGGCATCCAACATCATGTGAAAGTTTGAGACGTGCTTCTTTACCGACCAAAATACTGTCCAATCATCAAAATATACCTCCAAAAACTTGTGGATGAACTCCTTGAATACTGCGACCACCACCTGCGAAAAGATGGTAGGGGCATTCTTGAGCCCAAACGACATGACAGTGTATTGGAAGGATCCCCATTCAGTGGCAAACGTATTTTTTCTGCGATATTCAGGTGTGATCCTGATCTGATCGTAGCCTGAGAACCTGTCAGTGAACAAGTATGCTTCCTACCCTCCCACACTATCAACAATTTCGTTAGAAAATCGCATAGGGAAGGGATCGTGAATGCAGGCATTGTTCAATTTGCACAGGTCAACACAAATTCTGATTTCTCCTTTGTATTTTTCTCCTGGACCACCATAGGGCTTACCAAATCTGACTATTCTACCAATTCGAAGATACCTGCGACTATCATTTTTTCATGTTCTTCCCCGAATTTTTTCTTATACATGGGGTTCAATCGGTAAGTTTGTTGCTTAACAAGGCACACACATGGCTTTAAAGTGATACGCATGACCCCTACATCCCCTATAATCCCTTTGAGTTCTATGAATTTTGTAGGAAACAGGTCCTGGTACTTCATGAGGATGACTTTCCCAATAGTATCATCATCCCAGTAGTCCCGAATTTTAACTAGCTTAGGTTATTCTTCCATTCCAATGTTGACTTCCTTTAGCTTAAGAGGCTTGTTCACGTTGACGGTCTGAAGTGGGGGTCTGGCAACTGCGCACTCTCCCTCCGATTCTGAGATAGTAATATTTCATAGGTCTTTATCACATTCCTTCATTGATATATTGTGGTAGTTGACAATATCCTGCATCTGCATATCCCAAGTTGGTGCCCCATACGCTACACGAGGGTGTGATTCATCAAATACTAGGGAATTTATATCTTGCAGGGCCTCATCTAATGCCTCAGTTCCGCTTATCAACCTGAACGTTCCCACAAAGTCGTCCTTCATGGTTTCCCAGTGGCAGGTATGTTGATGTAGTTCTACATCCAGATACCATGTGGTGGGAATTGGCCCTAAGGCATGAATAAAAAGTTGGACCCATTCGTTCATGGTTCTTTCATACCATGCCTCCATCCATGCGATCATGTGATTGCATGGGTCTCCTTCGATCCCTTGAGAATTATGCTTCATACGTTCTCAAAAAATCCCTAATACTACGAGAACCATCAAAATAAGGCATTTCGCTTACTTCTAAGGAGATACACTGGAAGATCTTTGTGATCCTAAGACATTGTAGCGTAGATACATTGTGTAACCGATTCTGCCAATTTTCAATCTCCCCATTGGAATCAGAGAGGCATTCACTATATTTCTCCCAGAAAAACACACCATTAGTTGTAGGATTAATCCAATCCTCATCCCAGGCAGTTATTTTATAAATATGATCTATGTCATCTTCTTCATGCACCAGCTTCGTATACCGCTCTGCTTCCACAGGGTCTAGAGGGACTATCACTCTCGTACCCTCATTCTCAAAAACCATGCTTCTCTTCTTCAAGTTGATAATGCCTCCCATGTCTATCGCCCAATATAGTCCCAGGAGTGCAGGATAAGGGTCCGCATCCTCCACGATCTGAATTACTTCAAAATCCACGCGTACCTTAACTCCTGCGATATCTACCAGAATCTTTGTCAGTCTCCCCAACGATATGATATTATGTTGGTTAGCCATGCGCAGCTGTATAGTAGACCATTCCAGCTTAATTTCTCTCATCATTTGCCATGTTTTCTTGGGCTAGACATTCACATCAGACCCCGGATCCAGGATGACCTTATCCATCTCATAATCGCCAATCTGCGTTATTAGTCGCATTTCCCGACCAGTCTGTTTCTTATGCTTCTATAGTTTGTGAACATCCTTAACTTCTGTGGGAGGGTCAGTTCTTTCGGCACAGCTATCTATCAGGGCTTGAAGATTTTCTATTGCCTTTTGGTTTTGTAGTAGCTTCATACATGCCTGTAAGAAAGGTTTAACTTCATCGTCTCCTCTTAGGCTTGCTGGAGCCTTAGAGGTAGATGCCTCATCCTTGGTAAATTCTTTGCGAGCTTTGATGAAGGTTTCTTTCTCCTTCTGCAAATCCAAATTTTCTTGTTTGACAGCAGCTTTCTGGATGAAGGGTTCAGCTATGGCCCTTTCCTTAGCACCTCCAGTATCCATGATGTTGTGTGTTATGACATTAATACTGGATCCCCCATCATGTGGTGTTGCCTTAACCATTTGCACATTCTGCGTTGGTCTCTGTTGTTTTTCCTGCATTTTTTCTATCAGTACTGGACAATCTTCTATCACATGATCCAATTATCTACAATATCGGCAAGATTTTCGCACAGGTTTCAGACAGTCCCTTGCGAAGTGTCCTACCTCTCCACAGTTGTAACAGATCAATTTCCCTCTTCCCCGACCTGCGCCTTGAACCCTTCCCCCTCCCCTGCCTCTGGCTAGGGAGCCCCCTTTGCCTAAGGAAGATAGTGGTGAAGAAGTTTCAGTCTATACCTTGTATAGGTTTCCTAAGTCTATCATTAAGTCATAAGTCTGACAGTTATGTTCGTCATACCCCACAGATGAGCAGAATCGACACCATTGCTACTTCAATTCTAGAACATAGGCACCAAGACGAGGGCGGTGGTTGGTATCATGTAGTCCAGCTACGCAATAGTCAGCGCACCATAACGTTGGACCGCTTGGTCCCGTAGCCTCTTTAGGGTGCAATGGGCTGGGGCCCCCAGCCTGCATGTAGTCCACCAGCAGAGGGCACTGATCCTTGATGTGGCCAGACACCCTACATCTTATGCACCATACATCTGGGCTAGCTTCTTTTCCTCGTTATTTCTGCAAATTCTGGATTTTGAGGTGCATTTCCTCCAGATGTCCCTAGATCAATTGTACCCTAAACTGGGCATCATCTCTTAGTGCAGCTTCTAGCTTCATAGAAATCTATAAGGCTTTCTCCTACGTCTCAATCGCTTATTGACCCATAGGTATGCGCAGGTGAGGTAGTACCATGGCGATGAACCATTCCTTGTGTTTTCTATCATCGTACTGAAATTTCCCATCCCTGTTAGCCTTCTTTAACTATTGATCATCCTCCCATACAGACTTAGTGGGTCCCTGTTTAAAATCTTTCAAGTCAGTTACTAGCTAAGAATAGGACTTAGGCTTCCAGAACTGTTGTCTTAAAGCATTCTTAATCTCTTGAATAGATAGGTCCACATGATATCCTACGTACCCTATATACCTGTCTAGGGCCCTTCCTTCAAAGGTGAGGGATAGTTGCACTCTCTTTACAGCATCGCTAGCCACATTCTGTGCAATCCATATTGATTCTGCTACAAACCAAAATCGGTCCATATCTTCATCTCCTACACCCTTGAAGGTGAGTATCTTCATGTGTGTGGCCATATCTTCTTCCAGTGGTGGCGGAGGTGGGGAGTATTTCTTGCCCTTATGTTGACTCGAAGGTGGTGTAGTTGGAGGACTATTTCCTGCGTGCATAGCTGACTCTCTTAATGGACTGTAGATGGATATATCCCCTTCTCAGTTGGTTCGGTAGTACTTACCACTTCGTGTTATACTCTATCTCTGATCAGAGGTCATTAATTCAGTGTGGATGCATAGAACGCCTTTTTCGCACAGTAATATTTTAATTAGAAGTGGTAATGTTCGCAAGAACTTACCTCGGAAACCTTTGAAGAACCTGTACTCTTCCTCAGAATAGGATACGAACTCATTGACTGCGAATTCTGTTACAAACCCTACCAGCACACTATCCACCCAATGATCTACCATACGGGTGATCGTGTTGTCAGTCTTCTCCAACTGTTGAATCAACTCCGAAGTCAACTACATAACTTGATCATCTTTCCAACACGTTTGTAATTCTACAAGTCTCGTTAACCACTCCTGGAGATCGTGCACAAAAGTTACAAAGAAAATTTCATATACTTCGATAAAAATGTATTTTTTCTTCCACTTCTTAGTTGTCAGATTTGTGATGTGATTCTCCTTTACAGAAAATTCCTAAATCTGTTTTTCGAACTAGTCTTCAAGCTCCAATTTTTCAGGTCTCTAATGGCTTCATGGCATTACCTGATCTCTCTCTCAAAATGCTCCCGATCCCGGAAACAGAACCATTTGTTGGCTTGAGGGGCCTTGACCCAGGTTCAAAGGTTAAGGTTTGCCAACAAACCCCTAAACTACTGGCCCTTTCGGCAATGACCTACTTTTGCAGGTCAAGGTCTCACTCGAAGTAGTATGTGAGGGTGCTGGAACCAGGTTTTTGCACCCTAGGAGAGAGTAGGTAATTAAGGCAGATCAACATTGCAACTCTCAGGTTCACACAGAACAGGTCTATTAATAGGCTTGTAAAAATATAATCAACATATAACCATAAAAAATCTACTAGCATTAACATATCAAATCAATATAGTCGCATCCATGTGCGCATCAACAATTATCATCACAGAAAATTATAATCGTAGCTAATTCACAGATCTCAAATACATTCACAGCTTAAATCAATAAAACAGATGCACTTCAGTTTTAAACATGATCAGTCCAGATATCAAAAGATACTTCAAATAGATTCTGCATTCATTAGTATCCAGGAACCTAATTACAACCCAAGACACAGCCCGCGCACACAACCAGCAGGGTCCACACACAGCAGGACTGAGGATCTCTGTGCACACAACCAACAGGAGTCCTAACCCAAAACAACCTATGAAAAATCTCAACAATTTGCACGTAGCATCAATATTACTTCTTCTTATTCCCTACTAGACCCAACTATCTATCTATTTATATCATCGTAGCCTTTGCTATCAAGTTTGCAGACCCTAGGTTTACCCTTTAACCCATTACAAAACATTAGGGGCTTTGACCTACCCCAAACGCCCATGAAAGACTGATTATTACAAAATTATATAAAAAATGCAGCTTAGGGAACCCTGTTCCAACACAATTGGATGGAATTCAAGATCCCACAGGGTGTATATGTCCTACCATCAAAGGCTTTTAATGTGGTGGTTGGTTGATTCATTTTGGGTGAACCAATCACATCCTAGCAAGACATATACATGATACAAGTCGATCCTCCCTCATCCAAAATGGAATAATGAATGTTCTTTCATGGACCATGATCTAAATCATAAATATAACTTATTGGAAGCTAAGGAGTATAATTTTCCAGAGAGAAAACCACTAGGTTGTAATCGGATGGATCCATACATCCGATAGCCAACAATAAGGCCTTATTTTGGGCGAGGTAGTTTTGAAACACCTCAAGAGCAGACATAGCTGAAGGTGATTGAGCCAAGTCTTCAACCAAATTGTAATTTGGGGAAGATCTTGAACGAGGGTTGCAAGCATACTTATGAATAACACCATTCGAAGGGTTGACAGCCAATACTGGAGGTGGAACATAATCATATGAGGTTGGTATCGAATTGGCATGTTGATCAGTAGCATGACCATTTAGTGGATTCACATTACCATAGTCTTTGGCCCGAGTGGCCACCAAAACATCGGATCTCATCTTTGAGGAGGAAAGCATCATAATCGTGTTAGAGGAAGTGGGGTCTCAGGCAACAATATGAGTCTCTCGATTGGGAAACGGTTCGATCAACATAGTGGGAGAAGTGGATTATTTAAGGAGTTGATTCACTTGAGTGTGGTGTGGACAATCATGTGTAAAGTGATCCTCGTTGAAAATCAAGCATGGATATCGAGCCTTTCGTTTCTTATCAGAAGATGAGTTTGTTTGTTTATCCTATGATGAGGAACCTTTATTTTTCTTACCTTTACCTTTCTTCTTGCTTCTAGGTTGTTGTTGAGATTTTATTTTATCGGATGAAATGGAATTTATCTCAAAAGTAGAAGCCGCAGGAGGGTAGGATTGAGATTAATATTGAGCAAGAGAGGAAAGTGCTATACCAAATGGTTTATTTTTTAACTATGAACATACATAACCAATAATTTACTAGGTGGAAGAGTAATAGTTTTTGAAGGTCATGGAGAATTTGGTATTTTATCATAAATCATGCCAGATTAGGTATAAACCAGATCTAGATATTGAGTATGATAAATCACTTGATCTTCAGTCACGACTCCACCTTTGGCCAAATATTTTGTTATAGGATCTAATAGAGATTTTACAAACCATTACACTAACAACTGATTGGGAAAAAATGTCTTAACCAACTCGTGATGAAGCCTCCACTCATGAATGTGATCTGAAATGTGAGTGGAATTTGGTTGTTTGAAGTTAGTCAATAGTTCCATTCCAATTTTGTATCTGATGGGAAACTGGAAATGTGTGAGGAAGGTGGTGGCTAAAATACTAAAATTATGAAACAACACTTTAGGTAATTCAATATACCATTTAGTTGCAGTACCTATAAGCTTTCATTAGAAAATACAAAGTCAAATGGAATCATTATTAAGGGAGCTAGATGAACACCATAGATGATAAGTCATGACATGCATCAACGGGTCTTCTCCAAGATTCCCATTTAACTTTGGGATATCATATGGAAACTTGGTGGTAATAATCAGCCATCACGGTGAATGAGTGATGGGGTCATTAGTAAGCCTCGTTAAATCAAGTAATTTGAGAGTAGCCACAAAAGGAAATTTTCGATTAAATCCTAGAGGAGTGTGACCTGAGTAAGGAGGAATAGCCTAAGAAATGGGTACTTGTATTCCTAGATAATGAGTGTTATGATAATAAGGAACCTAGCTACCAGGATATGCAGGATTATGATAACCAACATACAATTGAGTTTGTTTCCCAACCCCAGGATGGAGATAAAGTTGCTAGAATGGTTTGGTCTAGATTTTTTGACCTTGGTAATATGTTTGATGAGGTCCATACTGTTTCCTGATAGGGTTCTTTATTTCCCCCTCATATGATGGGTTCTGTTCAGACTGCGCCAAATTTTGAATAATTTGGCCTAACGTAACTTGAGGAGAAATTTTCACAAGTGATTGAGAGGATGAAGCACCTTGTATAGTTCGACTAAGTGCTACCTAGGAAGGCCCATATACCATCAAATTAGGTTGTAAAGGTTGGCTCACATTTATTTGAGATTGTTGAGGTGTTGATGGGTAGCTAGGAATTTGTGATGAGGATGGTGCAGCCTGAGGATTCAACAATCGATCCCAAAACGATCCAGGTTGAATGGGGAATGTATGTTTCCAAACAATGGAAGCCATTCTAGGATAATGTGAACCATAATTAGGCAGATTACCATATTGAGGCATACCAACAATAGGTTTCCCCCTGCATAAGGAGGAGAAGTTGATGGATGCAATTGCGATCCAGATTGATGGTACCCAACATCAGGAGAGTTATATTGTTGAGGGTATTTTTTTCCACTAATGTAAGTACCATTCTGCTGCTCTATTGTAGTTGTAGCCGGATGAAGAGGATAATACTGTGGAATTAATATGATAAGTACCAAACATTGTTCCAGAATTAGATGACATGGGGGGTTTCCAAGGACTGGAAGACACACCAGAAAAGGTACCAGATAATGACTGATAACCAGGCGGGATGGATGTACCACCATATAAATGACTTTCTAGTGATGTTGTGAACATAGATGAGGAGGAAACACTTGATGTATCAACCATAGTGGTGGACATGGGTTGGGATCTTAAATCGACTCCAAACATGGTTGACAATCCCAATGAATATTGTTGCCAAATATATTTGGGTAAGCCCAAAGAATCAGGTGAAGGAGACGGTATCAGAGTTTGAAGAAGTGGAAAAGGCTTGGTTGGATAGCAATGAATTCTTTCCCAATGAACAGGAGAAGAATGACGAGGCTCTTCTTGAGGTATCTCTTCAATACTCAAAAGCCAATATGGAAGAGCTTCACCGTCGGGCGGAAGATATATTGGTTCTGTCTGAGACAAAGGAAGAGAAGAGGAAGGTCCCACTGAATCAGGTAAGGACGGTTATGGCTCCTTAGCTTCAATGACCTCAGGAAACAAAGTGTCTAACTTAGGAAGGTCAGGTTCAATGACCTCAATTAATAAATTTTTAGGGACTTCTATTTCAATTGTGTCAGTGTCATCAACAAGGGTAGATGTAATCTCGGGTTTGAAATTCAAGGGGACAAATTATTATTGAAATTCAGTATCAGGAGGAGGCCCAGAAGTAGTGCCCAAATTTCCTATTTCATTAGTTTAAATTTTCTTATTTTTTTGGCGCCAGTTAGGAGTAGCCTCTAGAAGTAGAGGAGGTTTTTTTTTCATTCTATGTGAACAATGGGGAAAGGGATTTTTTTCTTCCACGTTGAATGATAAATTTTATTAACACAAAAAGAAATAAATAAAAAGGAGGGTAATATAGGCATAAAGGATTACCAAGCAACCATGAATTGCAATATACACCTTGGAGAATCAAGTACTTAACGTATGAAAACCAATCTCCTCGAATTTTGTGTTCGATGTATTACATCATACAATGTATCAAACTCGGTTACCTATGGATGGATAGAAACCTATTGGGGACTCCCAAAATATACTTGACGGTATGTGGGAGTGAAGTCCATAGTAGTGTTTTCTAATGCATAACCATTCAATGAGAACATTCCCATATACTTTTCATGTGTTGAGTGCCATCTGATATACCCAAAGGTACATGGAGAATGATCCTATACACTTACATATGTGGAACAAGATTTCACCCCAGAATGAAACGCTAGAAAAAAACGAAATATTTTACATTTAATGATGTCGAAACACGTCTCTAGACTATACCTCTAAATGTTTGTGTTAATGTTACAAATTCTCCCTAGGTTGATTCAATAAATTTTGTTGTTTATCTTTGACTAAGGTACAATTTTATGGTTCACCACGGATGTCACCTGAATATCCTAAAATGCACATCTAGCATGAGAAAACATGAATATTTTCTCTTTCAATGAAAATATAGCTAGGGAAGGGAAGAAACAATCAATATGCAATACATAATATGCAACAAACAAGATGAAAGATGCAATATTTCTTTTGATGCGGTTGTTCCTAATCTAATGCACATGCAAAACCCTAAATTACAAATGCCAAATTTTTCTTTTCACCACACTTATTTTTCAAAATGAAGAAAAATAATATGCATATGTTCAATTATTATTTCAATTACACTTTTCATAACATGGACTCAAACAAAAATTCATCCAAGAAACCAACAATAAAATAAATAAGTTTGCAAGTGACCAAATGATAAGAATAAAGAAATTTGAAGCCAATTCTTATGAAAGAAAATCAAACACAAATTCAAACTGAATGGGGGTTTCAAACAGACCAAAAGACACTAAACACTCAAGGAAACTCAGATGGGAGCAGTTTGATGATAGTGAGGCTCAAAAACCATGGAAACAATTGTGAAAAAATAGGGACCATTAACGCTGGTGTAGAGAGGGCACCAGTTCTTTCCAACATTGGGAAAAGGTGGGCTAGGGTGAGGTGTAATGCTTTTTCAGAGGCACTGGGGGAGAGTTGGGCTTTAACAAGAGGTTTCTGACACAAAAATTGAAAAAAATGTTGATTGAAGCCACTTCCTAGGTCTGTTCTTGGTTGGATGATGCAACAAAGGTCTGTGAAGGAGGTAATCAAATACAAAGGACAGGGAAAACCACCAAGGGAATAATTTTTTCCCAACTATGGTAGCCAATTTGTCACAATATTCACCTCTAGTCACCCTATGCATGCAGTCATAACTACTTACTACATCAACATAAGGGCGTAATCACTCTCCAAATCCAACCATTACCTCTTTCATATGAGAGGTTAAATATATAGGAGAGAGGGATAAGTTGAGAGTTCTTATCAAATTACCATTATAGGGCTTTAGATCCACCTTTGATGGAGGGATGTGATCAAAGGATAAGTCGTGAAAACTCCAAATTAGGGTAGGATATGATTTGAATGTCAATCCAAGGTAAGTAGCTGAAAAAAAAAATGGAAACTCATATAAGGTTAAGCTTCCGAAATCCCACTAATTATCCCAAAATTCTAGAACCAATGTAGGTGCAAAGGAGGACCACCTGCTGGTGACCAACACTGGCCACAGGAGAGAAACTTGTAGGTGAATGCACCCCAGTAGGCTTTCATTGAGCATTGGTGCTCAAACTAGCTTAGATAGGGTAGTTTAGGGTTGGAATTATAAGGGATGAAATGCACTACTTAGGGTTTTGTGCAAGATGATGATAAGGGGAATAAGATGTTGATTGATCCCACTAGGAGGCCCACTTTGATTGTGTAATATTCCAAATTAGAAAAAACATAAATATAAATCACAAAATTGGAAAATGTAGTAAAATATCAATACATCGATATGGAAATATCATATATCCATTTATTACACATTATAGGAGAAAAATGAGTACAAGATCTTGAGGAAAAATACACTCAACCTAGGAAAAACAAGCCTCAAATGACCCAGTACATAAAATATGAAATGTTGCTGGTACATCAAATGCCAGAGGACATATGACTACGCAGTCCAATGGAGAATAACTGTAGGGTAAAACTAAAAATACATGGAATTGCTGATATATTGCTTAGAAAATGTCAGGATCAGAGATATAGGCTTTCGAGCACCATTTCGAGACAACCCAAAAGGGGTTCCTGGAAATACACAAAATGAAAGTTGCAACCCTAGAGTTGAATAACACACTGCAACTGGATAAATGTTTGGAGGTGGCTGATATGATGCAAAAATGGTTGATACTCCTCCCTACGGATCCTCTGGATGAAGGGCTACTCTCCTCACTAGAAAACAAACTCACAAACTTGGTCACTAAGCCCTCCACTACAACTACCGTGCAAAATAACATAGTTTTTGAAGGATACCATGCTATTGAAGATAGCTGAAGCTTGGCTTCATGTCATATGGTGTAAATTAAGCTCAAGGAACCTCCAAATAGGTCCTCCAGATGAAGGGATGCTACCCTCACTGGAAAACAAGCTCACAAACTTGGGTACTTGACCCTCCACTGCAACTGGCCTGCAAAATAACAAACTTCCTGAAGGATAATGCACTGTTGATGATGGCTTAAGCTTGGCCCAATGTCGAATAGTGGAATGAAGCTCAAATGAACCTCTTCTGAGTGGGCACTTGAAGTCCTCTGAAGATGAGGTTGGGATTTCCGCACGGGAACACCCTTGTGCTAAATAGCATAGCAGACTCCGCTAAATAGCTGAAGCGTGTAGAAAGTCATAAAATACCAAACATAAAAAATATTCAGAATGCCTTATATGGCTTCCATCCCCTTCCTTATATTCTTGGTGAGCTTCCTCACCCTTATTCCCACTCATTAAATATGCTACTCTCATGCATATACTTCTCCATCATAACTACATTGTCCTCCAATAACTCTCCACTACCTCCATGACATCGTTGTTGATTTGGTCAACCTTGACCCCATCCACATGATTTAGCCCCTATTCACACCCAAGAGTGCTTTATTCAGCTGATACAATGATCCCCATTCACACTAGAAGTGGTTTTATTCCTACTAAAGAGATTTATGGGTCTCTCTACCCTCTTATTCATATATCTAAATGACAAAAGAAAAAATTAATATTATAACTAGTTAAAAGCTAATTAGGAATATTACAGTCCTCCCCTCCCAAATTTTTCTTGTCCTCAAGCAACTGCAAGGATGGATGCTGAGAAATCTCCTCTCCTTCCCCTGTGGCATCCTCATCCGATGAATTCCTCCACTGAATCAGATGTTCTTCAATCAACCTTTCCCTTAGTTGCTCCTCCCAAGTGTCCAAGTTAGCCTTTGGTAATAAAACCAAATAGATCACGTCATAAAGAAGTGGGAGATCCATGGTGGAAACTACATGATGTCTAAGGCCCTTATTGAGGCATGGAAAATGAAAAATGTTGGAGATCTTACTCCCAATGAGAAGCTCCAACCCATATGCTACTCCTCCAACAAAGTGGATCACCTTGTGTGGTTCATAGAAAAGCTTCTCAATCTCCTTCTTCTACAATATAAATGTTCTGTGTGGCTGAAAATGGTGATAGAACAAAGTTTCTACCCCATGCTGCCTCTCTTCCCATCCATGATCTATGTAGAATTCCTGCCGATCTTGGGTTGTAGAAATGTTGTCCTTAAGAGACGGGAATACATCCTGACTCTCTAAGATCCAATATTTGGTTCTAAGAATCTTTCTTTCCCCAACCATTCTAACAATAGTGACTAAAACATCATCAACATATGGAATAAAAAATAGATATGCATTGATGGCCATATAAGAGTCCAGATGGTGAAAATAGCTCCCCAAGTGGAACCAGCATAGTTCAACTCCTTGCTGCCTCCAAACATATTGTGGTAAGTAGCTTCCCAGCCACTTGCTTGTTGCCTCTATCTACTCATTTTCCTGGGGGTAGTAACTGATGTTTGGGGCCAGCTGAGTACACCCCAAACAATTCAACACCTAACCAAATACCTCTAGGAAGTGGCCATCCCCATTAGTGATTGTGGTCCCAAGAAGACCATGAAGTCCAAAGAGAGGCATGCCCTCTTGTGGAGCAATACATTGTAAATAAATGGAAAAGGAATGCAAATGCTTTTTTAGTTGACCAATGATTACAAAGACACAATCCTTACCATATATTGTTGGCAAGTTGGTGATGAGGTCCATAGATGAGCTCTCCCATATTTTTTCTGGAAAAGTAAGTGGTTGTAACAACCTTTAAGGATGGTTGTTCTCCTCCTCATTCTTCAAGCAAACTATGCACTTACTAATATGTTGGAGCACATCCTCCTTGAGACCCTCCCATGATAATCTCTCCCCAATGGCTTGATATGTCCCAATGAAACCTTGGTGACCGGAAAGCAGTTAATCACGTGCTACGTGTAGAATCTCCTCCTTGAGCTTAGAATATCTAGTCAAGAATATTTGATCCTGGTAATATATGACTCCATCCACTCTATACTTATCAATTGTCACCTGCCCATCAAGCACTTCACATGTGAAGTGGTTCTTGGAATACTCCACCAATAGTTGGGACTCCCAATTTGGATCTCTACTCATCAATGGAAATGTTGGTGGCCTATGTGATAAGGCACCTGTCACCTCATTGTTCCCCTCTTCGATATGATCAATTCCAAATACACATGCCAAAATACTGCTATCCCACTTTTGATGCCTCCCTTGCAGCTTCTTTTTCTCAAGAAGAGATTGAAGTTTATGGTGTTCAATCTTCACCTGGACGCTATTGCCCATCAAAAAATTCCCGAGTTTGGCCAATTCATGCATGATTTCCAACAACCCCTTGCCATATATGGAATAATCCTTCCTATGTGGAAGTATCTTCTGACTCTCAAAGGCTATGGAGTAGCCCTTTTTCACCACAATTATGCCATCATCCACTCCTGAAACATCACCTCTCAATGCAAGAGGCTTGTTGAGAGTTGGTAATATTGATACTAAAAAAATATCCATCTCCTCCTTGAGCTAATCAAGGGCCCTCTATGTTGTGTTGGTCTCACCCAAGGCTCCCTTCTTAGCCAAATATATGAATGGTGTCACTTGTTGTGAGAACTCGTTAACCAACTTCTGGTCTGGGGGCCTTCCTGGTGGAATTCCTCCAAATAATATAACAACATGGTTTAGAGTAAACTCCATATCTAAGTGGACTGATTTGTCCTTGCTTCCTCTGCTCAAATCAGGCTCCATATTATGTGTCGAGGCTTCTTGAGGTGGATAGGTGTGCATGCCCATGATCATATGATGCTTACCTCTCTTCTTATCTATCCATTCCATCTGCAAAGTCTCCCAATCTGTGTTGATCTTCCCCAATGTAATCAACCACTGCACACGCAATATCAAATTGGTTTTGGGAATGTCAACCAAAAATAAATTATCATTCAAAGTGTATGTCCCCAAGGTTACATACAATGCCGAAACATACTTCATACACTGCATGGTTATATATCCTGGAACCAGAACTGATAATCCCTCAAAATCATCAGTGGGTATTGTTCTCCTTTTCACTAATTGAGCATCAATAAAATTTAGGGTAGCCCCAATGTCAATCAATACTGATACCCATTGCCCATGAACTGTACCTCGAACTCTCAAATTTAGATACTTGGGTATTACCCACAAAGATGCAAGGGCCCCTCCAATTGGAGCAAATGCCCCATTCCCACCCCTGGTGGTGATGGATCCTCCCTTGCTATCACAACGATGTTGTCTCCTTCTAGTTCTTCTTCTTCTTTCTCCTCTTCACTATCATAGAACACCACAATATAGTGTTCCTTTCTTACAGCACACCGATGCCCTGGTTCCCATGGTTCTTGGCAAGTGAAGCAAAGCTTCCTCCTCCTCAAATATCTTCAGACATCATCAATAAGGGTTCCTTTGTTCTGGTTTTCCTTGGGGGAGGAACCTTCACATATTTCCCCTTTGATTGGAAAGTGGGATTTTGTTGAAATGGATATCTTGCCCTTGGAAAAGCATCTTGTAAGTCTCTATCCCTTTCAATGGCATATTAGAGCGTACTTGGTTTAATGGAATTTACCAACCCATGTAGAGGCTCTTCTAGCCCATCAATGAACATATAAACTCTCCTAGTTGTAGATAGATCTGGCACCATGACAGAAAGTCTTAGAAATTCAGAGGGATAGGTCTTCGGATTGCCTAACTTCTTGAGCTTGGCTAGCTCAATAAAAGGTGCCTCTGGATCTCTCCAATCAAATATTTCCACCAACCCCTAGGTGAATTCTGCATATGCAGTCACATTTTCATGCCCCAATGTAGAAATACTGTGAAACCACTAATCATGTGCCTCACCTTCAAGGTGTAGCACTGCTATTTTAATGGCTTCAATCTCTGGTACTTGGTTCAACTGAAAATATATGTCTAGTTTCTCCACCCAACCTTGGTTGTGCACTTGGATTACCCATCAAAATCAGGTAGAAAAAATCTACCCATAATATGCTACATATCATTGTTCTACATGTACCCTCCACTCCTATTGTTATTCCAGGGTCTCTTGTTTTCCTTGATCTGAAAAAACTTTTGAAAGCTCACATTATTTTTTAATCTATGATATTGAGACTCATACTCTAGAAAGTAATCTTCAAGAGTCACTTGTTCTTGGGGTCCTACACCTCCATTTCCTACTGCTATGAATATAGGCATAGTGGAGCATTGGGAAACTTACAGGATTGTGTGTTTCTTACACCAGTGATGTGAAGTTCTAGAGCTTTCTCCATGTAGAAATATTCTTGGGGTCTCTTTATGTATCTCCATCCTCATCTCCTTGATTTCTCTGAAAATATCCTAGATAGTTTCGATAAGAAGCTTCAGAAACTCCTTTTCCTCCATTTCTCCTAATATTGGAGTCTTGCCTTTGTCTTCTTCATTTCTTGTATAATCAAAACTTCTTCTTCTATTGATGTACCACTTCTCCCTTTCTGTGAGAGGCTCTTCTTCTTCTTATGACATAGATGTGATGTCTCACATGTTGAGCCAAGAGTATGCTCAGATACCACTATAATATTCCAAATTAGGAAAAACGAGATTATAGATCATAAAATTGGAAAATGCATTAAAATATCAATACATAAATAGGAGTAGATGATAGAGCCATTTTATTACAAATTATAGCAGAAAAATGAGTATAATATATTGAGGGAAAAGACACTCAAGCTAGGCAAAACAAGCCTCAAATGACCCAGTACATAAAATATGAAATGTTGCTGCTACATAAACTGTCGGAAGTCATATGACTCTATAGTCCTATGGAGAATCACTGCAGGGTAAAACTAAAAATACATATAACTACTGATATATTTCTTAGAAAATGTCGGGATTAGAGATCCATGCTTTCTAGCACCATTCCAAGACGACCCAGAAGGGGTTTCTGGAAACACACAAAATGAAATTTGAAGCCCTAGAGCTCAATAACACACTGAAACTAGATAAATGCTAGGAGGTGGCTAATATTATGCAAAAATGGCTGATACTCCTCCCTACTGGTCCTCCAGATGAATGTTTTCTCCCCTCATCGAAAAACAAACTCACAAACTTGGGCACTCAGCCCTCCACTACAACATCCCTACAAAATAACGCAATTTCTGAAGGATAATGCACTACTGAAGATGGATGAAGCTTGGCTTAATGTCAGATGGCTAAAATGAAGCTCAAGGAACCTCCCAATAAGTCCTCCAGATGAAGGGGTGGTCCCCTTACTGGAAAAAAAGCTCACAAACTTGGGTACTTGACTCTCCACTACAAATGCCCTGCAAATAACACAATTCCTGAAGGAGACTACACCGCTGATGATGGTTGAAGCTTGGCCTGATGTTGGATAGTGGAACGAAGATCAAAGGAACCTCTTCTGAGTGGGCACTCGAAGTCCCCTTAGGATGAGGGTGGGATTTCTGCTCAAAAACACCCTTGTGCTAAACATCACAGCAGACTCTGCTAAAGATCTTATGTGTGAAAAAAGTCATAAAATACTAAACATAAACAATATTCAGAATGCCTTATATGGCTTTTATCCCCTTCCTTATATTCTTGATGAGATTCCTCACCCTTGGTCCCACTCATTAAAGATGCTACTCTCATGCATACACTCCTCCATCATAACTGCACTATCCTCCAATAACTCTCAACTACCTCCATGACAATGTTGTTGATTTGGTCAACCTTGACCCCACCCACATGCTTTAGCCCCTATTCACACCAAGAGTGCATTATTCTGTTGATACAATGATCCTCATTCACATTAGAAGTGGTTTTATTCCTACTAAAGAGATTTATGGGTCTCTCTACCATCTTATTCATCTATATAAATGACAAAAGAAAAAATTGACATTCCAACTAGATTAAAGCTAATTAGGAATATTACAAATTGGATGTGATGAAATGGCCTATAACAAGCTTGTTGAGTGGACCAACACATAGATGCAGATTTTCTTGGCATCTGTTTCATGCATATTTTAGTTAGGGGTTATAGGGATCTCTTTCAGGACACATATCCATTTCATTTTATACCCAGTGAGGCTTGTGGTGGTGAGATTTTGGTCATTCTAGGTGCACTAGAAATTGAATTATCTGCAATAATTGGGATGTTCATCATGTAATTTCATTTTTTCCTATCACAATTGTTTAAGGGGTTTATGTTGGCATTATGCATTGTGATTCCCTAGTTTTTGAATCAAGTTCCTATATTCCTTTATTTTAACTTATTTGCTTGAGAAGGCCATGCTTCTATTATGATTAATGTCATCTTTAGTTGTCAATTGTATTTTTTGAATGGCTCAAATTTTAATCTTTCATGAAGAGTAATACAAAAATATTTGCAAGTCATGGAGTCAATGCCTTCCCCAATCACATTATTATCATAGAGATACCTCTGAAATGTCCAATTAACATTGAAATTTGAAAAATATGAAGAGTCGTTGCATCATTTAACAATGATAGAGTATATTTATTTATTAAGGAATTAATTTCTTAAGTTGTGTTTCCCTTTCCATATTTCCATATTTTACTATCAAATGCTTGAGGTACCATTTTCATGATTAGTATGGATCATTTTTTTCTCATATGGGGGTTTAGTTTTCCTACTTGAAAATATAATCTTGTAGCCTTCATACTCCATAGACATTCCACTATTAATTTCTAACAACTTAGCTATTGAAATGGGAAAAATTTAACCAAGAAAATCATGAGAATGAACCATATAATAAATTGAATTTTCCATATATATCTATTTTTTAGAAATTCCCACTGGAAGAAAACTACATGGTTTCCTTTCAATGGCTAATTGCATACATGCAACCACAATTTTATAATCCTCCAAATAAAATGGTGGGAAACACAAATATCATATAGATGGTATAAATTTGAAAAGAGTAATTCCAATTGAAGTTGTGGAAGTCGACTCTAGCTTGGATGAAATTAGTGGAGCAACGAGGAAACACATTACTAATGATGAGACAATAGATGACTGGAGATATTTAGCAGCGACATCATTTTTGGTGTAGGGAACTGACCTGAGTCAATTTTCTACTTCTTCATTATTGTGTGTTCAAATACCACACTTAGTGTGCATTCTCTCCTATTACTCCATCATCTCTAATTTGAAGAGGATTTGTTGGTTCATGAGAAAGCACGTGTCTTATGTTTACAACATGTTATCGTTCCTCTTCATTATCTCAGTTCAGAAAACATCCAAAACATAATAATTCTACTTAATGGAGCAACAACTAGGAGTATTGTAGTGTGGGACTTGACAAACATATTCAATTATTTCATTTTTTTAAAATTATCATAATATTGGTGAGGATATTGTTTCCAAAATACAACATTCATAGAGGAAGTCATGGTGGGGGTAGCTGAATATTTCGAAGAAAGAAATGTGGGTTTCTAAAATAAATTGTTCATAAATAAGGCTATGAATATATTGATATTTTCAATTAATCATTAGACACAACATCCTTGCATACTATTGGAGATGTTTCTATGAGTTGAAACTTTCACCATTTTGCTTGAGAGGTTTGGAATTACAATATTTATTTCAGTATTTTGGTGGGATTACTATTTTATTACAAGGGAGCACACATGGAACATTGAAGCATGGGATGAAATAAAAAAACTTGAATATTTAAAGAAAAATGGAATAATTGTGCTCCTTATGTCACCAGGAATGCTAGGAATATTGTTAACTTTGTGGGATGTCTTTCCGGTGTTCTCAAATTTTGGTTGGGATTCAGAATGAAAATATTACATTTCTTTTTAATAATCATATGGTGGAATCATTTAAACAACATCCTTAGCCCTAGATTGTAAATATTAACCCAGTTGATATTCATTTTGGGTATTTATTTACATTTTTAAACATTCATGGATGGTGGGAAATTTTGATACTTTAGAGAAGTGGGTTACTAGAGCATATGTATGGCATAGTAAAGTATGTTTAAAGGATTATTGGATCTATAGTGATGTAAATTAAACAACATGTGCTACATTTATTCTTCAAATATATAAAGAGGTAGGCCTAGTTGATTCTATTTCTAGTTTCATTTAAGTCATATAATTCACTATACATGATTCTTACATGATGAAGTTTTTGTTTAGAGCAACAAGAGCCATATTTTTAGCTGGTGTAATGAAAGTGATGATGTCAAAATTCATTTTTTCCAAATGGGATTGCTAGGATATAATACGATTGAACCATATGCATTTATGAATAAGAAGTGGCCATGTTTACCTCCTTCCTATGTCAAGCCCTTAAGAGGTTGATTTGGATGCCATATAAATGGTCTCTTCTGGGAAATAAAGGTAAAAAGTGGGTCATTGATCATGAATTTGAGATGGCTCTAGAGAAGACCCAACATGCAATAAATCAATATTTGGTAACAACACGGTACCAATCCTTAGCTAGAGGCTTTTAGCCTTTGTAGAAAAGTTCTGGAACATTTGTGACCTAATATGTAACATTGTTTTCATCATTTAACAATTGAACCCTAACTTTTCAATGTATGAAACAACTCATCCAAAGCATTGAAATGTATTTATTGTAGTGAAAGGACTACTCTTTATACTTATGGAGGGTTTGAACAGTGATAGAGGAGGAAGAGGGTCCTATGTTCATGATACTTTCTTTGATTATGCAATATAGTAGTCACTTACTTCAAGCATAATATATTTTGTTTGATTTGTGAATCGGGCACCTTCTCAAAGAGATGATCCAAACACTAAGAAGATTGTGCAAGGGGCATCAGAATGTATACAAGCATGATATACATCATTAGGAATTATGGAATACGACTAATGACTAGATTTACCTTATTTTCATGAGGACATGCATAGGTGTAGGCATGGGGGAGATGTTGGGTTATCGATTTTCCATTCCTTTTGTCATTCAAAACATATTTTCTTAGCCATTTTCCCATAGGTTGTCACCCATTCATTGCCTTTTGTTACGCAATTTTCCCATGAGAGTGTCATAATAAACATAAGAATGTTGAAGTAGTTAATTATTGTCATTTTATTTTATTTTTAATGGATTAAAGAGGATAATAATTTATTTTAATAATGATGGCTTGTATATCCAGTTCTTGTAACTCTAATGCAAGTCCAGTAACTGGCCTATAATGTTGACATATCTATGTGACTCTAAGGAGAATTTTAGAACATGGGTTGTACTTCTAAAATTAATGACATGGTTCTACGATGTTTACATCTCAACAAGGTAGAATCTAGAAACTCCAGGTAATGATCAACAATTTGGATAGCTTGTGGAAGTAAAAATTGAGGCATTAACATCAAGCGTGATTTTGGGAAAATGGAGTAGAATTTGGAAAATGTATAATTTTTTTGGGACATTCAAAATTAGGTTACTCTTAGGAATTTCCTCCAAAAAGTGCATGGAATGGGAAATATTCATGGTTCTTTCAAAGGGTAATTTCTAGCTATTCCTATTGACCAACTACGTCCCAAATTGAGTAACTAATTAGACAAGCACACTAGATCAAGGTATTCTCATATGATTATGTGCCAAATAACCCCTATGTGATTAGATATTCCTCTAAAAATGTATACAATCCAATCCTTTGCAGATTAATCATGATTTGGCAGACCATATTTTTGGAAACTGGTTTCAATTCACCCCTAATCTTTCTCGTTTAAATGTGTAAGTAAAAATTAGGTTCACAGGCTACTAAAGGGGAGGCTTTTTCATTGTTTCATGGATGTGGGATGATCCCACATGGTTACCAAAAAGGATCAAGCTCCTTTATAGTTTTGTTGATGTAAACTGTGGAGTTTTTATATGAATTTTTGATGCTAAAACTTATATTCATTGTGTATAATATCGTTTTGATTTAGTTTCTCCATAGGAGGCAACCTTGCTAGTTGGAAAGGGAACACCAACCTATCATGTTTCCCTTCCATTTCTTGTGATTTAATTTTATGTTTGTGTGTGGTTTGGTTATTGTAGATATTACTCTACTTCAAGTATAATATTTATATAAAATATAGATCACAAATTGGATTAGTTTATGGATGTGTTACTTGAACATGGATTTCTTCATGTGGATTTCCAATATATATATATATATATATATATATATATATATATATATATATATATATATATATATATATATATATATACTTGTTTTGGATTTACAGTGAATTGACAAAGATCATATAATGTTTGTAAACAATAATTTTGGTTAAGTTTTATATCTGATCTTGAAACAATACTAGCACTTTGTTCCTTCTTCATGCAAAAAAATTCAATGTCTGTTGTATCATGATTGATGATTTATGGATATGATTAGTTTTTTGGTGGTGCTGTAATATTCCCAATTTTCCACCAGATAATTGGAATATTAGAGTTCTTACTTTTCTTAATTAATTAAGTAAATAAGAGGGTGGAGTGACCCATAAACCCCATATATGAATAAAATCCACTTTTTATGTGTGTATGTGGATAATTTAGAACTAAATATACATTATGGAGTAGCGGAGTAGCTTCTTAATGAAGGAAGAGTGGAGATCATGCAACATTAATGATAAGATCATGGAGATCATGGAGGAAGTCAAATGAGATCATGGTGCATTAAAATATCATAGAGCACTAATGATGAAATAATGGAGGAAGTGTTGCATCTAATGCACGCATGATGGAGACAGTGGGAATTAAATGCAGAGATGGTGGAGAACATGGAGAGACAACGCAGTCTTCATGGAGGCTAGTGGCCACATGTGAAGTGCAATTATGAGGTGGACCAGGGCTATGGAAGGCTCACAAACCATACAAGAAAGATGAAGGCAGAAATAGAAGGTAGGATTTAGATTTTTATTATTGATATGTTTAGATCTAGATTTTTCATTTGACACGTCTATGCATGCTTCAACTGTTTAGCTAATTTTGCAGTGTTGTTTATCACATGTGTGTTTCCGAGCGGAAATCCCACCCTTACCCACGAGGGGCTTTGAGTTCCTTCTCTGGGGAGGTTTATTTGAGCTGCCATACATCATCAGGAATTGGTGCCACATTAAGCCCCTCTCTACAGCACATTCAGTCTCACGAATTACACATTCCTTCTTCAGGGTTTGAGAGGAGGAGGTTGTTTCTAGCATTTCAGCTAGGAAACCAGTGGAGGATTTGTCCTTTCACCTTGTGCTTCAAGATCATTATTCCAGGAGAAGCATATTCATATCCGACATTCATGCCAACATTTCATACCTTCATGCAGCAACAGTTCCCCAAGGAATTGCGTAGTCCAGTCCTGTAGATCTGAAGGATGAAGGAATTTTCCAGTATTTCAGCTGGAAATCCTATGAGGGACCATATCCTCACCTTGTATTCATTTTTTCCATCATTCAAGAGTTAATTTTAATTATCTAGTAGAAGGATTGAGACTCTCCCTCCTTGAAAACACAGTTTTCTTTGGTTTTTGGGTATTCAGCAGCAACATTCAGTGGAGGAGGAAAGAGGAGCTAGATCTTGAGCTTCTAGTTTGATGATCTAGTGAAGGGATCAACCCTTCAGTAATAGATATGATTTTACATTATATTTAAATCATCATTCTTCAAATTATGCTCGAGAACTACATACCCAGCAGTCAGATCTAGAAATCATTTCTGGGTTATCTTGGGTATTTATCATAGAGCCCGGATCTAAAATCCCAGCATCATCTGAGCTCTAGATATGCCATATCTACACTTTTTTATTTTGCTGTCAGTTGGATTCCCGAAATTTGCAGCAAGGATATCGTAGTATTCCTTCCAGTAGTCGATCAGTTACGCAATCCCTCTAATGGGAGCATTTCAGGGTCATTCTAAGCCATCTCTTTGGCTTGAGTGTCTCATATTTTGAGCACTATTGTATTGTTTATCTACCTCCTATATAATAAAATGGCTCAAGTATTCTATACATTTGTATGGTGTCTTTAGATTATTTTTTAACATTCCTACAATTCTTATATTTTTTTTTATATTACTGCATTCTCACTTTTGGGATATTATAGTGGTATCAGAACATGATCTTTGGCTCAGCTTGTGGGCACTTCATCTTTTGAATCAAAAGAAGAAGAAGATAGTAGAGATCTACAATGAAGTAGGATTACAGTTTTTCCACTCTTCTCTTTAGATCTATGCAATATCTCTCCAAAGAGGTCAATCAAATGAATAGAGAAATACAAAAGGAGGATCCAAGAAGAGTTCAAACAGAGGAAGGTCCAAGAACTTCCTATCAGCAGAAGAAGCAACCAGAAAGGCAAAGACCTCCACGTCATTCTACTAGATACCCTTTCTTTGAGAAGGAAGGTGAATGGTATGAATATGAAGGATACTTGGGGTATGAGACCCTAAGTAAATATATGTCCGAGTACAAAGCACAACCTATAGCACTCGAGGAGAATCTATCTCTCTAATTGTTTTTGCAACTCAAAGAGGAGAGGAGATCCTAGAACAGTAATATAAGAAAGTGGCATAGATTCTTCTTGGCTACATTTGATGGATCTTCCACAAGCACATTAAGGGCTTGGAGGGAAGAATTGGCTATATTCTTTCAGCTATATCCAATAGCAGAAAGAGAGGTTGTGGAGATTGCAGCACTGCACCCAGAGGGTGAAGAAAAATATTAGTGGTTTAGTCATTTGTCACATATGAAACTATCTGCCTATGCGAATTTCATTCAAATACTGAAGAATGAGTTTGGTAGAAAGAAAATGGATACATCTCACATAGAGACACTTCCCATCATTGAGGAGGTAGTACATGAAGGGCCCAACGAATATTTCCTCATTATCACTCTGGAAGAGGAGCCTCTACCACCATGACCAGCTGCAGATGTACTTACATCAGGACGAGGATGAGTTGCATCTATGCAAGATGGTCTTAAGCTCTTAACATTGGGAGACCCATGCATGATTCATGAGATGCCATTAGGGGAATTTTGAGGTCTAAAATGGGCCTCCTAAGGAAAATGTACAAAAAAAATAAACTTTATAAGAAACAATAGGATTCAATATGATGATGTCAACCATGGGGGATGATTCACCATTTTTAAGTAAACGGGTAAAAAGATTAAAAAATAATAAAATAATAAAACTGCTTTTTCAACTCGTATTTTCAACTTTATCTCCCAATATTTTTACTGAAATTTCTAGTGGGATTACTCGTTGGATGAAAAATTTAATTCCTCATCCAAGGAGTACCTATGTTCTATACTTTCGATGGACCCCGCTATGTGAAAAATGAGAAATACATGAAAAAATGTGATTGCAATCATGTTTTTCATGTATTTTTCATTTTTCATGTAGCAGGGTCCATTGAAATTATGCAACATGGGTACTCCTTGGATGAGGAATCAAATTTTTCATCCAACAAGTACTCCCACTCGAAATTTGAGTAAAAATTTTGGGAGGTTGAAAATACAAGTTGACAAAGTAGTTTTTCTTTTTTCCCTCTAAAATCGATGATGTCATCAAATATTATTTTATTATTTCCACTATTATTTTATAATTTCTTTAGGAGGCCCATTTTAGACCTCAAAATTCCCATAATGATGAGGAGGAGGAGGCAGATACCAGCTCTAGTACAATAGAGAAAATGTAGCCATCATCATTACTAGCAGTTGGAGAGGCCATTGCACTGGTTGGAGGAACTATTGTGGCTGAACAAGATGCTCCCAAGATTCATCTTATATAAGGTTTGAAAATGCTTTCATCTCATTTTATTTGAGTACCTCATATTTAGATTTGTGAGACCATGCCATCCGGGAAATTGCATAACCAAGGATTAGAGCACCTTGCTGATTTGGAGCCACAAATTATCACTGCACAGAGGACCCTTGACTTGATCAAGGAGAAGATGTACAATTATCCCAGTTTATTGTGGTTGAGATACACCCAACACTTTGTGTTGTAGTGTGGAGTTTCAGAAGATGGGAGGAGCACAATCCTATTCAGTACAGTGTCGAACTATTAGTTCAGCATTGTTTATGGCCAAGAGACAACAGATGTATCACCCTGTAGATCTACAACGTTGTCACTGAGGAGAAGTGATGAGATGAGGGCCCCACTATTCTTGGAGCATCTCGAAGACAACTTCACTCATGAAGCACTGGAGGGATAGATGATAGATGGTAGACATCTTATGATGGAGAGAATTCCCCATTATCAAGATGGAGTTTTCTTGTTGAGCACCTCACAACTCAAAGAGGAATTTCTACCTACAACATGTATGGAGCCTTATGGGTTCTATTGGGCCATGGATTAGAGGATCTCATGGAGAGACCTCAAAGGAGGTGCACTTCAACATCTCATGGAGTGCAAAGCTTATCAGTTGGAGGAGGATGTTATTCTACCTTGTGTGGATATCGAGATTGAGCTTGGCATAATTTAACATCCATATTGGGATGAATGGATTTGGATGAGGTGCAAGATGTTGCCAACCTTCTTGCAGATCTATGATATAGGGAGGCAAGAAGCATGGTTGTGCTGGTTTCTTTTGGGTGAGTATGGTTACTACCCAACAACTCACATTTGTGTGGTCCATGCCATGGATTTCACTGATGTTATGCAGTAGTAGGAGGCATGGCTGCGCTGGTTATTGTTGAGAGAGTTTGGCCATCACATGATGTATCTTATGTCCTTGTATTTACTTTTGTTTGGGATATGTCTCATGTCCACAAATGTACCTTTTTTTGGGATATATCTTATATTCATGTATGTACTTTGGTTTGGGACATGGCATAACTCTCACATGATGTGGCAGCAGGGAGCTTGTTTGTATTGTTCTAATATGACATCCCACATGTCAATCAATATGTTGTTGCTCCATGAATTGCATCATGATGATGTAATATGGCAACACGAGTCCTTATTTCTTTGGTTACTATTGGGAGAGTATGGGCTAAATTCTCCCCATACATTGCATGATATTGATGGAGGATGGAAACATGAGGCCTTACTATGTTGGCTTTTGTTGGGGGATTATGGTCATTGTACTTGGTATGATGATGATGTGATGGAGCAGTAAGAGGCATTGTTGCGGTGGCTTCTCTTGAGATAATATGGCCACTACATTTGGGATAATGTTGATTTGGCATGGCAGCAAGAGGCATTGTTTTTGTGGCTTCTGTAGGTTTTAACCCTGAACAGAAATTATCTACACACAAATCTTATAAAAGAAAATAAACAATAGCGAGAGCATAAAACATAAAACAGATAAACACAGAGATTTTCCCCTGGATCCCAAATCGGGACGACCAGCTTGATTTTTCATTATATTCCTTTTAGTGTTACAACACATATATATACATGCCGAAGCATACATAAACCCCAATCCATTAACCCCAGATTAGAACATAACCGTAGTTCCCTTGATCGGATCTACAAAATACCAGGGGCCGAAAACCATCGTACCCCAAAACCATGTGCAAACTCATGCACAAAACATGGGTGGGTCTGCCTATGAGTGGGTTCACACACCAAAAACACTTTTCGTTGGGGCGCTGCCCCAGACCCCAATAGTGGGGGATGCCTCCCCCCTTGTGACCCCCCTGCTGCACCTGGCGTAACGTACAGCGCGTGGGGCTAGTCGTGGAAAGAATATAACACATACCCAACATTCTCCCACTTGTTGTTTTCCTTCCACAGGGGGCCACAGGAGAGCTTATTCATTGGACCAATTCTTCAACACCCATTGTTTCTCTACACCAAGAGAACTTCTGATTGCTCACAGACTTCGTCAATGCATCTGCAACATTCTTCAAAGTGTCCATTTTTACCAGCAACACCCTTTTAGCCTCAACCATATCTCTAACAAAGTGATATTGAACATCAATGTGCTTTGTCTTTGAATGGTAAGTAGGGTTCTTAGCCAAGAAAATTTCACTTTGGATATCACAGTCTATCATTATAGCTTGTTGTACCAACCCAATAATTGAACACAATCTCTGCAACCAAACTGATTCCTTGCTTGCATGAGTGGCTGCTATGTATTCTGCCTCTGTAGTTGAAAGAGCCACTACAGACTGTCTTTTACTCATCCAACTGACTGCGCCTCCAAATAGGTTAAACACATACCCACTTGTAGATCTTCTTTGGTCCAAATCTCCAGCCCAGTCTGCATCAACAAAACCACGAATGTCCAACATTATTTCCAATCCTGGTCTTCCCTGGTAGCACAAGACATAATCACTAGTGCCACGTAAATATCTAAAAACCCGCTTCACTATTGTCCAATGCTCCTTCCCTGGGTTTGACATAAACTTGCTCAATACTCCCACTGCATGTGCAATGTCTAGTCTAGTACAGACCATTTCATACATCAGACTAGCCATTGCACTTGCATATGGAACACGGGACATATCCTCCTCTTCTTCTTGTGTCTTGGGACACTATTCAGCAGACAACTTTACACCTACAGGAATAGGAACATTCACCAGTTTACTATCCTGCATATTGAACCTCTGCAATATAGTGTCAACATACTTCCTCCGGTTTAACCAGAGCTTCCTCTTTGCCTGATCTCTCTTAATTTCCATGCCCAAAATATAGTTTGCAACACCAAGATCCTTCATGTCAAATTTGGAGAATAGTTGGGTCTTCAAATCTTGGATAATTTTTTTGTCATTTCCAATCAACAACATATCATCCACATACAAGACCAAATAAATAACACAGTCACCAATTAATTTAAAATAAACACAGTGATCCTCCTTGCTTCTAGTGAAGCCAAGTCCCCGTATATAGGTATCAAATTTCTGATACCACATCCTTGGTGACTGTTTTAACCCATACAGAGACTTCTTCAACCTACACACCAGTTCTTTCTTACCCTTCACCATAAAGCATTCAAGTTGCTTCATGTATATCTCCTCTTCTAGATCCATGTGAAGAAATGATGTCTTCACATCCATCTATTCTATGTCAAAATCAAATGCAGTAGCAACAGATAAAAGTAATCTAATAGAAGTAACTTTGGCAACAGGAGAAAAAATATCACCAAAATCAATTCCCAACACCTGGGAATAACCTTTTTCTTCCAACTGAGCTTTGTATTTATCCACCTTGCCTTCTACATTCATCTTCTTTTTAAACACCGATTTTCTCCTGATGGGCTTCCTTCCAGCCGGCAACTCCACCAGATCCCATGCCTCATTTTTGTGCAAGGATGCCATTTCATCAACCATGGCCTCCTTCCAGAGTTTTCCATCCTCTGAATCTACTGCCTCCCTGACATTTCTGGGATCATCATCAGTTATAGTTAAGGCAAAACCTGAACAAAAAGTAGATGGACTATACCTTTTTGGTTGCCTTCTTTCCCGAGTTGATCTTCTCATAGCTGGAGTTTGTGGCTCTTCCTCTTCTGATTCTTCTTCTGTTGTAGAGTCTGATTCATCCTCCTTTAGCTCAAACTCTATCTTCTCAGGTTCCTTTGGTAGGAATTCATGTGTAACAACATCTTTCACCTCTCTAAACACTACATCTCGACTGTACACAACCTTCCTTTTTTCTGGGTTCCAAAGCTTGTAACCCTTTAAACCATCCTTATACCCAATAAAGATGCACCTTTCAGATTTATTATCCAACTTGGTCCTTTTCTCCTTTGGAACATGTACATATGCATCACATCCAAATACCCTTAGATGTGAAAGAGAGGGTTTCTTACCAGTCCATACCTCATGTGGAGTCTTATCCTCCAACGCCGATGAAGGTGATATGTTAACTAAGTAACATGCAGTCTCCACTGCCTCTGCCCAGAATTCTTGTCCTAACCCAGTACCACTGAGCATGCTTCTTGCCTTTTCCATCAGTGTTCTGTTCATTCTTTCTGCAACTCCATTTTGCTGAGGTGTGTATGGAGTAGTCTTCTGCCGTGCTATACCACACTTATTACAGAACTCTTCAAATTCCTTCTTGCAGAACTCCCCACCATTATCTGTCCTCAACGCCTTTATCTTCTTCTCTGTCTGGTTTTCCACCAGAGCCTTAAATTCTTTAAATTTGTCAAAGACTTCGGATTTCTTCCTCAAGAAATATATCCATGTATTCCTTGAGAAGTCATCTATGAATGAAACATAGTACACAGACTTTCCCAGTGATGGAACTGACACAGGTCCAAACACATCACTATGCACAAGTTCTAATATATTGTTCGCCCTCTTAGAACCAGAAGGAAAACTCACCTGATTCTGCTTCCCATGTACACAATGTTCACAAAAATTGAAATCCAGAGAGAAATTAGACATACTGATGTAGGGGCATTAGGCTCAAAAGTTACTTTGTACATAAGTAGACATAGGGGGTCCCATGTTCTTTAAATTTCTTGTAAATATTAAATAAATTTGGTAGGGAATTGTAATCATTCTCAAGTTATTTTGAGAACATGAGAAATTGGTTAAGATAGGAATACGAAGAGTCAGTTTAGGATTAGTTTAGTTATTGAGTCTAATTTTAGGAATTGGGAATGCTAAGAGTTGTTGAACTGTTTGGAGACCTGAATCGATTCAGGTCATCCTTGTGGTATAAATGTAATCCTAAATATTTTAGATAGGAGAGAGAGAGAGAGAGAGAGAGTTAGAGGTAGAGAAATTCTTCAGCAACAGAGTAGGAGGATAATGGCCACTGAACTGAATATTTGACCTGTCATGAGTTTGTAAGTGATTTCTTTTGAGATTGATCGCCTATATATATATATATATATATATCTGTTTATGAAAGAACTGTCTTTGAATTAAGTGTGTCTGGATGGGATTAAACCCTGTTTGAATGTCTTCGAATTTCAATAAGTAACTTTGGATATGTATAAAAGAAATTGTGTCTGAATTCTCTGGGAAGGGCATTGCTGCGTTAATTGTTGTGTGAATGACTTTCGTATCTCAAAACCAATTGTATAAGAATGTGTTATTATGTACTCTGCAATTTGAGATTAATTTGTATCTGTATATAGTTAGAGCAATCGATGTTCATGTTGTCGACAGTGCATCTCGAATTGGTCGACAGTGGAGTGATATAGTTGTGAGTGTATGCCATCAACAGAGATGTGGCTTTAAGCCATGCATGGGGCTTTCATACCGTTCAAGGGAGCTGACTTGCGTTTGGTGAACGAGTGTGGATTAAAATGAATCGTAGTTAAAAGGCGAAGGCGAAATAACGTGAACAGGAAAAAGAGTGGAAGCGGAGTATCTGGTGTTGAACTCAGGACGAAACCCGGAAGGTAAGAAGCAAAACCATGAAGGAGGAAAAGTGAACATGGTTTAGAGCTGAACCGGTGGTTTTGATCGCACCACCTTTATATGGTGAGTGGTATTCAAGAGATTGTGAGCGATTCCATACGCTGGGCGACACATGTCCCTAAGTGAATTTGGAAAACTGCTTCCATAGCGCGCCATCGCACATTATCGTTCGTGCAGTTAGCCCGTGCGATATCCGTCCGATCAGAAGTTATAACGCAATGGAATACGAGCCCTCCGATTGGAGCGATGGTTAGTCGCTATCGTTCGTGCACATAAGCCACGCGAGATTTGATTAGGGTCGTTGGATCAAATGAAATGATGCGACGTGATAACAACCGTTGGATGAGCACATGGATTTAACGAAGGTATGAATCGGGTTGTGTGTTCCACGTTTGTCATTTGTGTGGGCCCTGTTGCTTGAAATCGCATGTGTTTAATTATACAAGTCCCAGGTTACAATGTGAATAGTCGTGTGTTGTGGCTAGTTAAAGATTTCATCTAATGTGAATCCGAACCACGGTATTAACCGAGTGTGGTCGATTCTTTGACTGAAAGTGGGGTCCAAGCCTGTGATATTACAGTGCGCATGATTTGAAGTTGTATACGCTCGGGGTGGAGCAACATTTGGTTAATAGTAGAGCTCCCACGAAAAGAGAGGTATCTGAATGCATTCTATACATAGGTCAAGATTGAAATAATATGAAAAATGGAACTGTGGTGGTGACCGTTATCAAGTGGTATCAGAGTTTTAGGAATAGCTCTTTTTGAAAAGTCCAAGTTTGGTGAATGCAAGGAAACCAGACTTGTGGAAACTGATAAGATTGCAGCCTACAGAGACACAGTGAGGGTGATTGCAAAATTGCAGAGTCCAATTGGAGGACAAGAGTTTTGAAGACTGCAGATTTGAGGAAGGAAAATCACACAGCAAGGATACACAAAATCACAGTGAACAGGATTTGCAGAGTGAGTGTTGGACAGGATCATGATCTTGCAGGTAATTAACTTTAATCTGATTTGAAATTGTAGTTGCAGAATTATGGTTGCGAAAAATTGAAGACAGAGTTTGATAGTGAAGGTAGTGAGCCTGGTATTCAGCTGAAGGCTGGATAAAGAGGAAATTTGTAGTGTTCTCAAGAGAAATGAGCAGTGTTTAACTCTGGTTGAAGGATTTTTTGTAGAATTCAGAGTGCAGACAATCAAAGACATCTTAGCAGAAGTAGATCACAACTTTGAGAACAGTGGTAGAAGAGTCAAACAAGGGACTCTGAGTAAATAAGGAAAGTGTGGTAGAACCTGGAAGATTCCCAACAGAGGTTGGATGAGCAGAGAGCAGAGGTGTTCCTGAGGAAAGTGCAGAGTGAAGCCTAGTGAGCAAAAGAGAGTGCTCAGAAGGTTCCAAAGAGAGGGGACCAGTACTTGCCAAAAGCCGGAGCTCATGAGAGAAGCTTGGTGAGGTAAGTTGCAGCAAGAGAGCTTGATGTTGCAGAGGCTTAGTGTAGCTTATGAGAGAAGAACTCCCAGAAAAGAAAATGGCTACTGAGAGCCATAGCAGAGACTACAGAGATTGCAGAGGTTCTGAGAGAGGCCACAACAAAATAATGAGTGAAGATGCCAAAGCAAATGGCATAAGGAAGAGACTCACAGATGAAGATTATTGGAAGGAATTTGCTGAGATCAAGGAAGAGTTCAACATATTGAAACTGAGGATAGAAGAAAGCCAGAGAGTTGGTTGGCTCATGAGGAAGAATGTGAAATGGAAACCATTACAGATGAGGTTGAGGCAAAAGAAGATTTCCTTGTTGAGAGAAGAACTCAGAGTAGTTGATTTGAAAGAAGAAATTTCTACTTGTGAAGTAGAACAGAGCACAGATGAAGAGTGGAGACCTGCAGGAGATCTTGTGAGACATAGTGAAGACTTGAGGCAGCAAGAAGCTTGTCTTGCTGAAGAGGAAGTCATTGAGGAATTCCTGAGTTATTGGACAAGTACAGATGATGTAGGGGCTTGTGTTCTTAAGTCTGACAAATGTGAAGTGATGGCAGACTCCACAGAGGAAGAAGAACCCAGAGTTCTTGAGATAAGGATGGAAACTGAAGATTCCATGTGCAGACCTGTTTAAGAAGAAGTGCTTGAGGAAGTAGCCAAGACTGAAAGGTCTTGTGATTTGAAAACTAAAAATTTGTGTGTGTTTGCAGGTATGCCACTGGAAGATGAACAAGCTTCAGAGTTCGTTGGTGAGAAGAAGACATTGAATCTGAAATCTGTTTAGATAAATGCTGAGATAGTGAGATCTCAGGGAGAGGTGAAGACAGAAGGGTCAAATGAAGATATCCAGCAGAATGTTGAAGCTAAGAGAGAAGGGCCAACAGAGGATTGGTCAAGAACAGAAAGAGGCATAAAAGGTTGTGTAAGGTTCTCGAAATCTACTCGTATGGAAGTTGTTGAGTTATATAGGAGGTTGGATTCTCAGAGAAGAGAATTGGAGGAGCAGAGGACCTATGCACTGGATAATTTGCTGGGAAAGCAAGGCAGGAAGATCTTCATGGATGGAGTTCATGAAGCAGATGATGGAAGAAAAGTGAGGCTAGCTGACAGTCTCATGAAGGATGCAAATCAGCATGTTCAGGTGTTGACAGAAGGTTTGGAAAGGAGTTCTGCACAACATGCTGATGTGTTTTCAGAAGAAAAGAAGACATTGGAGCACTGTAACTTTACTACTGATGATTCATGTGTTAATAATACAGAGAAAGAGGAAGAACAACAGTTGAAAGTTGTCAGAGAGGTGAATAAGAAGGAAACTGTGTTGGCTGGAAACATAGTGAGGGATTATCATTTGGACATGGTGATTGGAGTAGTAGAGAGGACTCTAACAGCTGAAGAGAAAGATGATGAAGAGTTTCTAAGCCTTGAACCAGACTTAGAATTGTCGGGAGAAGAATTGGTGATTAGGTCATCAATTGAGACCGTTGGGTCTCATGGTTTTAACACTGACAGTTTTTTTATGTGTACATGTGATGTAGAAGACAATTCATCCTTTGAAATTGTCTTGAGAGAATAAAAATTGTTGCTGAAGGAGGATGAGACAACCATGTCTCATATGCAGGGAATTATCACTGTCATTGACAGAGAAGAATTGGCTAGACTAATGGACCAAGAGCAGACTGGAGAGCAGATTTTAAAAGTTGTTGAAGTGAGGAGGAATCAACATTCCATGCTAACAGAATATGAGAAAGAAAAGCTCCGAGAACTTGATCGGATTTCCAGAATCCATCAGGAGGATGAGAGGCAATTGCTGAAGATTTCCCACAAAGAAGAAGAAAATGCTGAGTCTAACTTACAGCATGTTGAAGGGTGCAACAAACACAGGAGAATTGGATGAGTTGTTTGCTGAGAGCATTTGAAGAAGAGAAAGGGATTGCAGACCCTGGAGCAAGGATTCCTGAAGCTGTGAAGAAGAGAGGAGCAGATACTAGCTTGCAGAATCAAATTTTGTTTACTAGTATACTGGAGGAGTATGTCACTGCTGGTAGGAATTTAAATAGTGGATTGTTTTCTGAGAATGAATTTGAAGATGATGAACAAAATAAAAGTGTTGCAGAGGGACAGGAAGGGGAGGCAGCAACACCCATGGTGGCAGCAGATGCAACATGGGGGATGACGTGTGCAGGAGTAGTAAACATGTTATTAACATGTGAGACTGCAAGAGCAGCAATATTGGCAACGACAAAGACTGGAAGCAGCAGCAGAGGCCAATATGATTTCCAGCTAGAGGATAAGCTGGACATGGAGATTGAATACAACATAAGATTGATGGTAAGGGTGTCTCTGAAGCAGCAGACAACAACAAGGAAACAAAAGGATCTTTGTACATGGAGGACAAAAGTAGATAGTGAAAGTATAGCTGGAGGTGACTTACAAAGCAAAGTTTAGAAGCCTAGAGAAGATCAGTTGAAGGATGATGAAGCTGATGGGCAGCAGCAACACCAAGTATGGGATCCTGGAGGCAAAGATGAAGAGCACATGATCAGGAGATCATGAATAATTTGAAGCTTGGGAGTCTGATGTAGGGGCATTAGGCTCAAAAGTTACTTTGTACATAAGTAGACATAGGGGGTCCCATGTTCTTTAAATTTCTTGTAAATATTAAATAAATTTGGTAGGGAATTGTAATCATTCTCAAGTCATTTTGAGAACATGAGAAATTGGTTAATATAGGAATACGAAGAGTCATTTTAGGATTAATTCAGTTATTGAGTCTGATTTTAGGAATTGGGAATGCTAAGAGTTGCTGAAATGTTTGGAGACCTGAATCGATTCAGGCCATCCTTGTGGTATAAATGTAATCCTGAAGAGTTTATATAGGAGAGAGAGAGAGAGAGAGAGTTAGAGGTAGAGAACTTCTTCAACAACAAAGTAGGAGGATAATAGCCACTGAACTGAATATCTGGCCTGTCATGAGTTTGTAAGCGATTGCTTTTGAGATTGATCGCCTGTATATATATATATATATATATATATATATATATATATATATATATATATATATCTGTTTATGGAAGAACTATCTTTGAATTAAGTGTGTCTGGATGGGATTAAACCCTCTTTGAATGTCTTCCAATTTCAATAAGTACCTTTGGATATGTATCAAAAAAATTGTGTCTGAATTCTGTGGGAAGGGAATTGCTGCGTTAATTGTTGTGTGAATGACTTCCATATCTCAAAGCCAATTGTATGAGAATGTGTAATTATGTACTCTGCAATTTGAGATTAATTGTGCTCTATATATAGTTAGAGCAATCGATGTTAATGCTGTCGATAGTGCATCTCGAACTGGTCGACAATGGAGTGATATAGTTGTGAGTGTATGCCATCAACAGAGTTGTGGCTTTAAGCCACGCATGGGGCTTTCATACTGTTCAAGGGAGCTAACTGGCGTTTGGTGATCGAGTGTGGATTAAAATGAATCGCGGTTAAAGGGCGAAGGTGAAATAATGTGAACAGGCAGAAGAGCGAAAGAGGAGTATCTGGTGTTGAACTCAGGACGGAACCCGGAAGGTAAGAAGTGGAACCACGAAGGAGGAAAAGTGAACGTGGTTTAGAGCTGAACCGGTGGTTTTGATCGCACCACCTTTACATGGTGAGTGGTATTCAAGAGATTTGGAGTGATTCCATACGCTGTGTTGGGGTTCCCATGTTTTGGCCAGGTTGACAGAGACCAAAAGATGAGACAACATAGAACCACTTTCAGACCTTAGGATCTAGCCCTCCTAGGTCCATAGAGGGATCTCTCTATGATTATCAAAGGATATATGTCTTTGAAGTTCTCAATTGTGATTTTAGGCTAGTTATAGGCTCAAGGTTGCTTGTTTGATTGTTTGAGTTTGGTTGTTGAGAATCAGGAAGGAAGGTTTCATCATAAGACAAGGATGGGTAAAGAAGGAGGCTAGGCAAGGATAGATAACTCAGGAAACATCAAGGCCATTGGGCAATGGAGTCAAGAAAGGATTTACTTATGTTCAACGTGTAAGCTTTAGTTGGGCTAGTCATCTAGAGCATTTGGATCTCAAAGACTGATTGGTGGGATGGAACACTAAGGAATGAGAATGAAGAATGGAAAACCATCTGATTCCGTCTATAGATCATGCCAGAGGTCATTTAACTCCAGGCCTGCTTGGACAAAACCATAGGCAACACAAGGGGTCTTGAAAAGGTTTGTATGGAAGGGCAGGTTATGAAGAGGCAGCGACAGGCTTTACACCTCCCAATGTTCCTAACCTCTTCAATTAAATCTTAACAAAGACATCTGAACACTGATTCTATCAACTTGCACATCAGAGAGCAGGCAATAATCATCCACTACACTGGTTTAGTCAATTAAAAACAATATTCAGATACACATATGAGCAGAAAACATTAAAGACTGAGAGAGCTGGGACATAAGGTACCTAACAAGGGTAAATCTTATGTCATGCATTCATATGTCAGTTAGCAGAACATGAAATGAAATGGAAATAAACGCAGAGATAAGAAAAACATCACCAACTGCTGTAGATCAGGATCCAATGAAAACTGCTTATCTTGTTAAACACAACACCAATCAGGTACATCACTGCCCAAAGCTATTACATTCAGCCTGAATACATCATATTTCTCAGCCTATCATACAACTATTACACAGGAAACTTGGCTCGGGACAAAAATGCTTGCAATTCACTGATAATGCAACAACAACCATTACAATGATATCCCTCTGTGCTTTATAGCAGAAGAGACACAGAGGACCGACTGAGGAGGTAGGTGAATTTTAAATGTTACATTAAGCACAACAATGAATGCAGGGCCGAGACCCATTCTGCTTGATGCACTGTATATCTAATCTTTGTCACCTTCCTCGTGAAAGAAAGATCTGCTCTGGATATGATTTGACCCTTTGGCTGCAGTACTCCAGGTGATTTGAACAAAATGAAAGAAACTGCTGAGAGGTCTACCTCATGGATGTTAGATTGTTTTGAACTATAGCTGGGACGAGAAATTCCTTCAAGGACACGGCACATAATAAAGACTGTATGGGAGACCTGTCCTTTATGGAAAAACATTCTGCTGATAAGAAAACCTTGATATTACCTCTTATTGACGTTCAGGATCTCCAGAATCGATCCTCAGGGTCTTCAAAATGATGCTTTTCCTCTTTAAACCTCTGTTTCAGGGCTCAAGATCTTCGTTGACGCGCATTAATCCCTCTGCTCTGTACTGAAAATCCTTGCTGCTTCATTACTGCCTCTGTCAAGTTAGCTCGATCCTTTAATGGCGCCGGAAGGATTTTCGGCGTTTGAACTCTGTTTTCCATTAATGTGAGTCCTGACGGCCCCATTCCTTGACTATCCTGATGGTACTGGCTCATTAGATTTGATCCTGACTGCGCCGCTCGCCATTGAGGTAGTACATTGAACAGCGGCGGTCCTCTTCCTCTAGAAACTCTGCAACATAGCAAAACTCATGAAGAAAACAGTAGACGGAACGATGGGTGCAGGGTGAACGAAATGGTAGTGCGGCAGTGGTGGAAACAATGCTTTTGTGTGAAAGAACGATGAAAATGCAGTGGAGTGGTGGAATGCACGGATAATAGGGTTTGGTATGATCATGCAGCGCAGACCATTGGATTCAAGCCTGGAGATGGAGATCAACGGTGGAGATTGATCTGCGGGCCGACTTATCAGACATATCGAAACCTTAGACTTTGGCGAGAATGTATGGAAATGCAAACAAATGCAACGAAATGCATGTAAGAGGTGGGACCCAGCGGAGGCGGAGGGCGATTAAACCTGATCCGTCAGATCCGGGAGGAAACGGACGGCGGAGATGTAATCGGAAGATCGCAATCGCAAGGGGAGGAAAATGGCATCGTTTGGAATTTGCGATTGCGATTGGAGTGGGAGTGCGATGGTCGTCAGATCATGGATCAAACGGACGACTGAGATCAAATCGGGAGACGAAGGGAAGGGGTTTCGATTAGCGATCGGAAGGGGAATTGCGATTGAGCGCTGGCCGTTGATCTCGGGTCTAGATCAACGGTGGGAAGGACCATCGGAGGATTGGGAGTATGGGCAGCGATTGATCGGAGGGCGCACTTAACATGTTCCAATTGCGATTAGGCGGGGGCTGCGATTAGCGCTCAGCTGTTAGATCTGGAGATCATATCAACGGTGCGGAACAGCTCGCAGGACTTATTGTAATAAAACAATCGCATCGGGTTTTTTCAGTGTTACAAAGGATTTTCGCACCCGCCTGGCTTCCGATTGCGATTGGCCCCCAAGGCTTAAGCGCTTGGTCTTGGGTGACGGGCATATGTGGGGAAGTGGTTGAAGGGGCTTAACGGGAAAGGGGCTAGGGCCTGTTATAAAGTCGGGAAAGTGTGTTTTTGGCCCGTTTTAATGGATTTTGAAGGTTGGGAAGGGGAACGATAGAGAAATAAAGGGGGGAAGATGGTCAGCAAAGGTTAAGGGGGGACTTTAAAGGGGATTTTGGGGAAATTCAAAGGGTAAGAAGGGGAATAGAAGGGGAAGACAGGGGAACAAAGCAAAGGCTAATTGGGTGTGAAATGAAGGTAATTCGGACAAAGGGAAATAAGGGGAATTGATGTATGTTGCAGGGGTAAAGGAGGGAATAATAGGCCCTTTTTAGAAATTTATTAGCAGAGGGGGATTTGTATCAGGCACAGCAATTGAGAGACTTCAAGGAGGATGGGTTTTCAGGGGAAAGGCATTCCTTGAAGACTCAACAATGACTTAGCCCCCTATTTGCTTGTCAAAAATTTCATAGGGGGGCTAACAGTGGCTCCACATGGGGATGGCTTCTTCTTGAAGGAGTCAAGAATTCAGAAAATGATCTCTTGGTGTAGGCCAGATGCCTGCTGCTACAAGCCATCTTTCTTCTTTCTTTAGATTAGCTGCCACAATATATTAGATACACAAATCAGCAGAAACATTTTCCCAACCAATCTACCTACCCAAACTAGAACTCTAACAATTTTCCCTTGGGTGCATTTGAACTAGCAGACCCTTTACATTTTATTTTGCTGTTGGCCTCATACAATTCTCTACCTAAACTACTACCTGTTGGGATTAAACTGTCCAACAGGTTTCTTCACCTACATTCTAAGACAGGAAATTTAAACACAGCCAAGCCAGGATTAGACTGTCTGACTTGCTGGGCAGAAAATTGAAGAAAACAAAACTGAGAAGGCATGGAATTCTGCAACTGTGAAACATCCTTCTTTCTTTCTTGTGACTCAGGTTTTGAGCATATTTGAGTCACTTCTTTCCTTTGCTCCAGCTCTGATTTTGGGTTTATTAGAGCCAATCCTTTTTCCTCAGAGGTTCATGTTTTGAGCATGTCTGAACCTCTCTTTTCATTCTGTTTTTTGGGACAATTTCTTCTCTTTTTGCTGAAAATGAAAATTTGCAACGGTATATACAATGGAAATGAAGCTGGAAATGGAGAATTAGCAGAAATAGTGTTTGAGCATCCTGCCATTGACAGGACCCCCAAACAACTCGGAACCATCAAGTTCTTGCAAGAAAAATGCATTAGGACCCACAGTGGCTTGAATGATGAAGGGACCTTGCCACAAGCTGTCGAATTTTCCATGTTTGCCTTTATCCTCTCTTCTTGAATCCCACTTCAGGACCTTGTCCCCAACTTTGAAATTTGCTGCTTTGGTTCTTTTGTCAAACTGTCTCTTCATGTTCTCCTGCACTTTGACAGCTCTGTTATAAACCTGCTCCCTTGTTTGCTGAAGATGGATTGTCTCATTAATTCTCCTTATCATGCTGTCCTCTTCTGATTGGATTTCTTGGATAAGCTTTACCACTGGTATCCCAAGGCTAGTAGGAAAAACTGCTTCTGTCCCATAAACCAACTGGAAGGGTGACATGCCAATAGATTTCTTTGTAGTGAGCCTGTCTGCCCACAAGGCTTGTATCAACTTTTTATGCCATGACCTTTTGTTCTCTTCCAACAGCTTCTTAATGATTGTGACCAGGCTTTTATTTGATGATTTAGCTAGGCCATTACCCTGGGGGTAATAGGCAGTTGAATGTCCAAGTGCAATTCCGTACCTGTGACAGAAATCAATCATTCTTTTGGATCCGAAAGCAAAAGCATTGTCAGTGATTATTTTCTTTGGGCAGCCAAACCGAGATAAGATAAAGTCTTCTAGGAACCTACTGATGACAGAATCAGTGGCATTCCTAGTGGGTATGGCTTCAATCCACTTAGTGAAGTAATCAGTAGCAGTCAGGATCCATTTGTGTTGCCCAGAAGAAGAGGGGTGGATTTCTCCAATGAAGTCTAAGCCCCATTGCATGAAGGGACCTTCTATGGTGATAGGTTGCAGAAGGAGGGGAAGGAGCTTTATTTTGCCCTCAAAAATTTGGCATTTGTGGCAGGTAAGGACCATTTTATGAACATCACTAAAGAGTGCGGGCCAATAGTACCCAGCCCTGAGTATCTTATTTGCAGTGGCCTTCCAACTCAGGTGGCCTCCACACTCCCCAGCATGGAATTCTTGTTTGATTCTTTCAGCTTCGGTTTCAGGCAAACATTTCAGCAAAAGACCATTTGGATTTTTCCAATATAGACTCTCATTCATAATGCAGTAATTTCTAGCTTTGAGTTTTATGAATCTGGCCTTTGTTTTGGACAGTTCTGGAGGGGCATTGAGGTGTGTGAGCACGTAAAGGATATCAATGTACCAAGGAGAGTTCTGAAACTGCTCCTCAACAGTTTGATGGGGCAATCCTTCCTGCTCATCCAGGGCATTCATCATGTTAATATCAAGGGCATGTAGATTAGATTCAGCCATCAATTGGGCCAGGCCTTGACCTTTGATCAGCTTGGTGGGTTTGATTTCAATGTCATATTCTAAAATTGTAGCAATCCATTTTCCCCTTTTCCCATCTGGGTCTTGGGACAGGATATCTTTGACCACTATATTTGGCACATAGGCAATGGTGTGAGAATGCAGAATGTACACCCTAAAGTCTTTTAAGGCCTTAATCAGGGCATAAGCCTGCTTTTCCATGATGTTGTAATTTAAGGGTGCATCTCTTAAGGCTTTACTGAAGAAGGCTATAGGCTGTTCATTACCTTCTGAATTTTTCTGCAGCAAAACTGCAACTATTGTGTGCGGGGAAGAAAAGGAAAAGATCAGAAAATCTTTTGAAAAGTCAGGGCTGATAAGGATAGGGGCCTGGGTGAGTGCAAGCTTTACTGACTCAAAATATTTCTTGGCTTCGACAGTCCACTTAATTCCGGCATCTTTCTTCAGCATTTCAGTCATTTTCCTAAGATGCTCAGCAAGATTGGGGATAAATCTTCTAAGGAAATTGATCTTCCCAATGAAGGACTGTAGCTCCTTGATGTTTCTTGGATGTGTAATTTGAAGTATTCCCTCAACTCTCTGGGGGTCTATCCTAACCCCTTTCTCGGATATAATGTGGCCAAGAAGCTTACCTTCTTGCAGCCCGAAAACAGTCTTCTTAGGATTTAGGGACAGACCATACCTTCTACATTTTTCAAAAACTTTCCTCAGATGTTTTAAGTGTTCTTCTTCTATTTTAGAAAAGACAGTTAAGTCATCCAAGTAGATAACTATGAAGTGTCCAATCTCATCTGAGAAAGAAATATCCATTGCTCTCTGGAAGGTAGCTCCAGCATTCATCAATCCAAAAGGCATTTTCACATACATGAAGGTGCCCCATGGAGTGGTTAAAGCTGTTTTGAGTTGATCTTCTGGGAGTACCAGAACTTGGTTGTATCCTGAAAAACCATCAAGCAGGGAGATTCTTTTAGAGCCCACTACCTTCTGTAAGATATGTTCCATTCTAGGCAAGGGGTAGTTGTCTTTCAGGGAGGCTCTGTTGAGGTTTCTGAAGTCTATGCACAGTCTGATCTCCCCTGTCTTCTTCCTTACAGCCACTAAGTTTGAAACCCAATCAGAAAACCTTACAGGGACAATTATGCCTGCCTCATACATATTTTTAATTTCCTTCTCTACTGCAGGCAATTGTTTTGGATTAATCCTACGGAGTTTTTGTCCGAAAGGTTTCTGATTTTCCTTCAGTGGTATCTTGTGTAGTATGATGTTGGTGTCATAGGCCTTTAATTCTTCATAGCTCCATGCAAACACATCAATGAATTCCTTAAACAGGTCAATGTATTTCTTCTTCATGTCTGCAGGTATAGACTTAGCCAGTTTTATCATTTTGGGTTTGTCTTCAGTGCCTATGTTGCACTCTTCTACATTTGATTCTACATGTTCTATTGTGGGCTTCTTTGCAACATCATCAAAATCAAAGAGGTCCTCTAAGGGTGCTAAGCCTCTTGGTATGTTCTTGTCTTTGGCTTGCAGCACCTCCATTTCTTCTCTATCTGCGTTTTCACGTTTTATGGCTGAATCTCCAGTTTCTTCAGAAAAGGAATTTATTTCTATACTACAAGGTGTTTCTAGTTCATCTGGGGAATCCTCACTTGGGCAGTTGTCATCAGATTTTGAGTCCGAATCAGAAAATTCAAACTCATTTCTGCCCATCAGGAAATCTTCAATCTGTTTGTCTCCTTCAAAGACCTGCCAGTATTTTTCATTGTCTGGCACTGCCGGCCTGAATTTAGTCTGAATGATGATTTGTTGGTCAACTGGGGCCTTAGGATATGAGCTGGCTAGGCAGGCTAGTCCATTTTCAATAGCGTTTTGACCCCTAGGAACGGATACTAAATCATATTCAACAAACGTTTTTAGCAAATCTAGAGTATCATTCCTGTATGCCCTAAGCCTGGGGTGTTTTTCCGAATACTCACCATTCATCTGTTTGATTACTAACTCAGAGTCTCCTCTCACGACTATCCTACAGGCTCCTAATTTCTTCAACAGATTTAAACCCAAGATTAGAGCCTCATATTCTGCAATGTTATTCGTGCATTTGAAATGCAGATTGACAGCGTGGCTCTCCACGTGATCATTTTCGGTGTTACGCAGCCACACTCCTGCTCCAGCGCTTTGTCTAGTATAGGACCCATCAAAGTTCATTTCCCACAGGGGTTCTTTGTTTACTTCCACTTCACTTTCTCCCTTACAGCTGGGTTCGCCATTAGGTTGAGTTGGGAGGTCTGTACTAGGTTGTAAGCTATCTTGTTGTTCATAGAGGCCATGGATGTCAGGAAGGTGGTTAGCTTGCTGTTCTTGTTCTATTTCTGTTTCACTTGGAGTGAGAGGTCCACCACAGATCCTACAGGCTTCATTGTTGTTTTCCTCTTCGTTTTCAGTGTGCTGCCCATGGTTTTCCTGATCATATTCTTCCAGAGTGGCCATTATGTGAAGGTCCATAGGCTCGGTGTTCTCATTTGTATGCCTACTCTGGGACTCTGGCTCTTCTAAGGATTCATCATTACAAAAGATGAAGGAGTCAAGGTCGGTATGCACAGAATATAATGGTGAATTTTCAGGTTTCTCGGGGCTACTGACTAGGAATTTCATTTGGGACTCTCTATACAGTCTTCTTAATTGGCCAAATATAGGGATAGTGGCATATGAGCCATCCATCTGCATGGTGCCTTGCAGTTTGTCTCCCCATGATCTTGACAACAGCATGCCATACTTGGGTGGCACGTCTGCCACCACTACATCCATGACCATACATTTCGCAGGAATTTGAGTCAAACTCACACACAAGTCTTTGATCGGGCCAAGACATTTTACCCTACTCGAGTCAAAAGAATACAAGTCTTTATAGGGTCTGGTGATTTCGAGGCCTAACTTCTCCATGACTACCTTAGGCATTAGATTGTGTGATGCACTGGAGTCATGCATGGCATTATGGAGGATCTTGTCATGAATGTTAAGACTGATATAAAAAGGTGGAACTACCCCTTCCTGAAATTTCCCCTCAATCTTGGGACCGAATAAGAGGGCAGGCTGATCATCACTCAAATTTACAGAATCAGTGTATTCCCCTAACTTCAATGCTTTCAAAATTTGGCCTTTATATACATCCTGAGAGGCCATCTCAGATAATGGTAAGGAGATTTTAATTTTTGCAATCTCACTTTCTAAACTGAAAGTGGATTGATTCTTGGGAGTGTTCAACTCTGTTTTATTTGCGACTACCTTAGTAGCTGAATCAGTTTGTGTTTTTTCATTATGTACATGTGTAGACACAGTTTTATCAGGAGCACTAACTGAGGTGCTAGTGCTACTGGTTGGTTGACCTTTTTTTTCATTGTTTTGGTTGCCTTTCTGTTGGTTTTTCTCAGAACTCTCAGTTGTTGATTTATCGTTTACAGCAGTTACTTTAGAAGGTTTTTCAAGCCTCTTTTTGATGGTCACCTCAGGAGTTTTGGTTTTGGAAGTTTCTTGGTTCTTTTTCTGAGTGATAGCCATCTTTTCGACCACTTGGCATAGCTTATCCACATTCTTAGACAATCTGTCAATATTCGGGTCTGAAGTGGAGGCTATAGTGTCATCCTTGTATGTTACTCTCTTCTCAGCTCTCAGTTTGGCCCTTTTTTCAATCAAATTTGCCTCTATGTTTATTGCCCCTTTCTGCATGTCTTCCAAAGTCGTGTACTCTTTATCTCTAAGCTCATAGGCCATGTCAGCATCAAATCCATCAGGATATTTTGCTAGGGCCATACCTTGTGGAGGTTTCATGTGTGGAGGGAGAGCATTATAAATGCTGTTGAATCTAGTGGTGTAATCGTGGACACTCTCTCCTGCGTTCCTCTTAAGGGACATGTATTCTGCTAGGAGCTGACGAGGGTTCGCCCTAGTTTCCCATTTATTAATGAAAGTCTGGTATAAAGCAGGGAGATCATTGATACTACCAACGGGTAGGTTTTTAAACCACTTTTTAACCTCTCCCCCCAGGCTCTGCGCAAAAATTCTCATTTTGATTGTTTCATCATCAATTTCCATATAGTCGAAAGAGTCCTCCATTTTATCTACATGTTGTTGTGCAGTTGTAGGCTCTTTAGCAGGGAAGTGTGGGATTTTTTATTGATAATCATCTGGTAAGGGAAGTAGAGGCTGAGGTAAAACTAGAGGTGCATACCAGGTTGCCATGATGATGTTCTGATGAGGTATAGGGTTGGCTTGAGCAGCTGGTAGTTGGATGACAGGGATGGTAGGACCAGCAGAAGTCTGTTGAGCATATCTAGGGTGAGAAAGCCCCACGTTTTGGATAAAGTGGAGATCAGGTGGTGTGGAAGGAGGGGTTTCGCTGTCCCTAGTGTCTGGCTGGTCTGAAACACTGAATGACCTAGTTCTAGGTAATCTGTTTTTGAGGTCTAGGTTGAAGAAAGGGTCTAATAGAGCTGCAAGATCTTCTGGTGCAGAATTGGCTCTATGAATGTTGCTGGAAATAGTTGATCTCCTACTCACAGGTGCTCTTTTAAGGATTTTCTCAGGATTATCAACTGTTTTAGGTGGGTTTGGATCAGGGAAAGCTCTTGTATGAATGGTTCTGTGAGCCAGAGTGATGTTTATAAGCCAAGCAGCTTAGCCCTAATTGTTATTTCTACTGTGGTTAATGTTGTCTTGGGAACTGGCCTCCCTGTGGAGTCTTTATTACGCTTTGGGACTGGTCTCCCAGTGGAGTCTAATGTGAAACCGAGATAATCAGCAGGCCTACTGATCACCAGTGGAGTCTTTAACGTTTAGGAACAATGCAGTCGCCAGGTGGAGGGTTTAGGATGATTCTAGGGTACAATGTCCACCACAGTGCTCAGGCACTATCACCTTTCATGAATCTCCTCTAAAGCAACAAGCTCCAACCAGAGATTGACTGGGAGGGCATTTACCAGATATGTCACCCCTGAAGAGAGGATGAGATCTGGAGGCTACCTGGCCTTATCCAGGCTCTGTCTAAGAGTATGGTGGATATTCAATAATGGAGGCTGATTCAAGAAAGGTGTGACTTACCGTCAACCTAGCCAGAGTTCTAAGTTTCTAAGGTTTAAAGAGTGTTTAAGACGAAATGTACTCAGAATCCCCAGTGGAGTCACCATTATGTTGGAGTTCCCATGTTTTGGCCAGGTTGACAGAGACCAAAAGATGAGAAAACATAGAACCACTTTCAGACCTTAAGATCTAGCCCTCCTAGGTCCAGAGAGGGATCTCTCTATGATTATCAAAGGATATATGTCTTTGAAGTTCTCAATTGTGATTTTAGGCTAGTTATAGGCTCAAGGTTGTTTGTTTGATTGTTTGAGTTTGGTTGTTGAGAATCAGGAAGGAAGGTTTCATCATAAGACAAGGATGGGTAAAGAAGGAAGCTAGGCAAAGATAGATAACTCGGGGAACATCAAGGCCATTGGGCAATGGAGTCAAGAAAGGATTTACTTATGTTCAATGTGTAAGCTTCAATTGGGCTAGTCATCTAGAGCATTTGGATCTCAAAGACTGATTGGTGGGATGGAACACTAAGGGATGAGAATGAAGGATGGAAAACCATCTGATTCTGTCTATATATCAGGCCAGAGGTCATTTAACTTCAGGTCTGCTTGGAAAAAACCATAGGCAACACAAGGGGTCTTGAAAAGGTTCGTATTGGAAGGGCAGGTTATGAAGAGGCAGCGACAGGCTTTACACCTCCCAATGTTCCTAACCTCTTTCAATTAAATCTTAACAAAGACATATGAACACCGATTCTATCAACTTGCACATTAGAGAGCAGGCAATAATCATCCACTACACTGGTTTAGTCAATTAAAAACAATATTCAGACACACATATGAGCAGAAAACATTAAAGACTGAGAGAGCTGGGACATAAGGTACCTAACAAGGGTAAATATTATGTCATGCATTCAGATGTCAGTCAGAAGAACATGAAATGAAATGGAAATAAACACAGAGATAAGAAAAACGTCACCAACTGCTGTAGATCAGGATCCAATGAAAATTGCTTATCATGTTAAACACAACACCAATCAGGTACATCACTGCCCAAAGCTTTTACATTCAGCCTGAATACATCATATTTCTCAGCCTGTCATACAACTATTACACAGGAAACTTGGCTCGAGACAAAAATGCTTGCAATTCACTGATAATCCAACAACAACCATTACAATGATATCTTTCTGTGCTTTATAGCAGAAGTGACAAAGAGGACCGACTGAGGAGGTAGGTGAATTTTAAATGTTACATTTAAACACAATAATGAATGCAGGGCCGAGACCCATTCTTCTTGATGAACTGTATATCTAATCTTTGTCACCTTCCTCGTGAAAGAAAGATCTGCTCCGGATATGATTTGACCTTTTGGCTGCAGTACTCCAAGTGATTTGAACAAAATGAAAGAATTTGCTGAGGGGTCTGCCTCATGGATGTTAGATTGTTTTGAACTATAGCTGGGACGAGAAATTCCTTCAAGGACACGGCGCATAATAAAGACTGTATGGGAGACCTGTCCTTTATGGAAAAACATTCTGCTGATAAGAAAACCTTGATATTACCTCTTATTGATGTTCAGGATCTCTAGAATCGATCCTCGGGGTCTTCAAAATGATGCTTTTGCCTCTTTAAACCTCTGTTTCAGGGCTCAAGATCTTCGTTGACGCGCATTAATCCCTCTGCTCTGTACTGAAAATCCTTGCTGCTTCATTACTGCCTCTGTCAAGTTAGCTCGATCTTTAAATGGCGCAGCATGGATTTCGGTGTTTGAACTCTGCTCTCCATTAATGTGAGTCCTGACGGCCCCATTCCTTGACTTTCCTGATGGTACTGGCTCATTAGATTTGATCCTGACTGCGCCGCTCGCCATTGAGGTAGTACATTGAACAGCGGCGGTCCTCTTCCTCTAGAAACTCTGCAACATAGAAAAACTCATGAAGAAAACAGTAGACGGAGCGATGGGTGCAGGGTGGACGAAATGGTAGTGCGGCGGTGGTGGAAACAATGCTTTTGTGTAAAAGAACAATGAAAATGCAGTGGAGTGGTGGAATGCGCGGATAATAGGGTTTGGTATGATCATGTAGCGCAGGCCGTTGGATTCAGGCCTGGAGATGGAGATCAACGGTGGAGATTGATCTGCGGGCTGACTTATCAGACATATTGAAACCTTAGACTTTGGCGAGAATGTATGGAAATGCAAACAAATGCAACGAAATGCATGTAAGAGGTGGGACCCAGCGGAGGCAGAGGGCGATTAAACCTGATCTGTCAGATCCGGGAGGAAACGGACGGCGGAGATGTAATCGGAAGATCGCAGTCGCAAGGGGAGGAAAATGGCATCGTTTGGAATTTGCGATTGCGATTGGAGTGGGAGTGCGATGGCCGTCGGATCATGGATTAAACGGATGGCTGAGATCAAATCGGGAGACGGAGGGAAGGGGTTTCGATTAGCGATCGGGGGGGGGGGGGGTAATGCGATTGAGTGATAACCGTTGATCTCGGGTCCAGATCAACGGCGGAGGTGTAATAGGAGGGGCAGTGCGATCGCGCGGGGCAGTTGGATCGGCCTTGTGAGATGAACGCGGAGATTAAATCGAACATCATGATCGGAGGTAGAGACGGGACTGCGATTGTGATCGGAAGGGAGTGCGATTGACGTTATTGTGATCTCGAATCCGGATCAACGGTGGGAAAACCATCGAGGATCGGGAGTATGGGCGTGGATCGTTGGAGCGCACTTAACATGTTAGATTGCGATTAGGCGGGGCGCGCGATTGAGCTCAATGGGTTAGATGCAGAGATCATATCAGCAGTCATAGACATATCACGGGACTTATCGTAATAAAACGATACTTGTCAGGTTTCGGTGTTACAAAGTTGCTCGCACACTCGGCTTGGGTGCGATTGGCTGAAGGCTTAGCGCTTGGTCTTGGGTGACGGGCATATGTGGGGAAGTGGTTGAAGGGGCTTAACGGGAAAGGGGCTAGGGCCTGTTATAAAGTCGGGAAAGTGGGTTTTTGGCCCGTTTTAATGGATTTTGAAGGTTGGGAAGGGGAACGATAGAGAAATAAAGGGGGAAGATGGTAAGCAAAGGTTAAGGGGGGAATTTAAAGGGGATTTTGGGGAAATTCAAAGGGTAAGAAGGGGAATAGAAGGGGAAGATAGGGGAACAAAGTAGAGGCTAATTGGGTGTGAAATGAAGGGAATTCGAACAAAGGGAAAGAAGGGGAATTGATGTATGTTGCAGGGGTAAAGGAGGGAATAATAGGCCCTTTTTAGCAATTTATTAGCAGAGGGGGATTTGTATCAGGCACAGCAATTGAGAGACTTCAAGGAGGATGGGTTTTTAGGGGAAAGGCATTCCTTGATCCCCCTATTTGCTTGTCAAAAATTTCATAGGGGGGCTAACAGCTGCAGTAGCTGAATGTTACACTTAATATCCATATCAGATCTATGTACAAAATATCAGATCCATTTCAGATCTGTACACTAGAAAGGTTCTATTACAAGATCCTCTTGGGGTTTTGATCAAATCATGCAATACAAAGAGTAGATCTGAGTTTTAAGTAGCAGATCTGTAATATTATTTAGAAATTTTTGAAGATGATTTTACATTAGAAATAGATCATATCTATACAGAACATGGATCAGCAAGCTAATCCATGGATCACAAAAGTGAAAGGAAAAGCCCAGCACAAGAGATCTCTCATCAAAAGGGGGATCAAAACACCTTGCAAAACCTCCACTGAAAATAATGCAGTCCTGGAAGGGAAACTAGGTAGTAGCTTGAAGCACTGAGTTGGCCTGATGCCAAGATACAAATCTAAAGCTCAGCAGCTAATGCATGTTGGGAAAAATACTGAGAGGGGGGGGGTGAATCAAGATTAGGACTTACTCAAACTTTTACTTTTTCATTCTCTAAAAACCCATACGCTACTTTGCTAAAGCCAACTAGTGTATACACGTGGATAACCTTGATAAAACTCGTGTATATACAGAGATCTTATTATGCCATTAATTCTTTACTTAGATCTATGCAACATTCATTCTTCTAATGATTAGATAACAGTAAGCATGTGCAGTAATAACAGAATAAACCATCACACATAAGCATCACACAAGAACACCAGGATTTAAGGTGGAAACCCAAGTTGGGAGAAAACCACCGCTGTCGTCGTCTCAGTCTTCAATATTTATTATATAAAGAAAACATGTTACAACCAAGGGCTTGTTAAGACTACACGAACACAGCATCTACCCACAGTATGTCACAACCTTCTTGTTTAACACAAATCACCTCTCCTGAAGGGAGATACAACCCCCTACCTTGCTATCACCACTCTCGAAGGGAGTCACAATTTCTTTGATCGAAGGCTACAAATCAGCATCACCATGGACCACGTTTCTTATCAATTTTCATACTGGATCCAATAGCTTCAATAGATCACAACTTGTAGGCCATTTTTCATCATATTTTCTGCATCGGTCCTAATTTCCACATTTAAGCTCAATCATACATCAAACCTAAACTTATACTCCTTATCAACTATTCAATGAATCATCAACCAATCAATCAACAACTTGATTCTTTTCAACATAGTCAAATAACATAATCAATATTCGTAAACCTAGATCCGTATGAATACATCATAGATAGATAGTATTAATATAGTAGAACAAAGATCAGCATTTCATACCACATACTTCACCAAGCCCTAGTTTTCATACGCCACCTCTTTTCACCTATCCGGCGTATATACGTGCTTATGTATATAAACCCCATGTATACATCCGCACATAAAACCATTACGTAACCACCACAAACCATATACGCGTTTCTTCTTAATCCAACCCATGATATACACGTTTGCTCATGGGAAGAGTGATAGATCTTCAGACATTTTAGGTCAGCACAATTCTTCAGAACAGATGCATAGCTCAAATTTTACCCTTCACTTCAGAAACATGTTCGCCTCATCTCAGATCTAAACATTTCATAAACAGATCTAAAAGATACAAATACATTTCAGATCTAGAGATCCCTCTTCATCATTTTCTTCACTGGTGCATTATGAAATCAGATCTATCATTCAACTGTTACCCATTCCATACAGATATACTTCAAAGAGAAGTATTCATTAAAACCCAGACATCTTGCTACCTTTGCACAATGATTTTCTTCTCCTTATATATATTTAGCCTTTGTCAATACCATGAGCCAAAACCATACCACTTCCGATGGTATTCCTGGACGGGATCAAATAGACAATCCAACACTCAATACAATGGGTCAATACCATGGTAGTAACCCCTGGTTTTATACATTTAGAGTGCATTTGAGCATACGCGACTTGGCACGTACTTTTCCGCGTGCATACGCTACTTCTCCTAAACAAACCCGCGTATGCTTTGTGTCACACACTTTTCATCATTGTTCTGGCCCTTACTGATATTTCTTTCTCTGGTACTTCTGAGCTACTTGTAGAACATCAAATTTACATCATTAATAAACTCATCAAGCATCAAGAACAACTTCATTAAGTAGTTTTCCATCATCTTCATCAAGTGGGTTGCCATCAAGGACAACACTCTGCATCATATTGCCAACAATCTCCCCCTTTGGACTTGATGGCAACCACGATGGTGTTTGATCACCACAATAGATAGATACATTAAGCATAATGATATTCTTCCCCTATTCAAACACCATGTCACTCTCCCCCTTTGACATCAAGGGCAAAGGGCGGATCAAAACCAACACAAGGTTTTTCCCCTCATGTAGAAAGAAGAGCGTTGTAGAATTGATGTACACTGAAGTTACCATGCTCCCCCTGAGTTCATGCTGAATGTTCAAACATATTTTCCAATGAAGTACATGACTCTATGACCTTCCTATCACCAAGGACTCATACTTACATCAAAGATCCAATCAAGTGGATTTACATATGAGACTCAAGTACCCAACCAAGTGGGTTTACACAATTGACTCAAGTCCTTACATGACTGAATATTACAATTTTACATCATAGGTCTCAACATGACCTTTTTATCAAATTACAAATATGACTATTTATTACCAATACCAGAAGGACCTTAAGAGAGAGATCATATTTTAGAACCATCATAATGCCAACAATGCATTATACTCAGCAAGGCTAATGCTCCCCCTGAAAATGTGCATCCACACATCCTTTCCATATGACCAAGGCTCCTCCTTAGCTTGTACAACCTGAATACTTTCAATAGCAAGTCATCAACAACAATCTCTGCATGATCTGTTTGTATATCTGAATCATAAGACTTCCATCTCATTCATGTGTGAAAGCAAGGAATACTCTTCAGCAAAAAGCAAATAGGGCTCATCCATAAACTCATCATAATAAATCATGTATCATGTCATCATCATTTAGAACTGAGACATAAGCAGATATAATGTCAATAATGAAATCATTAATAGTCAGACTGATGCTCCCCCTGAACCTGTGTTCCTGATCTTCAGCTGTCATACTAAATTTCTTATCATAAATGCATACGCGGCTGTCTCCACTGTAACTCGCATGTATACACGACTTTACTTCATTAAACCTGCATATGGAAAGTGAAATACTAAAAATTTCACACTCCTTCTTCTCCCCCTGAATTTGTACCACCTGTACCTGTCTTCTTCACAACAGATGCACTATCAGAAATAAACATAACCAGAATTACCAAATCAACCATGAGAATCATCATACATTTCTCCCCCTGTGATGATACATTACTAATCTCTATGATGTATCTCACATCATTCCTATAGTCATTATGAGAAGTAAGCTTTATAAGCGTATGACTGTAGTAGGGTCAATATTCCCTAAATTTCTGACCGGTCTTCCTTCTTTTTCTAGCTTTGCTTGAAATTTCTTATTGTGTGCTGGAAGTTCTCCAATTTCTCAGATCTATTCATCTTGCATTCTTTTTCTACATGTCCATACTTGTTACAAGTATAGCATCTTATGTGACCAAAAAAGTAAGCATAAGGATCATAATGTGTTGTTATATTCTTCCTTCTTTTGCAATTAGTTGCTTTATGACCATACTTGCTGCATGAAAAACAATATCCCTTGAAGAAACCAGAGTACCTTTCTGTGTAGAATCTGTTTTTTTGTGACTAAAACAATCTTCTTCTGCAATTGGATGCAACATGCCCATAATTATGAAATTTAAAGCATTCAACATTATTGAATGATTTCATTTGAGTGTTCATGATTGTCGATTGACTTCTTGATTCTTTCAACTCTTCAAGTTTTGCATTGACATCCTTTGAATCTTTAGCACTTCCTTGTGAACTAGATTCTCCTTTAACAGTTTCATGAAAACCAAGACCAAGTTTAATAGCAGGAGACCTTTGATTACTAAGAATATTGTTCAGAATCTTAGTACTATCTTTAAACCTCAAGAGTTTATCCTTTTCTTCTAATTTACCTTTGAGAATGTTTACCTCAACCTCCAATATTTGGCATTGCTTCATCATGCTTTCTTCGACCCTTTTTCCTTCTTCTACTTGATCATTCAATTTTAAAATTTCTTCCTTCAACCAATTTTCTTGTTCTTCACATGTTTGTAACAGCTCTTCATTCTTCTTATTTGATTTTTCTAGATCTTCTTTGAGAGAGATGATTTCTGCTTCAAGTCCTTCCTTTTCAAATGATAGGGGTTCTTCATTCTTATTATTTGATTTTTCCAGATCTTCTTTGAGAGAGATGACTTCTGCTTCAAGTCTTTCACTTTGATTGGTTGCATAAAAATAAAACTTTTGATACTTGTCTATCTGTCCATTCAGTATTTCTTTCTATTCATTCATTCTAGAGATCATATCTTTGTAGATAGATTCTCTCTTATGAAATTGATTCCAATCATTTCTTTCATCATTGATCTTGAGATTTGCTTCTAGACTTATACTGTTACTTTCACTATCTTCACCATTGCATGCACAAGAAAAACAATCAATACATGTTTCCTCTTCTTCATTTTCTGCTGCACATGTTTTCTGAGGTATCTCCTTTTGAGTAGCCTTCTTCTTTTGCTTCCTTTCCATGAGCACTTTCAGATCTTGGTCAAAATCTTCTTCATCCTCATCATTATCTTCATTTGTAAAATAACTCTTTCTCTTTTCAAATTGTTTCCCTTTATCATGATTTTATTCATAAGGACATTTAGCAGCATAATGACCAACTCTCCCACAAGTAAAACACTTGAAGGGTAGCTTAGTTTTGAATCTTCCAGTACCTGGTTGGAGTCTCCTTACAAAATTTGCTTCTTCTTCTTCTGATATATAACTTGATTCCTTGAAAACTTCCTTTTCTTTTCCTTTTGCACGCGCCTTAAAAGCAGCTCCTTTGATTTGAGAGGGACCTCCTTGTCTCATTTCATAAGTAGTCAGAATACCATGTAGTTGAACAATAGTAAGAGTTTGCAGATCTTGCCTTTCTTCAATAGCTGACACTTTTGACTCAAATTTTGAAGTTAAAGATCTTAAGACTTTTTCCACCAGAGTAGTATCGGTTATGGTTTCACCCAAACTTCTCATACAATTTACAATATCATCTAGACGTAAAAAGAAACTGGCAATACTCTCATCACTATGCATCCTTAAATTTTCATATTCAATTCTGAGAGTTTGGAGTTTTGCACATTTTTACCTTTGTATCTCCTTCATAGCTCAGAATGATTTTGTCCCATATTTCTTTTGTTGAATTTAGCTGCATCACTTTAGCAAATTTTGGTTCAGACATGCTTCCTAATAAGACATTGACGGCTTTGGCATTGATTTCATATTTCTTCCTTTCTGCTGCATCAGTAGGAATACTTGCCGGATACTGATAACCTCCTTCCACGATTGCCCATACTTCTGCACCAAGACTTTGCAGATATGCTTTTGTTCATATCTTCCAGAATAACAGATTATTTCCATTGAATAGAATTGGCCTTATAGACATTACCCCTTCATGACTTCCCATTTCGACGGATCTCCTTCAAGCGATCAAGCTTCTGCAGAAGGACCTCCTCTGATACCAATTGTTGGGAAAAATACTAAGAGGGGGGAGTGAATCAGTATTTAGGACTTAATCAAACTTTTACTTTTTCATTCTCTAAAAACCCATACGCTAATTTGCTGAAGCCAACTAGCGTATACATGCGGATATCCTTCATAAAACTCGCGTATATACAGAGATCTTATTATGCCATTAATTCTTTACTTAGATCTATGCAACATTCATTCTTCTGATGATTAGATAACAGTAATCATGTGCAGTAATAACAGAATAAACCATCACACATAAGCATCACACAAGAACACCAGGATTTAAGGTGGAAACCCAAGTCACGAGAAAACCACCGCTGCCATCGTTTCAGTCTTCAATATTTATTATATAAACAAAACATGTTACAACCACATCGCGCACCATACTATCACGTAGTACCCACCTACAGACCTAGCTACAACCTTTCTCTCGCTTACTAACCCCCCGGAAGGGAGCTACGACCCCCTGCTCTCTTTTACCAGCCTCACTTGGAAGGGAGCTACAACCCCCTGACTGAAGGCTTCGACCCTCAGCACCACTATGGACCACGTTTCATCAATTTTCACATTGGATCCAATATCTTCAATAGATCACAACTTGCAGGCCACTTTTCATCATATTTTCAAACTGGACCCACTCCACACATTTAAGCTCAATCATACATCAAACTGAAACTTATACCCTTATCAATTCATTCAATGAATCATCAACCAATCAATCAACAACTTGATCTTTTCTCAACATAGTCAGCAACATAATCAATATTCAGAAAACCCAGATCTGTATGAATACATCATAGATAGATAGTAGTAATACAGCAGAACAGATCAGACATTTCATACCACATACTTCAACAAACCCTAGTTTTCATACGCGCTTTCCTTTCACTGATCCAGCGTATATACACGCTTTCATGTATATAAACCCGCGTATACATCTGCACATATTACAGAACTAATTTCACAAACCATACGCGCTTTCTCTTAATCCAACCCGTGTATATACACGCTTACTCTGTTACAAACTTGTGTATAGATCTTCAGACATTTTAGGTCAGCACAATTCTTCAGAACAGATGCATAGCTCAGATTTTACCCTTCACTTCAGAAACATGTTCGCCTCATCTCAGATCTAAAGATTTCATAAACAAATCTAGAAGATACAAATACATTTCAGATCTAGAGATCCATCTTCATCATTTTCTTCACTGGTGCATTATGAAATCAAATCTATCATTCAACTGTTACCCATTCCATACAGAAATACTTCAAAGAGAAGTATTCATTAAAACCCAGACATCTTACTCCCCATTTGCACAATGATTTTCTTCTCCTTATATAGATTTAGCCTTTGTCAATACCATGAGCCAAAACCATACCACTTCTGATGGTATTCCTGGGCGGGATCAAATAGACAATCTAGTGCTCAATACAATGGGTCAATACCATGGTAGTAACCCCTGGTTTTACACATTTATATCACATTTGAGCATACGCGACTTGGCACGTACTTTTCCGCGTGCATACGCTACTTCTCCTAAACAAACCCGCGTATGCTTTGTGTCACACACTTTTCATCATTTTTCTGGCCCTTACTGATATTTCTTTCTCTGGTACTTCTAAGCTACTTGTAGAAAATCAGATTTACATCATTAATAAACTCATCAAGCATCAATAACAACTTCATTAAGTAGGTTGCCATCATCTTCACCAAGTGGGTTGCCATCAAGGACAACACTCTGCATCATATTGCCAACAATGCACTCTTCCAGGAGGATAAAAGACTCACTCACTGAGATGAGGCACTAGTATGGTCTAGATCTGACTAGATCTAGCCTCCACTTACTGCAACTTAGAAAAGCAACCAAACCCTCACTGGATCTGCGTTGCAGTTGGAAGTAGAGCTTGGAAAAAAACCTGATAGTGGATGAAATCAAAAATACCCCTCCAAGAAATCCTCAATGGAAGAGGTAGGATCCCTGCATTTGAATCCCCAAGTGCCAAGCAGCACTATTCTCAGCTAAATAGCAGAGAATGGTATTTGTCTAAACAGATGAGATACTCAGAAATATACAAAATCAACAACCTTCTCTTGTTGCCTCCCCCTTCCTTTTATAAGATGAAAGCCTTGGAAAACCCTAAACCACCTTGATGAATTAGCTCCTTTCACATGAGGGGCCTCCATCTAAAACTGCGTTGTCCCTTCATGAGGTACAATGTATCTAGACAACGCTAGAGATTTGGTCAAGGTTGACCCAATCTCATAGCTCAAACCCCTTTCACACCTGCAAGTGATTCATTTACATGGCCCAGATTTATCCTTATTCATATGGGCATTGATTTATTCATTCTTTTCAGGAGTTTTACATGTCCTCCTTTATTCATTTATTCATGCAACAGAAAATGAGACAAAAATGTATATTCCTCTTAGCTTAGGCTAAGTAGGAATATTACACTATTTCAAAATCATTGGATTTGGCTAATGACAACCATGTGGATGTTTTTGTAGGTGTGAAAGGACAAAATGGTGATTGAATGGAAAGAATGAGAACACGGTAAAGAAGATGAGGAAGCCATGGGCAATGTGAGATGCATTGAGGCTCTCAAAAATTGCGGGCTCAAGAAATTCTGTATGGCACCATGTCTTAGAGCTTAACTGGAGTTTTTTAAGTACTTGATAATTTTTTGGGACATTGATCAGGAAAAAATTATTATTCATGACCAGGAACTTGAGATTGAGGTCTCATATATTTACTTCATAAAAGGATTGTCACGGAGGGGGGAAATACCAATCCTGATTGGTACTCAGCCCACAATGGAAAACATGAGTATGGTTATTGACAGAGTGTGCTCAGGGGCAAGGAAAGGGTCCAAAAGAGCAAAGGTGGATATCCAAACTATTTCAGATGTGGCACTAAAGGTAGTGCTGCACACCATTATGCAAGTTGTTGGGTCACAAGCTCCACACGAGGCCACAAAACACAACTACTTCTTGCTATAGATTGCAAGGCACTGACCCTCTACAACTGGGCAAAGGCAGTAACAATTAACATGAAATGTTAACTAAAAAAATGTAAGAAAACCAAGCTAAAGCAGTTCGGCTACGAGTCCATATTGATACCTTTCATCTTGGAATGATTACCAATATTCCAATGTCAGGAGGTAATAGTTCTGACACCACCAGCCTAGGAGCCATGGATGGTCTGTTGGGCATCTTTGATGCCAAGATCAGGGGGTGGTCAATAGATTTCCTCGAGACTGAAGTTCTTTGAGTGGCTTCGCCGACAGCTAATTGTCATGGAGGACTGGCCCTAATTTGGCACAAATTTCACCAGTGATGCATATCTCTCACTCCCAGAAGGAGAAGATTGGGATGAAGTACTGGGTAAGACTCATTTTTTATTTTGATGAGTATTATGATTTTTTTGTGATGTATGTTCTGACATTAATCCATGTAATTGTAGATGTTGGCCCATAAATACTTGCAGGCATGTATCCGATAGCATGGAGTATTCCTCGCGACTTTGATGTGGCCCCTCATGGTGAGGGAGGCGAGGAGGAGGAAATCATATGTAACTTGGAGGGAATATCCTGGTGGATCCCAGAATATATGTGATTTGATGATGTTCCTTGCGCGTACCAGAGACACACTGCAGGGGTGTCAAACCATGTTCACTACTTGCTGAGGTGGCTTGTATGGGCAGTGACGTTCCACCATGAGCATCACTCAAACTAGACACCTAGGTTTTATATCTGCATATTTTTTGAGAGACATGATGTCTCAGGATGTAACTGAAACATACATATGTTTTTGAACTTATGACGCACATGGATGCAAACACTATATATATATATATATATATATATATATATATATATATATATATATATATATATATATATATATATATATATATATATATATATATATATATATATATATATATATACATCTATTTTTCTGAATGGATCTTGTCATGTGATGATGATGCTTTACAAATTATGCAAATGTATATCTAATACAATATTTGCTACTGTATCAGTTAACGCATTCATTCATCTAGGAATATGTTGATATGTAATGTAATCAAAATTTCTTTCCAGTAAAAGAACACGCAAATAAAACCTTAAGATGTGAGGTTTCTAACAGAATAATGCCCATTAAGTTGAAGAGCAAGAATTTATGAGTCTAGGTTAACAATCAATGCATGAATGTCGATAAGAATGGCCTCGGTTAATAGTTTAATAACAACACTATATTCAGCGAAATTGTTTGTAGTTCATCCTCGATAGATACCTTGAAGGTCTATCAACTCACCAGTAGGATCATAAATCACCCAGGCTGCTGAAGACAGGTTCCGGGTACTGTGGGAAGCACGATCCACGAAACCAACATAAGGGGTAATGGACATCTGCACAATAAGAAATGATCCAATAAGAAATAAAACACTCACAAATCACACCAAGCCAAAAATGTACAAAAATTAAAAGAACACCTATGTACAAAAAACATGCATGAATGACTCATGCATAGTACTTTTTAAGATACGACCCATTTCTCGGCTGATCTAGAGGATGACCTTCATAGTCAATAAGCTCATAAGTCCCATTTTGAAAAACACGTTTAACAATGTAGGGCCCATGCCACATGGGTTGAAATTTTCCTACCCCCAGTAGAGTCACAAAATTTTTGTGTAGGTAAATCCCCTCTGCGGACAGAAGTTATCCCTCTAGCCCTAGGGTGGTTCTAGCAACAAGAGGACATGATAATGCATCGATTCCTAGTTAATGAATTAAATTGAGTCGGGATAGGTGTCCTACCTTTGTTCCAATGTAGTTTTCATAGTTGTGGTAGCAGTCTCCTGATCTTTGTCCTAGCATGTCACAGTCCTTCAGCGATGGTACTTAGGTGCGTGCACAAGGGTCAGATAACGATAGCAGCATACGAAACAATATTTTCATTCATAACTATCTAATTGGTCAAGGAGAATTAAACGTATTGCGCAAGATTAATCACATCAACACAAGACGGGAAACAAAACATCAGTCATGTATTAATAAAGAGAAAGAAAGATATTACAACCAAATGAGCCTTGACGTCACAACCTCCTTCAACAGGTCCAATCAAAATGCATCTCAAGCATTCTTCGAGGAATTGGAATTTGCGAGGAAATCAGCCTAGACTCTCTCTTGACAAGGGGTCTCTCTCTACTCTATCTCACACCGGCTAATTCAGACTGTTTCAGCTATTGTACAAAATGTTCAGCTAGATGAATCTATATGAGAGAGATGTATTTATAGGAGAGGAGGAGGAGGTTGGGATCCCTCAAATGGTGGAAGGGAGGCCTTATCCTTTGGGAGGTTGCCCAAATGTAGGGAAAAAAAAGCCAAAGGAAGATGTTTGACATTATTCAGTTGAACAACCCATGCTGACTCCACTCATGAAGTGATTGGCAATGGAATCTTTACTTCTATATTTAAAAAAATTTCCAAAAATAGCTCAGTCCACTCAGACAGAGCGCCAATGGGCATGGGGCCCAATGCTAACTTCTCTTATTGGCGTGAGGCCATAACTGCCTGCCAGCACCGACCTAAAATCATATGTTTTTGATGGTCTATTCTAGGAATAGCCAGTAGAGGAAATATTCTTCTCATGGAAAGGGATGCAATGAAACTTTTTGCAAGGCATGAAACTACACATAAGTCACAGAAATGGTCCTCTAATGTGTGGGATGGGGATTGCAGGGACGGTGACAAAATGTTGTGTAACATGTATATTCTATAGAATGAAGTGTGAAACCCTTGTCAACTTGTACATAGTAAGCATGATGGAATCATGTTGTCTAGATGACCTCGTCAAACATGTGATGATATCCATGGACATGACCTCCAATTTCCACTCCAGAATTGCAATCGGCTATAAAAATCCACCTCGATGGCTACACCGCCTTTACCTACTGAAAATACAAACATCTAGCCACAAACTCTGCCACATCCTTCTTTAGAGTTGGCCAATAATAAACTTCATTCACTGTTGTCAACGCATTTTAATATCCTAGGTGACATGAATACAATTTCACATAAAACTCCCTCAAGATCACCTTCTTGAGTTCATTGTTTTCTAACACATATCTCCTCTCTCTAAACTTGATCAATCCATCTACTGAGAGATGATAGTCCACATATTTTTCACATGTACCTATACCTATACCACTACATGCACCTATACCTATACTTGTACCCTCCTACAATATTTTCCAAAGATCCATATACCTGACATCCTTCTTACCTACCCGTAATATATGATCTTGTAAGTTTGTCCCATAGGAGCTCATAGCTACCACATGATTCACCTGTATCTGCCTGCTAAGAGAATCCAAAACCGTATTCTCTTTTCCCTGGATGTACTTGATCTCGAAGTCAAACTCACTGATCGTGGAAAACCATCTAGCTTTCTTGGAATTCAGGTTCGGTTGGTCAAACAATTATCTCAACCCACTGTGATCACTCGTCAGTACAAATCTCCTACCAAGAAGATAGTTCCTCAACATCTTCAGTGCATGAATGATCGTTTCCAACTCAAGGTCATGTGTTGGGTAGTTCTACTCATTCTCATTCGATTTTTGTGACTCATATCACACTACCTTTCCTTCCTGCATAAGGACTCCACCAAGTCCTCTTTTTCAAGCATATATGCATATAACAAAATATTTTTCCATATCTGTGAGCTTTAACACTGGATCATGTGTCAACAACTTCTTTAACTTCTCAAAACTAGTTGTACATTCCTCTTCCCATTCAAACTTAAGACATTTTCTTTGAAAAAATGTAATAAGATAAGAAATCTATAAGAAGTTCCCGATGAACCTCATATAATAACCTTCCAACCCCATGAAGGACCTTACCTCATCCACATTTATAGGAGTTTTCCACTTCACGATAACTCTTATCTTTTCTGGATCCACTTCTATGCCTTCCTTGGAAACAACATGTCCCAAGTAATGTACCTCTTTCTAAAAGAAACTACACTTTTTTAGCTTAGCATACAACTGATGCTCTCTCAACAATATCAATACTACTACTAAGTGTTCGACATTCTCTTCTTCATTTTTAGAATATAGCAACATATCATCAATGGACACAATAAAAAACTTGTTCAGATAAGGATCAAAAACATTATTCATCAAGCACATAAAGGTATTTGGAGCATTAGTCAAAACAAATGGAACTACAAAAAACTCATAATGCCCATACATGGTCCGAAAATATGTCTTGTAGATATCCTCTTCCTCGATGTGTACGTGATGATATCTAGGTCTCAAATAAATCTTTGAGAACACTTATCCTCCCTTTAGCTGATCAAATAAGTCATCAATCCTCGATAATGGATACCTATTCTTGATGGTCACCTTGTTCAACTTCCTGTAATCAATGGATAGGATGAGAGTTCCATCCTTCTTCAAAAAAAAAATATTGGTGCAGCCCAAGGTGATACACTTGGCCTAATGTATCCCTTGTCAAGCATTTCTTTTAACTACAACTTTAAATATACCAACTCTGGAGTGCTCATCCTGTATGGTGCTTTTGATGTCGGTGATGCCCCTAGTACCAAATCAATAGAAAACTATACTTCCATGGGAGGTGAAAACTATGAAATATCTATGAGAAACACATCTTGAAACTGCTGTAGAAATGGGTACCTGATCAAAAAATTTGCATCCTAAACTTCCTTACCTTTGTCGCTAGAAATATGCACTGTAAATAACACACACCCTAACCTGCAACTACAGTTGGCCTGCATAGTTGTCACCATCCTAACTAATGTTGTTTTCTTCTTACCCTGTATGATTCTCTACTCCCCATTGTCATCCAAGCACTCAATAGCCTCATCATAACAATCCACTTTGGTCCTATGAAGATACAACCAATCCATACCCAAAATCATGTTATACGAACCCAACAAAAATACATTCAAATGTGTTGATGTATGCATACCATTTAGCTAAAATTCATAAGCTCATACCCAATGATGAACTCGCTTCTTGGTACCTGTAGATAACTACACTAACCAAAATTTTGCATGCATTTATTTATTCAAACCACACTTATCCACCAATTTAGGTATAACATAACTATAATTAGATCCATAGTCAATCAAAGTAGAAACAACTCGATCACAAAGCTTACCGTCCATTTCAATGATAGATTCTTGATGGTATTCCTGCTTGTTATCTAGTGCTACATAGATACGAGGAACAATCTGACCAACATCCCCAACATTCTGCACCTCATGTGCACTATATATCTGAGGCCTACCACCTTGATTCTACAGACAATCCCTTTTTATATTTTCTTTGCCACATGTCCAACACTCTAACCTTCATGTACCATCACCTTTATGCTCCTGTTGTGACCCGTGTGTTATAGGTAAATTTGGGGATCATTCCCAATGACTTGGGTAGCTGGGCATCATCTCTAGGACCAATGTATAGGGTCTATCATCCCCTAACATTTCAATTGTTATATGCCCTAAGACATATAACAAGACAGATAAATCAAAGACTTTCATCTGCAAATGTTTCCAAGGTTTGAAGTTTATAATATATCATATGAGAGCTCACCAACACTGCCTCTAAAGGGACTAAGTGCATTGCATATGCAAGTAGCCCCATGCAAGGCTTCTCTGCAAAGCACTTCCCGACATCTATGGGTGCATTGATCACATTGGGAGCGAAATTCTCATTGTTCCGAAATCTCCACTTGGCCAGTGCCTTCTAGAAGAGTTCACATGTTTAAAACTTAGAATCCATGTGTCCATTTGACATCTATGGGATTGGGAACATGTCTTTCCTATTATTGGAAAGTCATTGATTTTAAAACTACCTCAACTACTCTATAAATTAAGCACATATCTTAGTGTTTGAGAAGGAAGAATTTGTGAAGAGAAATGCTGGTGGATTTTACATTGAGGAGATTGATTTGAGTGACAATTTGCTAGAGATATCTGCATTGTGATGAGGTTGGGATGCTACTGGAGATGGTGACACAAAATCAGTGATTTGGTCATAACCTCCCCTTCTATCATTAATAAAGAATACAGCTTAATTTTCCCTATATGCATATTTATTGGCTTTGATTTTCCATATTGCAAGATCTTAGTTGATGTATATGGTTTATGATTTATTGATTTAGAAAACTAACTTGAATAAACATCTATATTATTGTTATCTTCTATTGTTTAGTGTTCATTATTGCAGGAAATATTTTGCATAGCCGGATGGAATTTGAAGCTACAATGGAAGCAACAGAAGGACTCATTTGGAAGTGCTTGGATTCCAAGTAAGCATCTAATCCATTCTGTGTGTTTGTTCCTATTTAGGAAAATTAGTCGTATAGTCTTTAACCTATTTTTCTAGATTAGCATCTATCTAGGGAAATGTGTTTTATCCGTAATTCACAATTCTGTCCAAAAAATTGGTGACTCCACTGGGGAAATTACTCTTTATCCTAGGTGTTTTAATCTCTGAGTTTCTCTATTTATTCACCCAGTAGTTGTTACTCACAAATATTAGGCTTTTTAAGATCCAAATTTGCAAAATAAGTGTGTTAAACAGCTGTGTTTTTCATTTTACAGTGCGCCCAATGCACTCTTGGACAGGACACAATGCTCTACATAGTACTGTCTCCCTTTCAGGCCTGCATTGCAAAGCATTGTCTCTCTTTAGAGACTGTGTTGCCTCAAGCCATCCAAATTCCCTTGAATTTTTCTTTGCAGTTTGTTTCAGTTTGTTTGCTGATGTGTTTTGAGAAGCCTGAGCCTCATATTGGCCAGTGAATTCATCCATCTCTTCCTCCTTTGAAAGAAAATATGTTCAATGTTTGTTTAAAGCATTTTTCGTTATCATTGGCAAGTTAATTTCAAAGTACTTTTATTGTTGCATTAGATCCATTTTCTTTTGAAAAAGGAAATATTCGTAAAATATTCATTTCCTGATAGGAGAAATTATTGTTTCATTCATCATTTTTCCTTCAAAACATAAATTGTTGTTTATATTCCTCATTTCTCAAAAGTAAAAGGCATTTGATTTTATTGATTTAGTGCACTTAGTTTCTTTTATGCATTTATAACATGAAAGGAATTGGAAAAAAAAAATGCATTTGCATGTAGTGGTTTGTGTGTTTTGCAAAAAGGAAAAATTAGGAAACCTGCATTTAGTTTGTGTTTTTTTATTTGTTTGCTCGCAAATTGATTTCTCTTTCCCTCTAGTAGCTAGGATTTTCATTGAAAAACTAAAAGTGAAAGATTGCTTATCATTCTTAGTTTCATTTTAGGAATTTTCCAATACATCATCATGGTGAACCTTTGAAAGGCAAATTGTTAAGGAAGATCAACATAAAATTAATCTCAATTTACCTAACAAAGCATTAGAACCATAATGATAACATTTAGAAGGTCTAGGCTAGAGACGTGTTCCGACATCGTAAAACATAGCAGCTGTCGTTAACTTGTCTGTGATACATTCCGAGTGTGATACCTCACTCCACGTATGTAAGTATATCGTAGCTCGTCCACGTACTTTCAGGTATATCGGGCAGTGTTATAGTACGATAAGTATAAGGGGGTGCTCTCACTGTGCAGTTTCTCATTAGACAACGCTAATACGGACTTGGGCCTCCACGTACCTTTAGGTACATTTGGGAGGAAAAATTTTAGGTGCTATCCATCCATAGTGAACTGAGTCGATTGCCTTGTAAATTGTGATAAACTGAACACAGTATTCAGGGAGATTGCTTGTCCATACTTCTTGGTTCGCCAGGAGGTATTCAGTAGTTCACAGTTTCTTGGTAAACCCTTTTGCCTAGCATTATCCTTTTATTTTTTTTATTTATTTTGGTTAAAATAAATCACTCATCGTGGAAGAAAAAAATCCTTTTCCATGTCGTTCATGTAGACTAGCATTGAAACCACCTTTACCACCAAAAGTTACTTTTGGACATCAAAGGTAACATCACTATACCAAAACCAATACTATCAGTACCTCTAGTGAAGCACCATCTTCCCATATACCAGAGTTGGTACAAGTTGTTTCTACAAATCTCGGTTTTTCTATTGTTTTCGAGACAGAGTCCTCATAGCTACCCGTGGTCACGATCCATCCAATCTGTGAGACCATACCTCCTGAACCTGAAGTTGTTCAACTGGAAGTTGATTTGAATCCCATTGTGCTTTAGGGGGCAGCTTTTATTGGTAAAACTATACATCATCCCTAAGACCAATGAAATAGGGTCTATCATCACCTTATATTTCAGTTACTGTATTCCCTAAGTGGAGAAAATCTTGATCCCGAAGTCGAAGAACTAGAAGTTGTTCCTGTATTGGTCACTCCAAAATCTATTGTAGCCATTGAGTCTCCCATATCGTGCATTCAACCACCTGAAATATACTCCAGGCCAAATGATGAAGTTCTTTGACATGGATTGATTTCAATTGAAGAAATATCACAAGATGAGACACCTTTAACTCCAACTCATTTTCGGTAGGAGCTTTACTAGTACGAGTATTTTCCTCAATCACCTTCCTCTGCTTTTTTTGATCTTGTTTCACTTTGAGTTCCCGTAGATTATATACGGTATACATTGGGTCATTTGACCATGGCTGATATAACATCCAATATTGAACCATCTATTTCAACTACGACAACATTTAATGTTGCTTCATCTTCGATGTTTTTTCCATTGACTTCACCCATATTATCATCTAGAATCCTATCTGGTTCCTCCCTTATGAGTACTGAAAAAATTGATCCTTTATTCACGTCCTCAGTGTAATATCAAGCTGATCCCATCAATTATTCTCCTTGGTGGCTGGTCATTTCACAAAAACTACCCTCAGAAATTCCAAAATTCAATGGAAACCGTAGAGAAGACCCACCAACGCATGTTATAACTTATCATTTGTGGTGTTCATCAAACTCCTTAAATGATGACTATGTTAGAATACATCTTTTCCAACACACACTCACTAGTCCAACTACACAATGAGGATGGTTCTTTTACTATGTCAACCTCGTTAAAAAATGAAACAGGTTATGAGGATAGTTTTTTTTCTTGTGTCAACCTTGTTAAAAAATGAAACAAGTGCCTTTGAGGAAATTTCGTTTACTTTTTCAACCTCGTTAAAAAATGAAACAGGTCATGAGTATAGTTCTTTTCCTGTGTCAAGCTCGTTAAAAAATGAAACAAGTCCTCTCCTAATTAAGACGAGTCTTCCATTTGATCTCGTAAATGAACCTTCATTCCATCTAGCTATTAGTAACTAGTAGTTTACTTAGGTGAATCAAATGAAGCTTGGGGGGCATCTTCTCTTCTAGGGGCATTCGACATGTGCTCTTGCAGGGGGCATTCAAAACATTCTTACCAATTTCACGCAATCGACAGCTAAAGCTCAGGGGAAAAATCAGGTTCAGAGCTCCAAAATGCAAATGGTAACTATGGAATGGTAAAAATGAATAGAAAACCACTTTTTAATAGTCATTTAATTATTTGCAAATTAAATTTATTGCTATGAATATGGTTTTGTTATGTTTTTTATCATGAAACAGGTATTTTTAATCCATTTGATGTTGTTCTGAACAGGTTTTACAACTGATGAAAAGATTAGTCGTGCATATTTATTTCAAGAATGATTTGACCACAAAGCATACTTTTTCTCCTTATTTTTTGAGCTTTGTTAAAAATGAAAAAGGATTTTAAGCGCACTTTTATCTCTTTTTCGAGCTTCGATAATAGTGAAAAAGGAACCCTTGGAGTCTTCTTTCAACTCTTTTCAGACTCCAGTAATGTGAAAATATTTCCGAGCACTTGTCTTTTCAAGCTCGTAAAAGTAAATGAATTGATATCTACTCAGTATAAGTTTAACCCTTTTCCAGACTGAGATACATTATTTACGAAAAAGGAATTCCTTGGTCAAACATGACCAAAGAGGTTCTCTCAGATATTATTTTACACTTTTTCGGATCTGAGTGAAAAATTTATGAAAAATTACTTATGGAGTTTTCTTTCGTCCACTTTTTCAAACTCTCTAAATATGAAAAAGGACCAGGCTATCGCTGTCGTTAAGCTCATTAAAACATAAAATAGCGGCGGGCTTGCCAATCATGGCAAGAATCAAGTTTCATTCATCGCTAGACTCATTAAATTATTAAATAGTGATACTTTATTCACCCGAAGGGTTGAATTATAGATCAATAAAATGTTATCCTCCTCAAGCTTGTTAAAAAATAAAGAGGTACTGGTTGACAAATGACCGGGGAAAATTTTGGAAAAGTGAGCAAAATTTCTTTATGGTAGCAAGTCGCACTTGAACATGACACTTCCTTCACTCCAAGTCCATGAATGTTTGGGTTGGGTAATCATCTTGACGATTCACTCATACCTATGGTTCATCATACCTTCACTTCGGTTTTGGGTCAATGCTGCCAACTCATCATAGTGTCGTCGATATGTTCAAGAGAAGTCACCCAGTGAATAAACTCATCCTTCTGCAATACTCGTAAACCTTTATTCTCATGACCCTCATCCCTGAAAATTTCTATATCAAGTCATACCCTTGTCTCTAAAATTAGTAACTCCTATTTCACAATAAGGTGACTTCTTGTAAACAACAAATCAATATCCAGGAGGTTCACTTAGAAACATCAGATTCCAGTACCATGAGGCTTGTTACAGCATCAACAAGATCCTCACTTCCAAACCTTTGATCGAAATATTTTGTTTTGCGTTCAACATCAAATCATCTATTCACACCTTACGAAATGTACTGCAATACCTTGTGGGACATTTTCATTAATGGTGGTTCTCTCGTGTTTGTTAACAGCTCACATCATTGGCTAGTAATCAAACGATGTCTTTCCATGTTCGACGACAAATCATATATTTGCATGGCTAGACTTGTACCTGAATGATCGAGTGAACAACATAAGAAGACCTCGGATCTAGTTTCAGCCATCTGGGCTGCGATTTCAGAATTTTTGTACACATCATCTATACGGTGACTTTACATGCAGATCGTCATCCAAACATGGGCCTATATCTGTAGGCATGTCTGCATTAGGCAACATTCCAATATCGACGACTTTCTAAATTACGTACATGTTATTAGATTGTTTATGTGATGAACATGGGAATGCCTACCCTCAGCAATTATGATCAAGAGGATATATCATGATGTAATGTATTGTAAGATATATGTAGGTTGCCACTTCGCTTCATCTCAACTCATCATCGCATAAAGCATATCAATCAAAATATTGTTGTTATTATTATGACTTCATTCTTTTGGAGGCAATTATTATAGGTCAATTTGGGCATCATTCCCAATGACTTGGTTAACTGGGCATCATCTCCAGGACCAATGTATAGGGTCTATCATCCCCTAACATTTCAATTGCTATATGCCCTAAGACAAAGAACAAGACAGATCAATCAACTACTTTCATCTGCAAAGGTTTCCAAGGTTTGAAGTTTATAATATATCATATGAGAGCTCACCAACACTGCCTCTAAAGGGAATAAGTGCATTGCATATGCAGGTAGCCCCATGCAAGGTTTCTCTACAAAGCACTTCCTGACATCTATGGGTGCATTGGTTACATTGGGAGCGAAATTCTCATTGTTCCGGAATCTCCACTTGGCCAGTGACTTCTAGAAGAGTTCACATGTTTCAAAATTAAAATCCATGTGTCCATTTGACATCTACAGGATTGGGAACATGTCTTGCCTATTATTGGAAAGTCATTGATTGTAAAACTACCTCAGCCACTCTATAAATTGAGCACAGATCTTAATGTTTGAGAAGGAAGAATTTGTGTAGAGAAATGTTGTTGGATTTTACATTGAGGAGATTGATTTGAGTGACAATTTGCTGGAGATGTCTGCATTATGATGAGGTTGGGATGCTGCTGGAGATAGTGACACAAAATAAATCATTTGGTTGTAACCTCCCCTTCTATCATTAATAAAGAATACAACTTACTTTTCCCTATATGCATCTGTATTGGCTTTGATTTTCCATATTGCAAGATCTTAGTTGATGTATATGGTTTATGCTTTACTGATTTAGAAAACTAACTTGAATAGACATCTATATTATTGATATCTTTTGTTGTTTAGTGTTCATTCTTGCAGGAAATATTTTGCAAAGCCGGCTAGAATTTGAAGCTACAACGGAAGCGACATAAGGAATCATTTGGAAGCACTTGGATTCCAAGTAAGCATCTAATACATTATGTGTGTCTATTATTAGTTAGGAAAAGTAGTCTTATAGTCTTTAACCTGTTGTTCTAGATTAGCACCTGTCTAGGGAAGCATGTTTTATCCGTAATTCACAATTTTTTCCAACACCATGTCCTTGTATAGCTACATTGAAATTATTTTTTGGTGCCATGTTTTATTTATCTTTTACATTATAATGCCTTGTTATTTTCATATGCCATTTACCATTACCTTTATCCTTCCCTTTCCATCCTTGTTGAGATTCATTCATATGCTTTGATTGTTCATATCAATGCTTCAATTTCCCAATAACTTCCTCAAATGACCAAGGATAATCATAATCAATCCAATCTCTAAATGCTAATGGAAAAGCATTACAAATCGTGGAGCTTTAGCCTTCTCAAATTTGAGATATGGTACATACCTTAATAGCTCCAAGAACATAGTTGTGTACTATTCATATGTCATTTATCCCATATTTATCTCATTGTATTCCTTGTCCTTACCATTGTAGTACCTTTATGACAGGTACTTCTTCCTTAAAATCTTTTGAACTCATGTCGACTCAAGTCCTCTGTCCTGATGTCTCTAACCCGATTCACATCTTCCCACCAGATATTTGCCTTACCTTTTAGGCTGAAGATAGCTACCCTAGCATTCATATTATCTGTGTAATTATGAGACTTGAAGAACTTCTTCATCCTAATTATCCAAGCCTCTGCATTTTCTGAATTCTTCAAATCTCGATAAAAATTAGGTGGATTTTTTTTCTTATACTCATCCGGCAAGTATCCTCTATCACTTCTCTTGTAAGGATGATAATAGTGATGATCATAATTTCTGTTAGAACCAGAACTAGAACAATACCTTTGTCCATCACCTCTCCTATTTGGAGTATCCAACAACTTACCATCTCTCACTGTGTCATCTCTATTTGACTTGTGAACACCGTGATACCTACTGCCATATGCCCCATTATTTTTTTCCTCCTTCCCATGGCTGATCCGAAATGGCCCCTATCGTTGTAATTATAACAAGATTTGAAGGATTACTACATTAACCTATGATTTTTTCTCTTGTTCCTGCATGATTTTGTCTTTTTCTGCTTTACAACTCCTTATTTCTTCCTTCAAACTTCTCAGCGTGTTTTCTAAGTTAGAAGAGTGCCCAACACCATGCTGCTCATTTGATTCATAGACAAAATATTTGTAGTCTACCATCCTTCTATTCACATTTGATTTCTTCTTGCAAGGCATACTATGTCAGTTAAACCAAATCACAATGAACCAACGTACCTTAGCATAATTATGGGAGGATATCTCATCGCGATATCAACCAAATCAACGTAATACATGTATAGACATAAACATAACAACATATAGACATATCAAAAATAGGTGTATCAACACATAAACATCATTCTAGATAGAGTCCAGTGATCAATGCATGACCATATCAACTAAATATACCATGAACTCATGCATGACCAACACACATCGCCCATCTAGTCCAAGGGGTGAACCATGCTCTGTTACCACTATGTAACACCCTCCTCGCATATCTACCCAAGTAATCGACCAACTGGGATAAAAATGTAACGAGAGGCTACTATGATCTAATTCAACCTCCTAGGTCACCTTAAGGAAGTGGAACCGACACCACACAAATACACAAACCTTCTACACCTGCTACATGATACCCAAGAGCCATGACAACCTTCCAGAAGGATAGCCCTTGAATCAAACTAACCTTTTCAAGCATCAACCCCCCCAGTCACTCCCTTGACATGGGAAAGAGTATGACTGGAAAACTCCAGTCGCACGCACAACATGGGTATGAATGTGACTGGGGACTTTTCCCATAAGTTATGATCCCATGACCTTGATTTTTTTGCCACATTTTCAAGCCTAGAGCCCACGTCACTGCCCAAAATTCCATGACACCTTCAAAACTTAAATATAACAATGAAATAATTATGTAAATGCAAACACATGAAAAAGGAATTGACTGGAGCCCTACAAGACATGACAAGAATTTCGTCAAACTTGTCACAAATATGTAATATATAAGTTTAAAAAAAAAATCTGAGCATCGTGGTCTCATACTCATCTTATAATCGCTACGAATATTTGTTCCCTTTTATCATTATTTGTGTTAGCATAAGGAGTCACTCCTTGACTACAAAAGAGTAAGCCCTACACATCATATTTCATTTCAAAGTAAAACTTTTTGAGTGGTGGGATGTCTTCTTAAAGAGTTTGAAATGATTTTTGTTCTTTTAGACCTTAATGCATTTGGAAAGCTATGGAAAGTATAAATTGTATGGGTAAATTGGTAGTATAGGGGAGCATATTGTAGCAAAAGAAATATGACAGATAGTTGGTACTCAATATAATAAATATGCATATCCTAAATCAGTCACACAACTACAAGAGTGGCATTTTACACAAACCCTGTTTTATGTAAAGGAAATAACATTTAGAAAGCAGAGTACATGCATAAGTATTTCATAAATATTTCATGAAACCTTTACTAACATACATATATATGATTTGAAGTAAACTAAATAGTATATAATTAACTATTAGATCCTCTAATAGTTCTCTTACTCACACCTTACTAGCTGTTGTAATTCATAAATCAAAAGAATAAAACAATGAGAAAAACACACCATACATTATATAGTCCTTGAATCCAAAAATCCTCCAGCATGAAGTGAAAAAATGGGTTTCCTTTATTATGATAAGTCTTCAGGTCGCCAAAATCCAACCCTAAAATGGTATTTACAAATGATATTTATAGAGAGAGAGGCGCCAGCTCCATCTCTCCTAAAAAGAAGGATACAATCTTCCTCACATTACATACGAGTCATAGGACATTAAAACTACCTATCGAAATATAAATAACAGGATAGATGTAGATAATAGAAAAAAAGACAGTTTGGACTGTGTTGCTGAGTATGCTGACATGTTGCCCCTTTTTATGTTGATTTGTCTCTCCATGACCTTGGTTCTTTAATAACCTTGTGTATTCATTAAATGTGACCTTCAACAACCTCATAACCACTTATCAACCATCGTTTGACATATCCATATAGTTATGAGTCCTTATCATTCCTGAACTTGCTTGAAAACTCTGCTGGCAACTGTCAAAAATCATTTAAACAGACACTACTAGAAATTCTGGTAAAAACCTGTAACTGTGAAAAAATTGTAATGCTACAAGAATTTCCAATAGCGCTCTATTTCCTTTTCAAAAATGCACAAAAAATACTTTAAAATCTTGTGCAGACTTATAAATTTTGAAAATTTAGTTGTTGTTCAAAAATGTAACTAGTAGGTAAAAAGGTATTTCACTAGGACATCCCTTTACGTCTCCTCCATATGGGTTGCAACTTCTGCAAGCTTGTCCAAGTCTATTTGTTTGTCAACTTCTGATTTTGACCTTGTTGTCCTGGTGGTTGTCTCTTTGGCAATGGTCTTTTTCTCTTCTGAACCCTTTTTAATTTTTCTTCTTTTTGACGATTCCGTTTGCTAGTCTGAAGGGGCTTTACCCTTATCTTTCTTCTTGGGTCCACTAGGCTCTTTAATTGAATGTGTTATAGTCTATAACCCTTTAGATTTCCTTTCTACATCTATGACTTCTGTAAGCAAACTTGGATCATGTAGGGCTTTGGATTTGAGCCTAAACTTGTCATTGTCTCTCGCGTGTCTTTTCCTGCTAATAGTAATTTTTTTTTGCAAATGTTTTCCTTCTCTTGCTGCTAATATCATACCCTACATATTTTAGGAGCTCCTCATCAGAATTAGTGGGCCGATATTCCTTATGAATATTTTTTTGAATGTCTTCTTCTGAAACTTTCGATAGCACCTGTGCTTTGGATTTTTCTGCAGTTGGAGAATTTCCTCTTCATGATTTGGTATAAACCTTGGGAAAAGGAGAAATATGAGGCACCATATTCATTGATTTGGGATTACTAATTGATGAACCTTCTCCTCTCTCCAACTTCTTTTCAACCTCAGTTTAAGGAGCCTTTTCTTTTATACCTTTATCCTTTTTGTGGATGTTTTCCTTATTATCCTTTCTCTTAGTCCTCTTACCAGCTGAAGAAGTAGTTGGCTTCTAATTTTTCCCTTTCTACTTGGCAGGCTAGGATGTTGTTGTGAGGTCGGAGATAGCTGAGCTGGAATATCTGGTGCATGTGCAGATTGGTATGCCATGTAAAAAAAAAATGTTCCCATGAATGGTTTTTTTTCCTAAGTTCTTCCTCGACTAATACTTTAATAAGAGGTTGATGATATAAATTGTAATTTGATGTAGATGTATGCATTTTTATCCTAGATGACATCTTTGTCAAGCTCTTTAGAAAAAATAATGGTAGGTTAAGGGTCTTCATGCCTAAAATATGAAACAAAAATCTCATATGATAAAGAAAAACAAAAATATACCTCCTCTCACAGGTAAGGCAAATCTTGATGAGCCTAACAGTCTCATCCCATTCATTCTTGAGGTAACTGCTAGGAATTCCTTTAGCCCAGTTAGGGTCTGTGTGTCCATCTTTGATGAAACTGTTGAGGTCTCCTCTAGTGATGACTTGGCCATAAAACCATTTTTCTCCTTCCTATGGAATTTTGAAAGCTTCATCAATAGACTCTGTTGATACCTGCAATATAAGGCCATATACATTTGCTTCTTTCCCATCAAAAGAAAGTGAAAATTCCTTAGATACTCCTAAATGAGAGCTTCCTAGTCTTGAACACAATGGATACCACAACAAAGAACCTTCTCACATTTTGATTAGCATCAACTAGATCAGCTCCTTGGGATTCAATACGTTTTATTTTTCCTCCTTTATTAGTCATATTCAGTAATAAAGAAGGTTGTATGTTGTAATATGATAGGTGTCAAGATTAGGATGTTTAAAAGTCAACAAGAAATGTGTGTCTAATTTAATTTTCCCTTAATTAAATTGGACAATAAAATGTAATCTTATCTCATAATCACTTTTAATAGCTAACTGAGTGTGATAAACTCAGTTAGCTCGTGAATTTTGAGTTGAGGGTGGTTGGTGAGGCATGCAGAGTGATTCTATTAGTTATGGAGTTCGAGTTGCAGTTAGTGCATTAGTTTAATGCATGAGAAATAAGTTAACTCAATTAATTGAGTTAAATTCAGTTGAAATAGTTGTAATTGTTTTCTGCACTAGTGAGAGATCAAGTGAATTAAATCAGATTTAATTCACATGCAGTGATATTCCATGCAACTGATTATTTACTATTAATAGCTTCGTGCATTTCAGTTCAAGCGGAGACCTAGTTGAGACAAAGGTTAAAGGGATGTTAACTATCAGTTGTATAATTATTAGGTTGCTCACATGCAGTAAAACAACCATAGGATTTCCCATGAGCATTACACAATTTTGGAAGGCTGAATTTCATAAAGAAAATGGATTTCATTCCACATTAATTGTGCAAGGCAGGAAGGCTAAGAAAAGGCAGGAAATGGGCTAAGTGTTGGTTGATTTTTCCCAGATTAGTGTGAGACAGTTATTGGAGTGCAACAGACTCTTGTGAGAAGAGTGCATTGTAATTGTTTCATGATTCCTTGGTGAACATACAATAGAAGATAGATGGGTTTTGAGGAGCAAGATTTTCCCTGGAAAATATATGCGTTGTGGTTTGATTTTCTTCTTTCTTTACTTCTTGTGATTGGTGATCGTGTTTATTTTTTGCAATTGATTTGTATAAGGATTCAATATCTTTCTTTAGTAGATCGCATGATCGAATTGAATCCATTGATATACATATTGTTTGTATAATTTCTACATGGTATCAGAGCACAGGAAATCACTATAGTGGAGAAGATATTGAGCTTGTGACTGAATAACATCCGAATTTGAAAAATTATTCTTTGGTGCGACAGGCGTATAAGGATCAAGATGGCTTTCAGTGGCATGAGATTGGATTATGCACTTGAGGGTAGTTCCAATTATATTACATGAAAATACATGATGGAGGAATTTCTGGAGGACAATGGGTTGAAATAATTCATTGATAATGACATTCCCAAACCCACAACAGTAGATGGCTCTCTTCTTGATGCTTGTAAAAAGAAGGTTGCAAGGGTGTGGATGATCTTACTGGAGGGAGTATGAGACCACATTGTCTCAAGTCTCCATGGAAAACCAAATCCATATGAAATTTGGAAGGCTTTGACAAATCTGTTTCAAAGTAGTAGTGATCATAGAAAAATGGCACTCAAAGACAAGTTCAAGAAAGTCAAAATGGAGAAAGGCGACACTATTCCAAAATATTTAACCAAGTTTGTCCAATGTTGATATGAGCTTGGGAGCATCAGAATTACTGTCTCAGATGATGACTTGGTGAGCCTAGCTCTTCCAGGCTTTCCCAAGAGTTGGCATAGTTATCAAGAATCTGTCAATGGGAGGGAGAAGCTACAAGATTGGGAATGACTTTGGTCTGATTTGGTGCAAGAAGAATTTAGGTGGAATACTAAGGATGGATCTTCATCTAAGATAGATGATGAAGAAAATTGTGCCTTGGATAGTAAGGAAAATAAGGGGAAGGGAAAGAAATCCTATTCCAAATCTGAGTCCGACAAAGAAGGCAAGACGTGCGACATGTCTCGAGTGAAGTGTTTTCACTGTCACGAGCATGGAGATTGTTAGTATGAATCTTTTGTCGTAAAATACCACTTTAGCTACACATAAAAAATAGCCCTAACATCGATTATGGCTGCCAAACATCTTTAAATCTACAATTAGATGATCCAAATAATGCTGCACAAACCCAAATCTAAGCATAAAAGACATTAAGGAGATAAAATAAAACATGGCCCCATGCATCCAATAGACAAGACAAGAACAGTGTATTTGAAATAATTTTTGTATTATATTAAAAGGGGGCACCTGAGAGGAAAACAAGAAAGGTGTTTTCCAGTTCTCCTCAATGGGATGGGTTCTTGAAAGTCCTCAACGTTTCAGATCTAAAATTCCTCTCTCTTATTGAGGTAGAAAACCCAGACAAACATAGAACTCAATGGGAGCTCACAAGAAAAAAATGGAAAATGGTGACCAAGAGTAGATCTAGAGTGATCTAATGCAATGGAGGTGAATAATGAATGGGGAAAACCCTTCTATTTATAACAAAATATTAGGGCATTCTAGAACTCGGTGCAAGAATAAAATATTATTAATCGAATTCTAGAACCACCCTTTAGGAATATTTTATTATATTTGTTGGAGGGAAAAGGATTTTTGACTTGGGTCAATTCCTTTATTTATAAATAATAAATAAATAAATGATTTATTTATCATTTTAGGGAAATGGTGGGAATATAATTAAATAAATAATGGTTTATTTAATTATTTATGGATGATTTAGTCAAATTTAACTAAGAATATTGTTTAAATAATGATTTAAATAACTTATTCTTAGGAAATAATTAAATAAATAAGGATTTATTTAATTAATTTCCTTGTTTTGGGTTAAATACGACTGGGAAATATAAACAAATAAGTTATTTCACATGGTGAAAGCAATTTTACTTAGGGTAAAATTGGTCTTACATGGTGTACTTGGGTTCATCTAATAATAATAGGTTAGATGACCAAAAAAATGGTGTAACAGATCTCCCCCCAACGTACGAGTGTTAGGAGAAAATCGTATGACCGAAGTACGTTGTAAGAACTCAATCACTAGACATCAAGAGGGAAGTGAGAGAGAGAAATATAAGGTATTCTAAGGTACTAAAGGACTAGACCCTGAGGAGATGAGACTTATAGGTGCAACAAGTCTCTAGTTTATGAAGTGGTACCTGTGCTAAAGGCGGCGGGGGAGGCATACCTATGCCCGCCGAGACAAAGTACAAAGAATAGGAAGTCCAATAAACAAGGAACCGAACCATGAAGAATATTCTGGCTTAAATAGGAGCCATAAAAATAAAATTATGGATCCCACATACATGTTATGCCTGGAATAACTGTCAGGACTTATACAATAAGATTCTAGTACATGAGATAGAAATACAACCAAATGCCCACTACACATGGGGAAAGGCTCACAAAATCTGACTGATACATGCAAATCGAAGAGGCGCTGCAAGCGGCTGAGGCCAATATCACCAAATGGGAGGAGCTGCATCAAGGGTTGAAATGAAGAAGTCATCTGGGCATGTGGGGGGCTACTTGCAAGGCTAGCCCCTCACGAGGGTTGAGACATCTCACACACACCCGAGAATCACCAATAGCTGCTGCTGCATCACTGGACCATTGAGTATATGGATCATGATCATGCTAAGAGGAGTTCGAACCAAGGTACACTGCCCTTTAGACCTGGATTCTGAAGTAAATGAGTTGATGTCGATGGAAGGAGGTCTGCCATAGGTGAGGCAAGAAGGAATCCCCAATGAATGCGTGACAGAAAATAGTAGCGTGATGAACAGACGGACAGTAATGATGATAATGAAATGGGAGATGATCCAAAGGGGACCATAAAAAACATGAGTACAAAATGGTATCTCATGACGAAAATTGACACGAACAGGAATGAGTATAGAGGCAAAGTGGTGCCCCCAATGAAATGTGTTGTAAGTGAAAAAATCTGATTTTGAGGAGAGGTGGAGTAAGGCTTCATGGACAACAGGTGTCCTGGTGAAGTAGCGAAATGTGAAAACAAACAGATGTTGTCTATCTAAAAGAAAATAAAACATGCATTTCGAATGGGAAATGCTAAGCGTAATATCTCTTAAGATAGAGTGCATTGCGAGGATTAGGAAGGATGTGGCCTTCAAAGTCCTCTAAAAGATATGCCCCCTTGCCAAGGTCTTTACTGATAATGTAAGGACCTAGCCATAATGAGTTGAACTTCCCATGACCGAGGGTATCTTGGGCCTGGTCATATACTAGAACAAGATCACCTTCATGAAAGGTACGAGGGTGGACTTTTCAGTCATACTGAGCTTTGGTGCGCTTTTTTGTCACTTCAAGAGTTTGCAATGCAACATGACGGTCTTCAGAGGCACGCTCGAGCATGATAAGTCGTTGTTCTAGAGGTTGGGTATCAGGGAGAAGTTCGACGGCCAAGTGAAGGGAAGGGATTTCACACTCGATTGGTAATACTACCTCCTCGCCAAAGACAAGGTGGAAAGGAGTGAAACCGGTGGCGGTTTTAACAGAATTATGATAAGCCCACAAAGCACGGAAGAGCATGAGATGCCAATTGGTTTTGTGCTTATTCACCATTCGTTGAAGCATGGTCTTAAGAATTTTTTTGACCGCTTCAACGTGGCCATTACCTTGTGGGTAATAGGAAGATGAATACTAGTGCTCAAAACCCAATAGGGAGGATAACTCATGCCAAATCTCATCTTCAAAATGTCGGCTATGGTCAGAGACTAATTGCTTTAGAACTCCAAATCGAGCAATGACATGGTTAAAGAAAAAGAGGGCTGTGGTGGCTGCCGTATTGTTGAATGTTGGCATAGCTTCGGCCCATTTAGTGAAATAGTCAACCACCACGATGATATATTTGTGGTTACTAGTAGATGGAGGTCAAAATTCCATAAAGTCAATGGCCCATTTACAGAAAGGACCAGCTGTGACGACAGGGTGGAGGGGAGCGGGAGGAGCTCGCACCTTGGGGGAAAAATGTTGGCAATTGGAACAGTGTTTGACTACTTCAATGTAATTGATAAAGAGAGAAGGCCAAAAATACCCAGCGCGCATGATTTTTTGGGTGGTGGTGAGGCCGGAGAGGTGGCCACCATAAGCGCCACTATGATAGGCATTGAGGACTTGTTCGGCTTCAGCGTGTGTGAGGCAACGACGAAGGACAGTATCTACTCCACGATGATAAAGGTCATCGTCGATTAGACAGTAGCAAGAGGCTTGGTGTCGGATATGTCATTGAGCATCACGATCAAGATGAAGGGCAAAATTTTGGGTTCGCAAGTAATTAAATATGTCACCGTACCAAGGATTGTCGATGGTGATGGAAAATAAATGTTTATCGGGAAGAGCATCATTAATTGGACTATCTTGCGTCCAGGTAGGAAAATCAGAAATGAGTTCAACGAGGACTAAACCTTTCTTACTTTTTGGGGTGACAAATTCAAGGTCAAACTCTTGGAGGATAACGACCCAACGAGCGTACTTCCCATTGAGGATGTGTCGACTCAATAGGAAAGCCATGGGGTTGGAATCAGTCACAACCTTGGTGGAATGCATGAGGATATCATGACGCAGTTTTTGGACTGAGAACACGATAGCTAGTGATAATTTTTCTTCATGTGAGTAGGACACAGGTGGACCAGCAAGGTTCTTACTGGCATAATAGATCACATGTTCAATACCGTTATCATCCTCCTGGATAAGGACACCAGAAACCGAATGGGTGGAAGTGGAGATGTATAGGATGAAATCTCGGTCAAATTCAGGAGGACGGATCAATGGAGTGGATGTGAGAGCATGCTTGAGGGCATCAAAAGACTCTTGAGTGTAGGAATCCCAAAAAAATGGGGTGTGAGATCGAAGAAGTCTAAGGAAGCCGTGTGCGGTAGTGGCGTAGTCAAGAACGAATCAACGAAGAAAATTAGCTTTACCTTGGAGACTTTGTAGCTAGCGTAAGGTAAAAGGCATAGGAAGTTCAAGAATGGTTTGAACCTTCAAAGGGTCGGGATTTATCCCATCTTTAGACACTATGAAGCCGAGGAGATGATTGGGGGGAACACAGAAGACACATTTCAATAGGTTAAGGCGAATGTTATACTTGCGACATCGGAGAAAAATGGTACACAGATCATGAAGGTGTTGCGCCCGATGTTTAGAACGCGCATTAAGGTCGTCTAAATAAGCAAGGATGATATGGGCTAAGTCATGGAAACAATAAGACATGGCTCGTTGAAAAGTGGCGCCGATGTTTTTAAGGCCAAATGGCATGACTCGGTATGCGAAAGTGCCCCACGAACTGATGAACGCAGTTTTAAGTTGATCAGCACGACAGATAACGATTTGGTTGTATCCAGAGAAGCCATCCATAAAGGATAGAATCTCATGCCCTGCACACTCATCAATGATTTGTTCAATAAATGGTGTGGGGAAGTTGTCTTTTGGACAAGATTTTTTCAGGTCACGAAAGTCGGTGCAAACACGAATGGTGCCTTGTTTTTTGAGGACGAGAATGGGGTTGGACACCCAAGCGGTGTATTCGATGGGGTAATATGAAACCAGCCTGTCGGAGCTTATCGATTTCAGCTTTGATGGCTTCATGTCCAGAGGGATGGATGGGTCTCCACTTTTGGCGGACCAGAATTGCATCAGGCCATGTGTCGATGTGGTGTTCGACAATGGCAGGATCGAGTCCAAGCATTTCTGAGTAGGATAAGGCGAAAATATCACGGAATTCTTTGAAGAGTTTGGTGTAGGATTCAATTTATTCTGAAGTGCATTGGGAGCCCATGGTGATATGTTCTTCGATACCTGGTTTGACAGAAATGTCTATTTTGATGGTAGGAGAGATATTAGCCATATTTCCTTCTTCGAAAGCATCAGGTGCAGGGATGGGGTTTTTGAACCAATCAACTTTATCGGGAATGAAGTCTTTAGATTCGAGAGCATATTGGTCATGGGATTGGTGTGGGACGAAGTATGCACGATGGTACATATCATCCCATGGAAAATCAGGTTCGGTCATGGCTTCCATGATGTCTTCATCGGACTGAAAGACGAGAAGAGTGGGTGGAAGAGGAGGATCTGAGGAGGTAGAAAGATGAGACACCTGATTTTGAGGGGAAAGGCTCACATGCGTGTCGGCATGAGGGGTGACAACGGAGCAAGCAGATGAGTGGGTAGGCGAAACATCGGGGGAAGGCACTATGGGGTCGGTTGCCGGGAAACACGGTGATGAGGAAAGATAGGAAATAGTGGCTGAAGGTTTGGTCATTTCAGTATCAGGATGAGAAATGGTAATTAGGGTAGACAGGTGGTCTGGTGTTAAGGAAGAAGGATTACAGGCAAGTGCGGCTTTGAACTGGCAGTATGCAGCTAAAGAAGAACGATACTCATCAAGGCAGGGGCAAAGATGGGTATAATGTCCATGGAAATCGCACAGAGAACAAGGGTGATTGGTGCGCAAGTGTTTAAGCTTTGGGAGGGAATCAGGTATGGTGACATAGACCTCAGGAATATTGGATTCCAAAATTGTTTCATTGACCATGGTTTTGAGATGTGGTAATTCAGGACAGGTATGGGTAGCGTGGCCGACAAAATCACACAAGGCACACTGGATGGGGTGCTTTGGAGGTCGAGGAGCGGCAGAGGTTGTCGGGGCAACCTTTTCCTTTGATGCCCCCCTGTGAGCTTTTCTATTGTTACCCGACGTGGTCACAACAGGAGGTGGTTCCTGATGAGGGGACTGAGGTACTAGTGCCGCGGGAGAAGCCATGGGTATTGGTTGAACTGGGGTCAAAGCAAGATAAGGTTTGGGTTGACCAGGCAGGGTAGTGGCTGGGGGGTCTAGGTACCAGACGGGTATACCCAAGGTCAAGTTGGGGAGGGATACGGTGGCCAAAATAGGGACAGAATGAGCTCCAAGAGGGGGAGTGAGAAAAGGAATCTGACCAGCAGGGAAATGGCCAGGAGGAATGGGGCCAAGGGGGTTGTTCTCGGGCGGAATCAACCCAGGAGGGTAGAGAGGCGCGTGAGGAATATTCGGGGAAGGAGATTCCAAAGGAAGAAGATTGGATAGTAAGGGCGAAGGGCTAGGAGCTGGTGGGGCTGGGTGAGGGTGCAGGTGCTTACTAGCCAAAGTGGGCGGTGTAAGGTCAGCCCAAGATGATTGCATCATGCAAACGTTCTCCAAGCTGGGATCAGAGACAGGAGGAGGGGGAGGACCTGGGAAATTTCCAAGCAATGAGGAGTCTTTGTAGACGCCAGGGGAAACATTGGTCAAAGATTCAACAGTTTTCTTATTGGTGACAGTAGAGATGGTGGAATCAGGGGAGGTCTGAGATTTTGGTTCATGGTACGTCAATTGGTCAATGGTGACAATCTTGCCATTATGAGGGAAAAACATCTTGCGGTGGACTGCGGATGGGATGGTAGACATGGCATAGGTGTAACTACGCCCCAAAAGAATGTTGTAGTCAAGAGGGGTGTCGATAACTTCAACGTCGACACAAACAGTCTTACCCGCAAGGGTGATAGGACAGTTATGAAAAAGGCCGATGGGCTGGGAGGCATGGCCATCCCATGCACGAAGGGTGATGGTGGAAGGGGCCAGCTCAGGAGATCCAAGTTGTTTCCAAACTGAAGTAGACATCACACAGGTAGATGCCCCCTCATCAATAATACACTGAGCGACATTGGAATTTTGGATTTTGACTGGGATTTGGAAAGCAACAGAAGCAGGTAGGGGGGGATGTTCTGACTGACAGGAATCGAAAACAATCATTTGGTCATCGGTAGGATCTACAGCGCCCACGGTAGAGAGTAGAGCCTTATTTTAGGAAGGACACGACTGGAGGAGTTCCAGTGTTGAAATGGCAGCAGGAGATTGTGCCAGATCATCTACTATGCTATATGAATGGGCAGCCTGACCAAAGGCAGCATTTCGGCGTAATGGGCCCTTAGGAATCTTGCTATGAACCTCAACTTTGGGCGGAGGGATTTGCATGGACCATTGGGTGTCGACAGAGGCTCTGTAGGACCTGAGGATGGGGACTCAGAGACAAACGGAATGGGAGGCGTGGAGTACTAACGAGACCGAGTTTGAAGGTTAAGGTCGACAGTGAGAGGTTGGTCAGTGGCCATCATGAGAATCTGGTAATCGGAGGAACCAGAAGGGGAAGGTTGAGTGGTTACCAGGGCATGAGGTGGTTGAGTGGCCATGAATCCTTGTTGAAGGAAAGGATTGGTAAACACAGCGGGTTGAGAAGTAGCTATATTGGGAGGGATATTAGGGGAGGAGTGTTGTCCCTGCACAATGGCCTGAGACTCCCACATCTGCCGCATTTGTGGTAATAAGGGACAATCATGAGTGTAATGACCAAAAACACCACAACACAAATAGGGCTTATTGGTGCGAAGCGGCATGTCTGGCTTGGGCTGAGATCCCTGTGGCTGGTTGGAAGTGGTAGAGTCAAGACTTAAAGGATTGGATCCACAAGTACCAGAAGCGGGTTGATTGCCTCTCCGCTTTCTTTGAGAAGGAAGAAGATTAGTTGCTCCCTACTGCGCAAATACTTGCCCTGGAAGGGGTAGTAAGTGTGGTTGCGAGGGTGGAGAATGCAAGGGAGTGGGAGGTCCAAATGTTGGAGGAGCTGGGACACCAGGCTGGGGGTACAGATAAGGGGTAGGATGGGAAACATTGAGGTAAGCAGGAGTGTGGGCAAAAGGAGGAGGCATGTCGTATCCTAGATACATGCTACCTGGAGGGGGAAAAGTGTCGGAGGGGCTGGCCCCTCCTGGAGGGAAACCATAGCCCTGAAGAGGTTGGGTAGAGGTGTGAGACAGAGGTGCAACAATACCGTCGACAGAGTGAGAGGCCCCCAAGGCATTAGGGCCACTGGGCTTGGGGAGGTCAGGAAGGATGGTATAAACATAACCAGATTGAGCATAGATAAGGTCATATTTCAAGGCTATTTGGAGGGCGGCTTCTTCGGTTTGGGGAAAATGGGATGCGACATGTTTTCCAATGGGAGGTAAGAGAGAGAAAAGGAACCAGTCGATGTAAACTGGATCTTCAAAGGGGGGAGCGCGACACAAGCTCCGTCTTCGTTGCCATTCCTGGACATGAGCGGAAAGGCGGGTCGAAGAGGATTGATGAAAATAAGTTAAGAGTTCAGTACCAGTGCTGTATCGGAGAGGGAGCTAGAAATAAGATAAAAAGGCTTGGGCAATGGTCGCAAAGGTGGTATGGGAAGAGGTGGATTGATCAACATACAATTTAGAAGCTTCGTTGGTAAGCGTGCGTTGGAACAATCGAAGACGGATGGAATCATCTGTGATGGAATTGGAGGAAAACCACATGTGGAAAGATCGAATATGGTTATAGGGATCTTCACCAGCAAGGCCTTCAAACTTGGGAATGTCAGAGGGGAGCTTGGTTGGCATAGCAGGCCAACTGACATCATGGCAGATAGGATCATTAATCAGCTGATTGAATTCGGGGAGACTGAGGCTAGCCATATAAGGGAGAAAAGGGGTAGTCGAGGTAGGTCCCATAGTGGTTCCACTGGAAACAGACCCAGCAGTAGAACTGGGGTTGCTGCTGGTAGTAGGCCCTGAAGTAGACATGGTGAAAGTAATAGGGGGAGAACCAGGAGTAGGGGGAGAACCCGAACAATCAGAAGAAGAGTCGGAGTACGGACTCGGGGGAGGACTTACTCGATGAAGATGGGAAGGAGGAAGTTGACCAACCAGAAACTGAGGGTGAAGGCCAAGAAGTCTCTGAGACAAACGCCTTGGGGGCGCAATGATTATGGGAAGAAGAAAAACCGACAAGGGCAGGGAGAGGCAAAATCAAGTGAGGTCAATGTCGAAACAAGGGCAGAGAGGTGCAGTGTCAATTGATTTTAAAGTCTTTTCCAGGCGGTGGTAACCAAGCTCTTCTTCACTTAGGGTCAGTGTGTGGCATGCGTTAATTTTAATTGTTTAAACCCAGACGTTTTGAGAGTAAAAGAAAAAATATGCTGCGTAACTGAAAATAAATCTGTATTAATTAAGAGTGAAAGAACATAAAATTAACAGCTAACAATGCATCAATCTAACCCATGAAGGTGGGTCTCTCAAAACTAGTCTAAAAGAGGGAAAAAACTAAGCAAAGCACACAAAAAAGAGGCCAATAGATCTAAGGTCGGGAGAGATGGGGATCTAAAGGAGAAATTTGTTGAAAATAGGTGCAGGGAACAACAAAGAGGCAGAGGTAAGGTTGCTGCTAAAAAGGAGGAGATCAGCTAAACATAAAAGGGAAAATGAGGTGGCCCTATAAATGAACCCAAACAAAACTATATGAGGTGATTTGAAAGGGATAAGAGATGATCTAAAGGGATCTGAAAATGAGGTATCAGATCTGAAAGAAATAAGGCTGAAACTCTGGAAATTCAGACTTCTGAGACAACAAAAACTCTCCCATGAAAAGTGGAGGGTGCTAGAGCCCTAAGGGGAAATATTCCCACTTAGTTGAGTGAAACATATTAGAAACAGGTCTAAACGGGCGAAGATAGAGGCTGGAAAACCCTGACAGAAGCTTCAGACAAACCTAGAAAAAGTGCTCAAAAATTACAAAAAAAAGTGCAGGTCGCAGGTTCTGACCTATTTTCAGTCCAGGTCGCAGATTTTGGGCAGAAAAGTGTGACCTCAAGGCCAGGTCGCATTTTTTGGGCCAATAAGTGCGACCTACAGATACGGGTCTCTCGGCGGCAGATTTCAGAAAAATTTGTCGTCTCAGCTGCGGCTGATGTCTGTCACCTGCGCAATAAGGCCAGAAACATACAGAAGTTAAAAATTTGACTGTTTGAGGGTTTTAGAGGTGGAAAGCACCATAAAAATAGGAAAAACAGAAAATGGAAGAAAAACCCTAGGGTTTGAAACAACTAGATATGTAGGAATATATAAAACGACAGCGGTCGCAAAAGAAAACCCGTGTGGAGTCTCCAGTTGTTAGTATGAATCTTTTGTCGTAAAATACCACTTTAGCTACACATAAAAAAAAACCCTAACATTGATTATGGCTGCCAAACATCTTTAAATCTGCAATTAGATGATCCAAATAATGCTGCGCAAATCCATATCTAAGCATAAAAGACATTAAGCAGATAAAATAAAATATGGCTCCATGCATCCAATAGACAAGACAAGAACAATGTATTTGAAATAATTTTTGTATTATATTAAAAGGGGGCACCTGAGAGGAAAACAAGAAAGGTGTTTTCCGGTTCTCCTCAATGGGATGGGTTCTTGAAAGTCCTCAGCGTTTCAGATCTAAAATTCCTCTCTTATTGTTGAAGAAAACCTAGACAAACATAGAACTCAGTGGGAGCTCACAAGACAAAAATGGAAAATGGTGACCAAGAGTAGATCTAAAGTGATCTAATGCAATGGAGGTGACTAATGAATGGGGAAAACCCTTATATTTATAACAAAATATTAGGGCAGTCTATAACTCGGTGCATGAATAAAATATTATTAAGCGAATTCTAGAATGACCCTTTAGGAATATTTTATTATATTTGTTGGAGGGAAAAGGATTTTTGACTTGGGTCAATTCCTTTATTTATAAATAATAAATAAATAAATGATTTATTTATCATTTTAGGGAAATGGTGGGAATATAATTAAATAAATAATGGTTTATTTAATTATTTATGGATGATTTAGTCAAATTTAACTAAGAATATTATTTAAATAATGATTTAAATAACTTATTCCTAGAAAATAATTAAATAAATAAGGATTTATTTAATTAATTTCCTTGTTTTGGGTTAAATATGACCGGGAAATATAAACAACTAAGTTATTTCACATGGTGAAAGCAATTTTGCTTAGGGTAAAATTGGTCTTACATGGTGTACTTGGGTTCATCTAATAATAATAGGTTAGATGACCAAAAAAATGGTGTAACAGAAATTATGCCAGTAATTGTCCAAAAAAGAAGAAGAACAAGAAGTCTTTAGTATCTATATATGTTGAGGCTTTGGCCTCGCAACTTGAGTTGGACTTCTCGCTCATCGCATGCATGGTGTCAAGTGCGATAGGATCATTTTGGTACTTGGATAGTGGTGCATCTTTCCACATGATGGGAGACAAAGAAATTTCCAGTAGCTTGGAGGAGAAGGACCTCCAGATGCATATAGAAATGGGTGATGGTGGGAGGTATAACGCTACCAAGATTGGTATAGTTACCTTCCAGAGACAGTCAGGTAGACCCTTCTTATTAAAATATGTAATGCATGTACCAGGCTCGAAAAATAATTTAGTTTTAGTGACAATGTTGGAGGATAGGGATTATGATGTGGTTTTTAGTGAAGGGAAAGATTTCCTTCAACACAAAGCCAGAGTACAAACCAAGAAGATTGGGATTCATGTCAAGAATCTCTACAAACTTGATGTATATGGTTGTGCAGCATTGATGGGTAAGGAAGACAAAGTGGTGAGTTAGGATGAGGGTGAGTTAAGGCACAGGAAATTAGGCCATCTACACTGCGGTTCCTTGAAGGTCATTCCAAAGGGTACTCTTGCACAGTTAGACACATGCAAGGGATGTACCATGGGGAAGTATGCAAGGCGAATTTTCACGAGAAGGAGAACCGAGCAGAGAAAATCCTTGAGAGATTTCACTCAGACGTGGGTGGACCATTATCTACATCTTTGAAAACAAAGCACATGTATTATGTGATCTTTGTTGATGATTTTTCTAGAGAGTGTTGGATCTACTTCATGCAAAATAAAGATCAGACATTCTCAAATTTTTGTGAGTTCAAAACACTTGTCAAGAAAGACAAAAGGAAGCATGTGAAGGCTCTTAGTGGTGACAATGTTGGTGATTACATCTCCAATGAATTCAAGAACTTCTATAGCAAAGAAGGAATTCAAAGAGAGTTGATTGCGCCTCATAACCCACAATAGAATGGGGTCGGAGAAAGAAAGAACATAACAATTGTGGGCGCGACATGTGTAATATTCCCAAATTTGAACATCACATTTGGAATATTAGCGTCCTTGATATTTTTAATAAATTAAGTAAATAAAAGAGTGGAGGGACCCACAAACCCCAAAATATGAATAAGATCCACTTCTATGTGTGTATGTGGAAATTTTTGATCTAGATCTAGAATCATGGAGTAGTGGAGCAACTCCTTTAATGGAGGGTGAAACAGTCAAAGAAGATCATGTATATTAAATATTAAATTACATGGATCTTTGATAAGGTCAACTGAGATCATGATACATTCAAAGAAGATCATTCATGATAAGGTAGTGGAGGAAGTGGTGCATTTAATGCATGCATGATGGAGAGGGTGATCACCATGTGGACATGATGGAGGGCATGGATCAACAACGTAGTCACACATGGGGACTTTTTCCACATCTGCAGCGCAGTATTGGAGTGGGCCTAGGTTATGGAAGGCTCATGCATATAATGAAGGTGAAGGCACAATGGAAGGGATGATTTGGATTATGCATTTCTTGATCTGTTTAGATCTAGATTTGTCTTAGGACATTTCTATGAAAGGTTGGGTTGTTTAGCAGAGCTTGCAAGGTGTTCTCGGGGGGGAATATCACCTATTTCTCTGAGTGATCTCCGAGGAAGAGGATTTATCTTCATTCCATATCAGGCATTAGTGCCATCTTCAGGAGGTTGTTTCTAGTATTCAGCTAGAAAACTGGTGGAGGATTCATCCTACCACTTTGTTCTTCATATTCATTCTTCCAGAGCATCAGATCTATATCCAGCATTCAGGCCTTGGTGTTTTTCCTCCTTGTTGCAGTATTCCCTTAAAGGATTGTGCAGTTTATTCTTGTAGCTCTACTGGAGGAAGGAATTTTTCAGCATTTTAGCTGGAAATATTGTGAGGGATAACCTCCTCACATTGGATCTATTGTTGCCATCAACCAGGGGCTGATTTGACATATTTTTCTATCAGGAAAGGAGCCTCCCTCTCTCACAGCACAGTTTTTTGAAGTTGTTGTTCAATCTACAGCTATTTTCAGTAGAGGAGATTGGAGGAGCTAGATCTTGAGCTTTTAGCCCAAGGATCTAGTGAAGGGATTAGCCCTTATTTCTTAGATCTAATTGTACACCATTGCAGCCATCATATTATCAAATCTAGCTTTAGATCTGCATTCCCAATAGCATATTCATGGAGCCCTAGGGAGAAGGTTGTCTTAGACTTACAAATCTGAGAAATACTTCTAGGGTTATCTTGGGAATCCATCATAGAGCCCAGATCTACAATTTAAGCATCATTGGAGCTCCCATTCTGCCTAGATCTGACTTTCTATCTTATAGGCAGTTGCAGTCCCTACATTTGTAGTAGGGACAACGCAGTATACCTTCCAGAAAAGCAGCAGTTACGCAATCCCTCTTGTGATATTATTGCAAGGTCATTCTAGGCTATTTTTGTGGCTTGAGTGTCTCAGATTTTGAGCATTGTTGTATTTGCATTTTGCACCTCCAAATATTAATAAAATGGCTCAACTCTTTCTACATATTCTGATTTGTACTTAGATTTATTTTTTATCTTGTTGTAAGTTCTTATATTGTGTGAAGTATTATTGCATTCTCCCTTTTGGGATATTACAGTGGTATCAAAGCATGATCTTTGGCTCATCTTGTGGACACTTCATCTTTTACATTGAAAGAAGAACAGATAGATGAGATCTATCATGGAGGATGTGAGATCTGTCACTCCTTCCTTCAGATCCATGCAAGATCTCTCCAAGGAGATCAATCAAATGATGGAGGAAGAACAGAGAGAAGATCGAAGGAGTAGAACTGATGAGGAGAGCAATTCCTATCAGCAGCAAAGAAGACTAGAGAATCCTAGATCTCCTCTTAGATCCGCTATGCCCACTTTCTTTGGAGAAGGTGAGGGGTATATAAGTAAAGAAAGGAATGAACCTAAGACTCATGAGACTCTTAGTCTATATATTGAAGATTACAAAGAACAATATAGAGATTTCAAGGAGAAGCTAACTCTCCAACAATTCTTCCAGATTAAAGAAGAGGGAGGATCCTATAGCAACAATAGGAGAAAGAGGCATAATAGATTCTATTTTCCTATATTTGATGGATCTTCCTCAACCAATGTCAAGGCTTGGAGGAGGGAGTTAGATTCATTTTTCAAGCTACATCTTGTGGCTTAAAAAGAGGTTGTTCAAGTTGCAACACTTCATCTCTTAGATGAAGTAGAAGATTGGTGGTTTGGGCACATGGAGCATGCAAAGGTGACCAAGTATTCAAATTTATCTCACAAGTTGAGGAAGAAGTTTGATGTGGAAAAGACAGAGTTGTGCTACAAAGAGGCATCTCCTAAAGAAACCAAGGAGAATGTCAATCTTGTTACTCTAGACAAGAGGTCATTACTTTCACCACCTACTGCAAAACTACTTGTATCTAGAGAAGAGACAGTTGCATCTTTGCAAGGCAGTCTTGAGCTCTTGACATATGGAGTCCCATGCATGGATCAGGAGATGCATGAGGAGGAGGAGGGAGATACCAGCGCTGGTACACTTAAAGAAACAAGGCCATCATTCTTACCAATAGATGGAGACACTATTGTCCCAGTTGGAGGAAATCTTGTGTTCTGTCAAGAGGGTCCCACATATCAGTTGATCCAAGGTATGCATAAAATTTCATCACATATTGTTTCAAGACCAATGCATAACCAAGGGTTAGAACCAAATTCTTATTTGAAGCAGAGACATATCATAGCGTTATCACTTAGTGGTTGTGACAAAGAAAGGACATCATCATTCTTGGAGCATTCTGGAGGTAGCTTCACTCATTAAGCAATGGAAGCAAAGATGAAAAATGGTATACATCTTGAGATGAGAAACATTTTCTCCCTTCTAGATGACCATTTCTCAATGAGCATCTCACTCCTTAAAGAGAAACTTCTACTTGCAGCAAATCCAAAAATTCTTTGGTTTTGGAGGGCCTTTGGTGAAGAAAGAATCTCATTAAGAGATCTCATGAGAGGTGCACTTCAACATTTCATGAAGTGCAAAGTCCTTCAACAGTTTGGGGAGGATGGTATTCTACAAAGGGAGGATACCATGATTATGCAGTACCTCATTCATCATCCACATGGGAGTGAATGGGTAAGGATTATAAGCAAGGGGTTGCATGACCACTTGCAGATTTGTATGGGCCAGCATGCTTGGTTACGTTGGTTGCTATTAGGATATTTCTGTCACTATCCAAAGGCTCCTATTTTTCTGATCCATGCCTTGAAAAACACATATGAAATGAAGAAAGAGGCATGGCTACACTAGATGCTCCTGGGTGAGTATGGTTACCACCCAATAGCTCATAATTTTCTAATTCATGCAGCCTTGGAAATCAAAGATAAAATGTAGCAAAGGCAGGCATGCTCATTTTGGTTGTGTTTAGGGGAGTTTGGCTTATCCAACTTACATCAAGGAGATGGAGGATGGAAACAAAGGGCCTTACTCTGGTGGTTATTTTTAGGAGAATATGGTTTGACACCTTTTTCTACCCATGTTGCTCCTTCCCTTCTTCTTTTGCATAATTTTGGAATGATGAAGTTTGGATCCAATAAGGCCAGCAGGGTTGAGAATGAGGGCATAACAATGCTCAATCAAATTCATGAAACATGGGATGAAGGAATGTATTATATGATGAAGCTTTTCCTTCGTGGAAAGAGCTACTTTATTTTATGTCTCTCATGTACTTATGATGATGAAGGATATCATATGATTGTCACTTTGTGATTTATGGTGAGAGGAGGAAATCTAACCATGCAGTTGGAAGTCATCTCATATATTTCTGAAAGACAACTTGGAACCAAACATATTGCAGCAAATGGAAGAAGCCTTCCTTATGTGGATACAATTTGGAGGGGAATAGATGGCTGATGCATCTACCTTTTGAGTTGCTTGAGGACAAGCAACATTTTTCCAGGGGGGACTGTAATATTCCCAAATTTTAACATCACATTTGGAATATTAGAGTCCTTGATCTTTTTAACAAATTAAGTAAATAAAAGGGTGGAGGGACCCACAAAACCCAAAATATGAATAAGATCCACTTCTATGTGTGTATGTGGACATTTTTGATCTAGATCTAGAATCATGGAGTAGTGGAGCAACTCCTTTAATGGAGGGTGAAACAGTCAAAGAAGATCATGTATATTAAATATTAAATCACATGGATCTTTGATAAGGTCAATTGAGATCATGATACATTCAAAGAAGATCATTCATGATAAGGTAGTGGAGGAAGTGGTGCATTTAATGCATGCATGATGGAGAGGGTGATCACCATGTGGACATGATGGAGGGCATGGATCAACAGCGCAGTCACACATGGGGACTTTGTCCACATGTGCAACACAGTATTGGAGTGGGCCTAGGTTATGGAAGGCTCATGCATATAATGAAGGTGAAGGCACAATGGAAGGGATGATTTGGATTATGCATTTCTTGATATGTTTAGATCTAGATTTGTATTAGGACATTTCTATGCAAGCTTGGGTTGTTTAGCAGAGCTTGCAGGGCATTCCCAGGCAGGAATCCCGCCTCTTTCTTTGAGTGATCTCTGAGGAAGAGGATCATTCTTCATTCCATATCAGGAATTAGTGCCATCTTTAGGAGGTTGTTTCTAGTATTCAACTAGAAAATGGATGGAGGATTCATCCTACCAATTTTTTCTTCATATTAAGTCTTCCAGAGCATCAGATCTATATCTGGAATTTAGGCCTTAGAGATTTTCCTCCTTGTTGCAGCATTCCCTTCAAGGATTGTGTATTTTAGTCTTGCAGATCTACTGGAGGAAGGAATTTTTCAGCATTTCAGCTGGAAATCCTATGAGGGATAACCTCCTCACATTGGATCTATTGTTGACATCACCCAGGAGCTGATTTTACATATATTTCTATGGGGAAAGGAGCCTCCCTCTCTCATAGTGCAGTTTTCTGAAGCTGTTATTCAATCTGTAGCTATTTTCAGTGGAGGATATTAGAGGAGCTAGATCTTGAGCTTTTAGCCCAAGGATCTAGTGAAGGGATCAACCCTTCTTGCTTAGATATGATTGTACACCATTGTAGCCATCATATTATCAGATCTAGCTTCAGATATGCATTCCCAGCAACATATTCATGGAGCCCTATGGAGAAGGTTGTCTTAGACTTACATATCTGAGAAATCCTTCCAGGGTTATCTTGGGAATCCATCATAGAGCCCAGATCTACAATTTAAGCATCATCAGAGCTCTCATTCTTCCTAGATCTGACTTTTTATCTTACAGGCAGTTGCAGTCCCTACATCTGTAGTAGGGACAATGCAGTATACCTTCCAGCAAAGCAGCAGTTATGCAGTTCCTCTTGGGAAATGATTGCAGGGTAATTCTAGGCTATTTTTGTGGCTTGAGTGTCTTAGTTTTGAGCACTGTTGTATTTGTATTTTGAACCTCCAAATATTATTAAAATGGCTCAACTCTTTCTGAATATTCTGATTTGTACTTAGATTTATTATTTATCTTGTTGTAAGTTCTTATATTGTGTGAAGTATTACTAAATTATCCCTTTTGGTATATTACAACATGAGCGATGTTGCATGATCAGGGCCTATCGTTGCATCTTTGGGCAGAGGCATGCAACACAATAGTATTTATGCAAAACCGTAGTCTTGATCAGATACTTGGCATGAGTACACTAGAGGAGGATTTTTCTGGTAAGAAACCTGATGTTTCATATTTTAAAATTTTTGGCTCGTTTGTCTATTTCCATGTGACCAAATATTCCAAGAAGAAGCTTGAACCAAAAACTGAGATTGGGATATTTTTGGGGTACACTGATACTCCCCACAACTATCAGGTGTATTTTCCAAACAACAGGATGATTGTTGTGAGGGAGCTGGATTTGCATGCAGATGAGGAACTCTTGGTTCCAAAGAATGAACCTCAATATGTGGAGAAACCACATGCAAAGGATCATGGAGTGGAAGAAAACACTCATGCAGAGCCATCCAACAGAAATGGTAGAAGGCACACCATAGAAGCTAATAGATTGGGACTTGATGCGTCAAAACATGTAGGAGTACCTACTTCACTGCACAGACATAGATAGTCTCCAGATAAGTTTACTAGATACATGGCTCTTATGATCAAGTGTATTGTGACAGAACCATCCTCCTTTGAGGAATTAGTGCATCAACCAATTTGGGTTGATGCCATGGTTGATGAGTATGACTCCATTGTCAAGAAAAGTGCATGGGAACTTGTCCCAAGACCAATGAAAAAATTAGTGGTTGGATCTATATGGATCTATAAGGTGAAGCAAGCAATAGATGGGAGTTTGGATAAGTACAAGGCTATATTTGTAGCCTGGGGATTCTCACAAATTAAGGGAATTGACTGTGAGGATACTTTCACACCGGTTGCAAGATATTCATCGATTAGATCTATCCTTGCACTCTCAATGTAGATGGGGTGGAAGATACATTAGATGGATGTGAAAACTATGTTTCTTAATGGAGTTATTGAGGAAGAAGTGTAAATAGAGCATCGAGAAGGTTTTGAGACCTTTGACAATGAGTCGTATGTGTGCCGACTCAAGAGAGCAATGTATGGGTTGAAGCAAGCACCTCATGCTTGGTACACCTAGATTGACAGCTATTTCACTGGGTTGGGCTTCACAAAGAGTGAAGCGAATTCAAAACTGTACCAGATTGTGGTTAATGATAAGCTCTTGATTACTATACTTTATGTTGATGGTCTAATTTTGACAGGTGATGAGCAGCTCATAACTTCTTGCAAGGAGGATCTTGCAAGAGAGTTTGAGATGAAGGGCATGGGACTCCTTCACTATTTCCTTGGTTTGGAAATATGGCAGGGGGATGGTGAGCTATTTGTTTCTTAAGGAAAGTATTCCAAAGAGATTCTGAGTAAGTTTCACATGGAGAGTTGTAAACCCATGGAGACTCCTCGTCCAGGAAATTGGAGGAAGGAGGATGCTACTTCAGGTGAGGTAGTATACGCCACTGTTTACAGGCAGCTTGTGGGTTCATTGATGTACTTGGTGAACACCAGCCCAGACATTTGCTATGTAGTTAACCACCTGAGTCAAGCTATGGTTAAGTCGAACAAGCTCTTTTGGAAGGCGAGGAAGCATGTCTTGAGATATCTCAGGGGAACTACAGAATATGGATTATGGTAGAGACAGAAAAAGGGAGTGAAGCTTCAAGGCTTCACCAATGTATATTGGGTAGGAAAATCATCAGACAGAAATATCACATTAAGAGGGATCTGTTAGTGTTAGAATATGTAATATCCCAGAATGGAATAATGCATTGATACACAAACACAATATTTGAAACATAGAATATGTACACTTAAAGATTTAACAATCATATAATATACATAATAGGTGAGCCATTTTATTCATTGGAGATGAATAAACAATACAATAGTTCTCAAATAAATGAACTCAAGCCAAATACATAGGCGAGAATGACCCTGAAAACATGCCAAAGCAGGCACTGCGTAGCTGGCGAGCTGTTGGAACCAAATATTGTGTTGTCCCTTTAGCAGATGATGTACATATGAATTTTGTGCTAAAAAGGGAAATTCAGATCTATGGAAATCTGGAGCTCTGATGATACCATGATTCAAGATCTGGGCACTATAATGGAAACCCAAGATAACCTAGAAAGGATTTTCGAGATCTATGAGATTGGAAATTCATCCTCTTGGGGTTTGATCTCTTGACTGCTGGTTTATGCAGATCTGAAGCAAGATATGAATGTAATATGGCTAAACTGAAGTAAAAATCAAATCTATGCTTTGAGGGCTAATCCCTCCTTCAGATCCCCAAGCTAGAAGCTTGAGATCTTGCTTCTTCTTCCTCCTCCTTCAAGATGCAGTTGCTAAAACACAACAATTGGATAAACTACACTATATAGGAAGGAGAGGCTTATTCTTGCTGCAAAATGTCGCTATGAAGCTGAATACTGATGGATCCAATGATATACAAGTGAGGGAATGGTCCCTCCAAGGATTTATAGCTGGAATACTAGAAATTTCCCTTCTCCCTTGGAACTGCAATACTGGATTGCACAATTCCTGATGGAACTACTATTTTTGGGAGATGTATGATGTATGGCCCAATGTCTGATCTAGATATGAAGCACTGGAAGGCTGATCTTGAAGCTCAAGGTGATATGATAAATCCTTCATCAGTTCCTCAGTTGAAACACTGAAGGAAAACCTCCTCCTCTCAAACCTTGAAGCAAAAATGAGTTATTTTTTAAGATGTATGGGCTGCAGAAAGCAGGAACACTATGGAACCAATGCCTGATGATGAATGTATCTCAATAGAAACCTTCCCAGAGTAGGCACTCAAAGTCCCCTGTGGGTAAGGGTGGGATTCCCGCTCGGAAACACCCTATGCTAAACAACACTGCAGACTTAGCTAAAAAGCATAAGAGTGCATAGAAATGTCAAATGAAAAATATATATCTAAACATATCAAAATCAATAATACCAAGCCTCCTCTAATTTTTCCTTCACCTTCAATATATAGTTTTTGAACCTTCTCATGCCTTGGCCCACCTCATAACTGCGTTGTGCATGTGGACATGTGTCTCCATGTTGAATGCGCTGTCTCTTCATGATATCCATCATGTATGCGTGTAATGATCACTCTCTCCATCATGTGTGCATTAATGCACCATTTCCTCCATCATCTCATCATGAATGCTCTATGAGACATGATCTTTCTCCTTAATGGGACATGATCTCCACTCCTTTCACATTAAGTAGTTGCTCCACTACTCCATTATGTAGATCTAGATCTAAAATATCCACATACATACATCAAAAGTAGATTTTATTCATCTATGTGGTTTGTGGGTCCCTCACCCTCTTATTTACTTAATTAATTATGAAAATTAAGAACTTTAATATTGCAATTATCTTGTGAAAAATTGGGAATATTACAGTCCTTCCTGGAAAAATGTTGCTTGTCCTCAAGAAATTGCAAAAGTGGATGCTACAGAAAACATCCTCCCTCCAAATGGAATCCTCATGTGGAAGGCCTCCCCATCTGTCACAATGTGTCATGTATGTCCAGCTCCAAAGCTACCTCTCTAGAATGTCTAGAATGGCCTCCAACTGAAAATTTAGATACCCATCCTCATTAATGAATCTCCAAGTGGCAACCATATGATGACCAAAGATCTTCTCTATACATGAGATACATGAAATGAAGTGGTTTCTTCCCAAAGTGGAAAGTCCCAACTCATGAACTATCTCTCCAACCCATGGTACATAGAGTTGATTGCATCTATCAATGTTCTCATCATTAGCCCTGTTGGCCATGCAGGAATCAAACATAACATTAACATAGTGAAAAATAAGAGGTAGAGACATATGGATGAACATGAAAAATTTCAAGCCATATTCTCCCAATAACAAACAACACAGCAAATCCTTCTGTTTCCATTCTAGATCATCATGAAAACAGGTAAGAGAGCCATACTCCCTCAAAATAAGCCACCGCAACAATGCTTCTTACTTCCATGCCAAATCAGTATCAATGTAAACATGAGAGACATACTCTCTCAAAAGAAGCCACTACAACAATGCCTCTTGCTGCCACACCACATCATCATTGTACCAAATGTAGTGGCCATATTCCCTCAAGAGAAGCCACCATAGTAAGGCATCCTGATGCCCCATCACATCAACATCATACCATGTACAATGACCATAATCTCTCAATAGAAGCCAATGTTGTAAGGCCTCTTGTTGCCATCCTACAACAATGTCATGCAATGTATGGGAAGAATTCAGCCCATAATCTCCCAATAGTAACCAAAGAAACAAGGATTCTTGTTGCTTCCTTACATCATCATGATCCAAGTCATGGGGCAACAACATAGTAATGGACATGTGAGATGTCTCATAAGAATAATACAAATAAGCTCCTCTATGCCACCTCATGTGAGAGTTATGCTTTCTCCCAAACCCAAGTACATACATGAACATGAGATATATCCCCCAAAAAAAAAATACAAGGACATAAGATATATCATGTGATGTCTAAACTCTCTCATCAATAACCGACGCATCCATGCCTCCTATTGTTGCATTTCATAAGTGATATACATGGCATGTATCCTGGGAATGTGAGATGTTGGGTAGTATCCATACTCACCCAAAAGAAACCAGCGCAGCCATGCTTCTTGTTGCCCATTATCATAGATCTGCAAGAAGGTAGGAAACCTCCTGCTCCTCATTCGGATCCATTCATCCCAATATGGATGATGAATCATACCAAGATCAAACTTGGTATCCTCCCAATGTAGAATACCAACATCCTCCATCTGAATAGCTTTTAACTCCATGAAATGTTGAAGTGCACCTCTATTGAGGTCTCTCCATGAGATCCTCTTCTCATCAATGGCCCTCCAAAACTAAGAAGGTTCTGGATCTTTTGCAAGTACAAGTTTATCTTTGAGCTGTGAGATTCTCATTGAGAAAGGGTCATCTTGAAAGGGGAAAATATTTTCCATCTCAGAATTTCCACCATCTATCATATTTTTCTCCATTGCTTCATGAGCGAAGCTTCCATTTGATTTCTCCCATAAGGAATGGGTCCTTTTCTCATCATTGCTGCTAAGTGACAATGTTTTACATCTCCATGATGATGTATATGCTATCTCAAAGAAAGGAAAAATATTGAACTCATAGCCAACCATTTTACATAGGATCATGCTCATCCCATATTTTGAAACTCTAAATTTCAACTCAAAGGGTTAAATGTAGCTCAACAATGATGGACTAGGATATCTCTTCATCTCTTCCTTGATCAGATCAAGGGGCCTTTGTGCAGTGATATGTTGCTAATTAAAATCAGCATGTTTCTCTAATCCTTGGTTATGCATTAGCCCTGATGGCATGTCCCCATAAGTTTCCATAAGAGGTACTGAAACAATATGAGATGGAAATGAATGTAAACCTTGGATCAACTAATGTGTGGGAACCTCTTGCAAGACCACAAGAGTTCCTCCAACTGGGACAATGGTGTCTCCAACTGCTAGTAAGAGTGATGGCTGCTTCTACAACTGTACCAGAGTTGGTATCTTTCTCCTCCTCATCATGCATCTCATGAATCATGCATGGGGATACAAATGTCAAGAAATCAAGACCATCTTGCAAATATGTAAGTGATCCTACTCCTAATGTAAGTACATCTATAGCTGGTGGGGGTGGTAGAGGCTCCTCCTCCTTAGTGATTTTGAGGACATGTTTCTTAGGCTCTTCATGCATTATCTCCTTGATGATGGGAGATGTCACTATGTGATATGTCTCTGGCTTCTTTCTAACGTACCTCTTCTTCAAACTTAGAATAAAATCTCCATAAGCAAACACTTTCATATGGGACAAGTGACTGAACCGCCAATATCTTGCTTCACCTTCTAGGTGCAGTGCTGCAAACTCCACAACCTGTCTTTATGAAATACAATATTTCAGAAAGAATGTAGCCAAGTCTTCCCTACAAGCCCTCATTGTGCTTGTGGAAGATCCATCAAATGTAGGCAAGAATAATCTATGCTTATTTCTTCTATTGCTACTTCTGGATCTTCTCTCTTCTTTGAGTTGCAAAAACTGTTGGAGAAAGAGATTCTCCTTCAATAATATTAGCTATGACTTGTACTCAGACATATATTTTCTTAGGGTTTCATGCCCCAAGCCTCCCTCATATTCAGACCATTCCTCCTTCCTATCAAATAAAGTGGATCTAGTGGAATAATGTGAATCTATTTGCCTTTCTAGTCTTCTTTCCTGCTGATAAGAAGTACTGGGACCTTCTTCATTTCGAAACCTTCTTGAGGTTTATATTTTCATTTCTCTTTTTGTTTCATTGATATATTTATAGAGATCCTTCGTAGATCTAAATAAAGATGAGGCAAAACTTAATCCATCCAAGTAGATCTCTACTATATTTTTTTCTTATGATGTCAATTTTTATCACAAAATTGGACCTGATAGGCTGCTTGATCAGTGAAATCCATGTAACTATTTCAAACCTAATATTTTTACTGAGGCTTAGCCTCCTCAACCTGAGAGGGCTCTCTCAAGGGTTAATGATTTGGATAAAAATATAGATGGCTAACTCTATGTGGGGTAATAAACAGATAAATGATAAATATAAGTTGAGAATCACATCAGCAAGTACACATTGGGCTTATGGAGTCAAAATAGTTTCAGTAAACTAATGAATCTACTTAACATGGAAGTTGAGGCATATCATAGTTTTATTCAAGAAATAAACACACATGAAACTGTAAAAACATAGTTAGTTAATTTATATAGGAAGTCAGAGCATCTAAAGATGAATTCTGAGTAATATAGATAAAAACCACTGCAATAGGATAATAAGAGATGCAAATAGAATAGGAGCACACCAAATCTCCTTCTGAATCCCAAGTTGGTTAAGTAGAAACTCTTTGTATTAGCTGAAAACCAGTCAATTACAATAAGCACAGTCTTTTGCCAAAAAATGTCCAACCCCTTGCACATTCGACTGCTTGGTCTTTAATAGACAATTTACAACATAAGATGATCTCATCTTAGGCTAGATACATCGAATTTCTGACTCTTGACACCTTGCATAACCATAAGACATGGGATTTATTACAAAAAGACAGCTAATCTACTAAACAATCCTATTACAAATAGGATTCAAACTCCTTGTCACTATCCATAACAACCTTATCTAAATTAAATTACATCATTTTCCAACTGTATAAACACATGGTCGAATCTAAATGAAAGGCTTCAACTCTTCATGACCATATTGTTGACCTCCATCAAAATAGGAAACAATCCCCTGTTTTTTAGGCATGGGGTCCTTTGCATTCTTGGAACATTCTGACCATCATGTACTCTTTATTTCGTGGTCCTTAACTATTTGAAGTTGAATTAACACATTCAAAAACTCCTCCATAGGCTCCAGCTATCCAAAACCAGTTTAAAACTATTCAAATTGTCGGGTATGTGTTATATTCTTTCCACGACTAGCCCCACGCGCTGTACGTTGCACCGGGCACAGCAGGGGGGTCACCAGGGGGGCGGCAGCCCCCTCTGTCAGGGTCTGGGGCAGTGCCCTGGCAAAAAAAAATTTGGTATGCGGTCCCACTCATAAGCAGACCCACCCATATTTTGTGTATGATTTTGCACATTGTTTTGGGGTACGATGGTTTTCGGCCCCTCGTATTTTGTAGATCCGGTCAAGGGAACTACGGTTATGTTCTAATCCAGGGTTAATGGATTGGGGTTTATGTATGCTTTGGCATGTATATATATGTGTTGTAACACTAAAATGAATATAATGAAAAATCGTCGGGTCGTCCGATTTGGGATCTAGGGGAAAATCTCTGTGTTTATCTATTTTATGTTTTATGCTCTCGCTATTGTTTATTTTCTGTTATAATATTCGTGTGTAGATAATTTTTGTTCAAGGTTAAAACCTACATTTGGTATCAGAGTTGTTTCGGCTTCAAGGGGATGCCTTTGCTACTGAGGGTTTTTTGCTTGGGCCTAAGGTAGACCATGTTCAATGGGAGATCTACGAGATCGATTCTTGCTATGAAAGAAGATGGCGAGCGGCGTAAATATAGAGATCGAGAAATTTAATGGTCATATTTTTGAGTTGTGGAAGCTCAAGATGGAGGATCTGCTAGTGGATAAAGATCAGTGGATCGCGGTAGATCTAGGTACTAAACCAACGGAAATGTCAGATGAAGACTAGAAGAAACTGGATCGGAAGGCTAAGAGCACAATACGGTTGTGTGTCTCAAATTCAGTATTGTTGAATGTATCTGGGGAAGCTACGATGAATAATTTGTGGGAAAAACTTGGGACTTTGTACCAATCTAAGTCTCTGGTGAATAAGTTGTTCCTCCAAAAAAATTGTATAACCTGAAGATGAAGGATGGAGACTCGGTGACAGAGCATCTGAACGCCTTCAATACTGTGGTAAGTCAGCTGTCATCTATTGATATTAAAATCTCAGATGAATATAAGTGCATTAGTTTGTTGTGTTCTCTACCGGACTCGTGGGACAGTCTGGTTATTGCAATAGGTATCAATACAATTACCTTGAATTTTGATGACATTGTCTCAGCCTTGCTGTCGGAGGAAATGAGGCGGAGAAATATGGAGGGTCAAAATGGAGATGCCTTATCTGTACGAGGAAGGTCCCAAAACATAAACAAGAATAAGGTTTCGAGTGGGAGATCTAAATCTAGAGGGAGATCTAAATCTCCTGGAAAGTTTGTAAAGGTGTGTTGGAAATGCGGAAAGGAAGGACACTACAAAAAGGAATGCATATCTAAAGCTCCTGAGAAAGGAAAGGGATATGATGATGCTCCTTCTGCATAGGCAAAAACCACCTCGGGTGAAGGTGGGGATGTGTATTTGGCTTCTTCTTAAAATACACATGTAGATCATGAGTCATGGTTGATTGACTCAAGTGCATCTTTTCACTTCACTCCCCATAGGGAGTGGTTCTGCGAGTATGAGAAATATGATGGTGGTGATGTCTTCCTAGGGGATGATAGGAAGGCCAGAATCATCGGATGTGGAAAGGTCAAGTTGAAGCTGCAAGGTGCAAGGATTAGAACACTTTCTGGTGCTCTGCATATTCCTGCATTGGCCAGAAATCTAATTTATGTAAGTAAGATGGATGATGCAGGTGTAAAAACAGTGTTCGAGAAAGATGCCTGCAAGATGGTTCAGGGAGCACTGGTATTAATGCGGGGAGTTTGGATTGGAACTCTATACAAGCTACAAGGTAGCACTATTATTGATGGGTGTAACAATTCTGTGGTTCCTGAAAGAGGAGCGGAAAGCCTAGCTGTCTCTAGAGAAAATACCATGCTATGGAATCAAAGGCTTGGACATATTGGAGAGAAGGGCCTTCAGATACTGCATAGAAATGGTATAGTAGAAGGTATGTCTAATTTCTCTCTGGATTTCGATTTCTGTGAACATTGTGTATATGGGAAGCAGAATCGGGTGAGTTTTCCTTCTGGTGCTAAGAGGGCGAACAAGATATTAGAGCTTGTGCATAGTGATGTGTTTGGACCTATGTCAGTTCCATCACTAGGAAAGTCTTTGTACTATGTTTCATTCATAGATGACTTCTCAAGGAATATATGTATATATTTCTTGAGGAATAAATCTGAATTATTTGACAAATTTAAATAATTTAAGGCTCTGGTGGAAAACCAGACAAAGAAGAAGATAAAGGCGCTGAGGACAGATAATGGTGGGGAGTTCTGCAAGAAGGAATTTGAAGAGTTCTGTAAGAAGTGTGGTATAGCACAACAGAATACTACTCCATACACACCTCAGAAAAACAGAGCTACAGAAAGAATGAACAGAACACTGGTGGAAAAGGCAAGAAGCATGCTCATTGGTACCGGGTTAGGACAAGAATTCTGGGCAGAGGCAGTGGAGACTGCATGTTACGTAGTTAACAGATCACCTTCATCAGCGTTGGAGGATAAGACTCCACATGAGGTATGGACTGGTAAGAAACCCTTTCTTTCACATCTAAGGGTATTTGGATGTGATGCATATGTACATGTTCCAGAGGAGAAAAGGACCAAGTTGGATAATAAATCTAAAATGTGCATCTTTATTGGGTATAAGGATGGTTTAAAGGGTTACAAGATTTGGAACCCAGAAACAAGGAAGGTTGTGTATAGCCAAGATGTGGTGTTTAGAGAGGTGAAAGATGTTGTTACACATGAAGTCCTACCAAAGGAACCTGAGAATATAGAGTTTGAGCTAAAGGAGGATGAATCAGACTCTACAACATAAGAAGACTCAGAAGAGGAAGAGCCACAAACTCCAACTTTGAGAAGATTATCTCGGGAAATAAGACAACCAGAAAGGTATAGTCCATCTACTTTCTGTTCAAATTTTTCCTTAACTATAACTGATGATGATCCCAGAACTATCAAGCAGGCAATAGATTCAGAGGATGGAAAACTTTGGAAGGAGGCCATGGTTGATGAAATGGAATCCTTGCACAAAAATGAGGCATGGGATCTGGTGGAGTTGCTAGATAGAAGGAAGCCCATCAGGATCAAATGGGTGTTTAAAAAGAAGATGAATGTAGAAGGAAAGGTGGAGAAATACAAAGCTCGGTTGGTAGTAAAAGGTTATTCCCAGGTGCCGGGAATTGATTTTGGTGATATTTTTTGTCCCGTTGCCAAGGTTACTTCTATTAGATTACTTTTATCTGTTGCTACTGCATTTGATTTTGAGATAGAATAGATGGATGTGAAGACAACATTTCTTCACGGAGATCTAGAAGAGGAGATCTACATGAAGAAACCTGAAGGCTTTGTGGTGAAGGGTAAGAAATAACTAGTATGCAGGTTGAAGAAGTCTTTGTATGGGTTAAAAAAATCACCAAGGATGTGGTATCAGAAATTTGATACCTATATACGGGGACTTGGCTTCACCAGAAGCAAGGAGGATCACTGTGTTTATTTTAAATTAATTGGTGACCGTGTTATTTATTTGGTCTTGTATGTGGATGATATGTTGTTGATTGGAAATGACAAAGAAATTATCCAAGATTTGAAGACCCAACTGCTCTCCAAATTCGACATGAAGGATCTTGGTGCTGCAAACTATATTTTGGGCATGGAAATTAAGAGAGATCGGGAAAAGAGGAAGCTCTGGTTAAACCAGAGGAAGTATGTCAAGACTATATTGCAGAGGTTCAATATGCAGGATAGTAAACTGGTGAAAGTTCCTATTCCTGTAGGTGTAAAGCTATCTGCTGAACAGTGTCCCAAGACACAAGAAGAAGAGGAGGATATGTCCCGTGTTCCATATGCAAGTGTAGTGGGTAGCCTAATGTATGCAATGGTCCGTACTAGACCAAACATTGCGCATGCAGTGGGAGTATTGAGTAGGTTTATGTCAAACCCAGGGAAGGAGAATTGGACAACAGTGAAGCAGGTTTTCAGATATTTACGTGACACTAGTGATTATGGTTTGTGCTACCAAGGAATACCAGGATTAGAAAGAATGTTGGACATTCGTGGTTTTGTTGATGCAGACTGGGCTGGAGATCTAGACCAAAGAAGATCTACAAGTGGGTATGTGTTTAGCCTATTTGGAGGTGCAGTCGGTTGGATGAGTAAAATATAGTATGTAGTGGCGCTTTCAACTACAGAGGCAGAATACATAGGAGCCACTCATGAAAGAAAGGAAGAATTTTGGTTGCAGATATTGTGTTCAAGTATGGGGTTGGTACAACAAGCTATAAGGATAGACTGTGATAGCCAAAGTGCAATTTTCTTGGCTAAGAACCCTACTTATCATTCAAAGACAAAGCACATTGATGTTCAATATCACTTTGTTAGAGATATGGTTGAAACTAAAAGGGTGTTGCTAGTAAAGGTGGACACTTTGAAGAATGTTGCAGATGCATTGACGAAGTCTGTGAGCACTCAAAAATTCTCTTGGTGTAGAGAAACAATGGGTGTTGAAGAATTGGCCTAATGACTAAGCTCTCCTGTGGCCCCCTGTGGAAAGAAAACAACAAGTGGGAGAATGTTGGGTATGTGTTATATTCTTTCCACAACTAGCCCCATGTGTTGTACATTGCGCCGGGCGTAGCAAGGGGGTCATAGGGGGGGCAGCAGCCCCCTCTGTTAGGGTCTAGGGCAGCGCCCCAGAGAAATTTTTTTTGGTATGCAGTCCCACTCATAGGCGGACCCACCCATGTTTTGTGCATGAGTTTGCACATGGTTTTGGGGTACGATGGTTTTCGACCCCTAGTATTTTGTAGATCCGGTCAAGGGAACTACAGTTATGTTCTAATCCAGGGTTAATGTATTGGGGTTTATGTATGCTTTGGCATGTATATATATATGTGTTGTAACACTAAAAGGAATATAATCAAAAATCAAGCTAGTAATCCCGATTTGGGATCCAGGGGAAAATCTCTGTGTTTATCTGTTTTATGTTTTATGCTCTTGCTATTGTTTATTTTCTGTTATAAGATTCATGTGTAGATAATTTCTGTTCAGGGTTAAAACCTACACAAATGAGCTGCAATACACTGCGCTACAAAAACACAGCAGTTTCATAGTGACTTTCGTAGTTCTGCCTTTTAACCCTTTTTTCTTCAAATTTTTGACTTCTTTCCTCCAAATTTGTTTTAATTTCCTTTTAATACATCCTCCCTAGCAATTTCAGTTCTTGGTTCATTCTCTTACCCTTCAAAATTTTATAGAAAAAGATAAAGAAAAGTTGCTACAATAGTTTCGTAGCGCTTTTCTCTCTTTTTACACTCTCTGCGCTACGAAACTGTTGAGTGAGCAGTTGTTTCAAAAATTTTCCAAAGTGTAAATTGTAAATGTGCCAAAAACTCAAAATAAACCTGATTCATCATTTAAAAACCATATCAACTGAAAAACACAGTCATTCTAGCCTTCATGAGGTCCCTTCTTCAATTTCACTTGATTTAGCTATTGACTCTTGAATGACTATAATTTTAATACCTCTGCTCTTTAACTCATCTTGAATCAATTTTAGTTGTTGCTCCAAGTCCTCCGCTTGATCTTTAAGTCTTATGTTATTAGCTTTCAAGTGAGTATTTATTACTCTGACAGACTTGGCTTCCTTTATTGCTAGGACTATCCATTTGAAAAACTGCTCTGCACTACTTGGAGTTTCAGAAATAGAACCAGTTTGACCTTCCCACAATGCCTTCATTCTTTAAAAATTTGCTTTCTCAACACTGTGCTTTCTATCCCTCTTTCTCATCACAGTAATTTCTTAGTTTTCCAACCTCAATTTTTCCTCAAGATGTTGAAACTTTGTCATTTCTTCTTTTCCCCTCTTTGTTCTGTTGGTCGTATGCTTCACTATAGGTGATGAGAGATCAACAAATTTTTCAGGAGCATTAGCTGTCTCAATAAATTTTTGAACTTCCTTGCTTCCTTCCTTGAGTTTCTTAGCATGCCTACTTATAGGCTTTCTTGCTTGAAAGATGAAAGTTGCATCTTCCCCCTCAAAATCAAGCTTCTTTGCAGGCTTAGCCCTTTTCTTTTTATGCTCATCTTCCCCAATGAACTCAGCTTGAACAATGGGTATCTCCTCTATGTCAATAGCATGAAGGATGTCATCTAAATTTACCTTTGCTACTGGGCTATCCTTTGTAGCAGTTGTCTTTCCTTTTAATGCCACTACTTGGCTTCTTTTTACTCTTTTGATTTCCTTCTTGCTGACAGCTTGTTTCCGTTTTGCCTCTTTGACAATATTTGACCTCTGTTTTGTAGATGATGGAGTTGGTGTAACAATAATTTGTGTCTACTCTGCCCTTTTCTCAATTTGTTTCCTTGGCTTCAGTTTTTCAAATTCCTTTGGTTTTGCAACCATAGGTTGACTAGGCTCTGCTGCTACTGGTGATGGAACTCCTTTAGTTTGGTTTCTTGCTGGAGTTAGGTTTTCCAACTCAAAACCATTTATAAACAAGAAATATGACCAATCCCTGCCTATTTTCTAAAGTTCATCTAAAATCAATAACTTCATTAAACCATGATGAAACAAGGATGTTTCACTACCTCCAGATTTTTCTTGTACCTTATCAACCATTTTTGCAAGACTCTTGTGCAGATAAGAAGGAAAATCGAGTGAAATCTTACCAGTGAAATGCAAAAGCAACTTGAAATGATATGAGTAAACCTTATAATATATTCCTTCAGATGTAAAATACTTCTGAATGTTGAGCAGTAGCTTTGAATAAGTGTCTTTGATGCAGCTTCTAGGGATATCGTTATTAAGTTCCATGTCTGCATACCCAGACTTCATGAACTCTTTACATTTCTCCATATCAAATTTGAAACCTTTGAACCAAGTTTCTTGACCCTTGGTACTTCTGTAATAGTATCAATGACCTCTGGTGTAAGTGACATACTTAGCATCCCAACCTTAGTAGTTGTTCCAAAGAAGTTCATGGAAAATTCCTTTGATACCTGTGTGTGATAGCCCTGCAATTTTTCACAAAACTGAAGGCAACCTACTCTTTTGAATGCTTGCATCACTGTTAGATATTCAATTATTTCCTTCATGTCTTCAGGTTCATACCTTAAGGAGTGTCCCCCTCTGTGAAATGTATTTTCCTCTGCCATGCTTTTCAGAAATCTTGTCAACCTCGCTTGATGAATTGTATCATCCTCGCTTGAATATATAAAACCATCATCCTTGCTTGACAAATTTTATATCAACCTCGCTTGAATAGGGATGTAGAAAACCTTTGTATGAAAAAACCACAGGTTTGGCTTGACACTTAAGAGCTCATACATTTCTAATTGAGGCAAAAGGAAACGAGAATGATAAATTAGGAAATATTTTTAAATTTAAAATGGCATCTCATAACTGAATGATGCCTCATTCATAACCTATAATGAAAATGATGACTACAAACATGGATGTGTACATCGAATCTCATCATTACATGACTCATCATACCACTAACCTACCATTTCCCAACAGTTTCTGACACTTTTCAACTCAAATGACAAGAGAGTTGAAAAATTGTGCTTTAGTAGTGCATGCAGTGTAATTTTACCTGTTTGCACTACATAACTATTAGCGCCTTCGTAGCGCCAATCGACCTTTTTCAATGGGTGGCGCTACAAAAACAAGGTTTCTTGGCTAATTGAACAGTTTTGACATGAAACTTTAAGAAATGACTCGCAAATGAAAACGATGGATATTTGACATGAAGGGACTTTTAAAGAAGACTTTATTTGAACCTAAGAATGGACTTTGAACTATAAAAATCTAACCTATCCTTGATCAAATCGTAAACTACTTCTAAACCCAAGTTTGAATCATGATTAAAGACAAACTTGACACAATGATGTTATTTTTTATTTTATTTTTTTGGTGATAACATCAATAATGTCCACAAGTTGAGCCAAAGATCATGCTTTGATACCACTGTAATATCCCAAAATGGAATAATGCATTGATACACAAACACAATATTTGAAACACATAATATGTACACATAAATATTTAACAATCATAGAATATACAGAATAGGTGAGCCATTTTATTCATTGGAGATGGATAAACAGTACAACAGTGCTCAAATAGATGCACTCAAACCAAATACATAGGTTAGAATGACCCTGAAAACATGCCAAAGTAGGAATTGTGTAACTGGAGAGCTGTTGGAAGAAAATATTGTGTTGTCCCTTCAACAGATGATGTACATATGACTGCTAGCTGAAAATGGAAATTCAAATATATGGAAATCTAGAGCTTTGATGATTCCAAGATTTAAGATCTGGGCACTATGATGGAAACCCAAGATAACCTAGAAAGGATTTTCCAGATCTATGAGATTAGAAATTCACCCTCTTGGGGTTTTATCCCTTGAGTGTTGGGCTATGTAGATCTAAAGCTAGATCTAAATGTAATATGGTTGAATTGAAGTAAAAATCAGATCTATGCTTTGAGGGTTGATCCCTCCTTTAGATCCCTAAGCTAGAAGCTTGAGATCTTGCTTCTTCTTCCTCCTCCTTCAAGATGTAGCTGTTGTAAACACAAAAACTAGATAAAATGTGCTATATAGGAAGGAGAGGTTGCTTCCTACTGCAAAATGTGGCTATGAATATCAATACTAATGGATTCAATGATATACAAGTGAAGGAATGTTCCCTCCAAGGATTTCTAGTTGGAATACTAGAAACTTACCTTCTCCCTTGGATCTGCAAGACTGGACTGTGCAATTCCTGATGGAACTGCTATAGCTGGGAGATGTATGATGGATGGCCTAATGCTTGATCTAGATCATAAGCACTGGAAGGCCGATCCTGAAGCTCAAGGTGATAGGGTAAATCCTTGACTGGTTCCTTAGCTGAAATACTAAAGGACAACCTCCTCCTCTCAAACCCTAATGCATAAATTCGTTATTTCTAAAGATGTATGGGCTGCAGAAAGTAGGAACACTCTGGAACCAATTCCTGATGATGAATGTAGCTCAATATAAACCTTCCCATAGTAGGTACTCAAAGTCCCCCATGGGTAAGGGTGGGATTCCCGCTTGGAAACACCCTGTGCTAAAAAACACTGTGGACTTAGCTAAACAGCATAAGCATGCATAGAAATGTTAAATGAAAAATCCAGATATAAACAGATAAAAATAAATAATATTAATCCTCCTCTAATGTTTCATTCACCTTCATTATATAGTTTGTGAACCTCCTCATGCCTTGGCCCGCCTCTTAACTGCGATGTGCATGTGGACATGTGTCTCCATGTTGATTGTGTTGTCTCTCCATGATCTACATCATGTATGCATGTAATGATCACTCTCTCCATCGTGTCTTCACTAATGCACCACTTCCTCCATAATCTCATCTTGAATTCTCTACGATCTTAAATTTTATTCCCTCCATGATCTTAGTTGGTTGCTTCAACCTCCATGATCATTCTCATTAATGGGACATGATCTCCACTCCTTTCAAATTAAGTAGTTGCCCCACTACTCCATTATGTAGATCTAGATATAAAAGATCCATATACATACATCAAAAGTGGATTTTATTCATCTATAGGTTATGTGGGTCCCTCCACCCTCTTATTTACTTAATTAATTATGAAAATTAATTACTTTAATACTCCAATTATCTTGTGAAAATTTGGGAATATTACAGAATATGAATTCTGCCATCAATTATAAAAATCACTCTTTTCATATTCATTTTAGGGGTCCCACTCTGAAATTTTTTATCATTCCATTATGTCATGCAAAAAATTGATTCACTGATGGTAGCCCTAGTCATAAAACCTTACTCTCCCTCACAAATTCCCATTTGTTGGCCCACCTTCATGTCTTGTTGAGCATAAAAACACTTTTGAAAAGCTCATTTCACCATGTCTTATGTTATTCAAAGTAAACCATGGAGTCAAGTCATCCAAGGTCCCATTAGGTTAATTAGGTTTCATTTTTAAAGGTTCATGGATACATAATTTCATTCCAATAAGGTTGGAAAAAGGTGTGAGAGTGACTCAATAAACATTTCATTATCATCTGTAGAATATTATCAGCATGTAAATATGATATTTTTAAAGTTGTAATTTGATTTTAAAGTTTGATTTTCATAAATTGTAATTTTGATATGAAAATCAAACTTTAAAATCAAATTAAAACTTTAAAAATATCATATTTACATGTTGATAATCTTCTACAGATGATAATGAAATGTTTATTGTAATTTTGATATGAAAATAGAGATGTAATTTATTTTTAATTTTTTATGTAATTTTATGCTTCCGATATGTAATAAGTTCGGTCCCTAGTTTCCAACTCAAAACAGACATGCCAAACTGAAAGAGAAAAGTGTCAAACTTCAGCAACATCATCCTGCGAGAAAGAAAAATCAAATGAAAGGGTAATTGGCAAAAGTCTTCAAAAAAGTGAATAAAGACATTACAAAAGTGGGTTTTAAATTCAAATTAAAATTAACTTAGCTATTTATGACTAATATACATCAATTCAAATTCATTTTCCTCCTCCAAATATCAAGCCTTCACTCTAAGAGATCAAATTCTCGAATTTCTAAGAAAAATTTGCAAAAGAAGCTGAGTTTAGGGCACAAATTCTGAAGGTAGGGCGCAAACGCTGAAACAAGGGCGCAAATCTTGAAGACAAGGCACAAATATGTTGAGGAGGGCACAAATGTGTAGTTGATGGTGCAATTGTGTAGAGGATGGCACAAATGTACATGCAAGGGTTCAAATAACCCGTCAAGGGTGCAAATGCATTGTTCATGGCACAAATGACCAACAACCTCTACAAAGTGTCCAAGTGATTAGAAATTTCCTTCAAATCTCCACCAACTCAGTCATTAACCTCCAAAAAATTAGTAAGAGGCACATGCCATGAAAAAATCATCTTCTTAAGTTTATGTTTTGAAGTTTTGCAAGCTGAAGTTGTAATTTGGTGCTTAATTTGAGGAAAACCCTAGTATCCCATTATACTTGTGAAAACCCTCAAAATTAACTCCCTTACCCTTTTCATCCTTCCCACAGTTATCAAAACCCATTCCCAAACCCCTCATTTACAAAATTCCCTTTTCCTACAACTTTCTCCCGAAACCATAAGTCCTAGGTGTTACATCTACCTAGGCTCCCAATTCCTAAATCCCTACCCTAAATCTATCATATCATTACTCCCTATCCCTTCCCCGTTTCACATATCCCTATCAAAAATCTCCCTTATTTTTCCTTTCCTAATTTCACCTTTCCCATTTCCCTTTCCTAATCCCTAGGGTTTTCACAAAAACATCATGGTAACAAAAGAGGAAAACACATCATTCACTGAAGGAGATGAAACATAGATAAGGAGGCCACATAAAGGAGGACGAGTGCTCAGACTTGAACCTACCAACACTAGGGAACTCTTAGCTTCTCCATTGACTGTCACATGCTTCAAACATGTTGGCTGTTATGATTTTTGTGAGAAAATTCAGAGGGTTAAACACCACCCAATGCTAACCAGACTTTTCATATCTAGACTCCATGACAACCAAGTTAAACTAGCTAGGGTCACTTTTACCTTATCCACTGTTGTCATTTCAGATGCTACAGGGATCCCAAATGTTTGGGAGAAGTTGTTCAAGAAAGGTAGGCAGAAGAAACAAGATTTTGACTTCTTCCTAAAACCTAGACACCAAAATCAAACAAAGAGGCTCTTCCCTTTTTCACACCTCTTGGATAGATATGCACCAATGATGAAGATAATCATGAAATATTTTTCATGTGAAGGCATATTTTCAAGGCTCTATTCCTATCACATCCGATTCTTGATGCATTTCACTAGGGTAAGGATGCTTAACATGCCATATTATATTTTCTAAAGTATAGAGAATATGGCATACATTTCTCAGAAGAAGAGATATGAACAACAAATGAGAAGCCTATTCCATCATTCTCTCATAAAAATCATAGTACTTCACCATCTCAATCAACTTAATATTTCATGGAGCACCTTCATAGCCAATGATATTTTCATTGAGCCATCCGCTCAGTCATCCACTTCCATCCCTTCATCTCAGCCCATGGCACGCTCATCATCACCAGATCAGTCCCCTTCACCTCCTTAATCTCCATCTCATCATGATTCTTCATCTCCATCTCATCATGATCCTTCATCTCCATCTCATCATAATTATTTATCTACATCTCATCATGATTTTGGGTCACCTAGCAGGATTGAGGAAATTGAGCCTAAGTGGGCTAGTATGGTTGAGGTTGAGCCATTGCCAAAAATGTACCAGAGAGGCCACAGGCATGTGTTTGCTCCACATGGAGTGGAAGGGGCCATGCCTTCTACATCAACACAACATGTGGACAAGGGTAAAGAAAAGGTCATTGAGGCACTCATTCCTAATGATGAGGAAAATCATGAAACTAAGCAAGAATTTTAGCTTGTTGACCTAGATGAGGATGAAGATGAAAAATCACAAATGTTGCTATCAAAGAAAAGGATGCCAAGATTAGTGAGCTCCATACTAATCTTGAGAGGGCTAGGTATGTTGTACACTTCCTTGAGCAAGAAAATGAACAATTGAAAACCAAACAAGTCATTGATGAGGTTAATTATTTCATTGCTCAAAGGGAGGCTCAAAAGGCCAAGGTTATGCTAGATGAAACACTAGAGAACTATGGCTTACTTTATGATGAAGAATAATAGGTACCAAGACAGAGACCTAGAACTAGAGGGCTGAAAAGAGCTCTAGCTCTAGAGAGACAAAGGGAAACTAAGCTAGCTGATCAGCTAACCCTATATGAATAGCTTGCTATAGAGATCAATGAGAACAGGGAGCCATGGCTTGATAGTGTCAATCAACACTTGGAGAAGCTGCTAGAAAAGGAAAATAAGGATAATGAACTATTGAGGAGGAAAATCAAACTACATGCCCAAAATGAGAAAATTGCATTAGCCAAGCTCAAAAGTGTCAATGTAAAAATTGAAGAGTTGACCATGGAGGAGAAGAAAAAGTTGGACATTCTTGATGAGGCTTCCATCCACGCTTAGACACATCATCATCAGCCATTCCAACAATTTTGAGACATTTCCTTAACTTTTTTGCAAATTTTGGAAAAGTCTGTGTTTTTTGGGACAATTATTTAGCATAAAATTGGGCATTTGCGCAGCGCCCTAGGCGCTTCGCAAATAATTGGGGCACTTTTTGAGGAGAAGAAAGGCACCATTGGATTCCTAATGACTAATTCATCTCATAAGCCATGTTTCCAGTCTTGTTTTGCAGTTTTGATATGTGAAAAGCTCAAAAAACCATCAAAAAATCACCTTTTTGCCCCTTTTTGACCTAGGCGCTGCGCAAATACTAGTCTTGGGAAAATGACTTTTTGAGGGTGAAAATGACCTCCATTTTCAAAACTTGAGGCATATTCAGAAATAGGAAAGTAAAGGCTTTCCAAAAAGCCATTGTAGGCCTGATTTGGACACTTGTAAGCCAGCCAAAAGTGGCCTTGAACACAGAGGACACAAATGACCAGTGGAGGGTGCAAATGCACAATGGAGGGCACAAATGTCCAATTTGCTGATTTTTCCAATTTTCTTTGAAATTTTCAATTTGCCTCAAGAAATCATGTTTCTACTCATGTAATTAAGGATGGTAAATGTAATTATGTTTGATATTAGTTACCTAGGGTAGATTCATAAGGTGAAAGTCATCATTGAGTCATAATGAATCAGTTGAATGTAATGAGGAGTGAGTCACTTGGACCATTCTACACTTCAATTTTCAATTCAGAAATTAGTGGATCTCTTCCTGGCTTCATGGATTTGACCCTTGAGGATGATTGAATCTTGTTTTGATGTCTATTTAGCCCCTTTCTTCACACTAAGAAAGGGTTGGAATCAATTTGTATGTTTGTTTATAGGTCAAGGAACAATTGTACTCAGTTTGACCAACTATTAAAGAGCAGTTGTAGCTATTTTATGGGATACTTGTGGTTTTGATGTTTATCATTGTATTTGCTTCAGTTTCATATGTTAGAATGTATTGTATTCATTTTCACTTCATCTCTATGGTATGATCTCTTTCAAGTTTGATAATCAGATACATTCTCTCTTATGCTCTGTTTTGGGGAATTGATCATAGTTTGTCGATTTTCATCTGTCTAAGAAGAATACATCTCCCATGCTCTTACTAGCTTTCTTTTCAGTCTCAAAATAATTCCATCACAATCATATTTAAGTGTTAATACCTATCCCTACCTTGCCCCATTAATCCCTATAACCCTATCTCATTTTCCCTGACCTAGTTTTCCTTGAACTAATTTCTTCATCCAGTGATAACCCAACCAAAATCAAATCAAAACAACCCCTTGCACTTAATATCTAGCATAAAAACCCTAATTTCTCCAACCCTCCTAGTTGTGACCCTTTTGGAGAGAACCCTCTCTGACTTGGTAGGGCTAGCTACCAAGTCAAAATCTTGGTCTGTGGTTACGTCTGTTGGGATTCCTTCTTCAGCCTCGGGAATCTGGAAGAGTGCTAACATTCTAGCGTTGTTGTCGAGGAGTGAAAAGAAAAAAATTCCTTGGGTGTACGACAAACATTTATCGAAAAATGATCTGTTGGATGATAGGATCGATTTTCATAAGGTTGATTTCATAATTGTAGTGTCTCATGGAAAATCTCGCTTCTCAAAGAAAATATACTAGGTCTAACCTTGATCTAGATCCAGTTTCTCCTGTTGAAGATCCTGAAAAATCCTAAGGAAGCAAATATTTCAGCAAGCTTAAATTTCTTTGGATTCTCCTCCTTAAGATTTGGTAAGATCCTTCTCATTACCCTATGTTTTGGTAGATATTCAATATTTAGTTTTTGATACCAAATTTGAGTTATCAATGTTTAGAACCAAATCCAAGACTGATTTGAATACAGTAGTCCCTAAACCTTGGAGATTAGAGTTAAATCCATCATTTGTCAAGGCTTCAAATGAGACTAATGTCAAGATTTGGAAACAATATTACAAGTTAGAAAATTTAGCCAACTCCCTAAGTTATACTGTTGAAAACACTTTCATTCAATACCAACAAGAAACCTTTCACATCCCCGAAGTTTCCAAAATAGCTAGTGTTTCATCATCTATCCCATCATCATCTCAAATTCCTCCTCAAGGACCTCATCAAACTAATCCACCCTTCATACCTCCCCCTCCGCCACATTTAATAGGAATTATAGCTCATTTTGGACCTTTAGTTCTCCCTGGTAATCTTCCAGAAGGATATGGCCAAAGGCTTCCCCTCTTTGATGAAAACTTTGAAATCGTTGTCCATCAACACATGGCCAAAATCACAACCTTCATAGATCTTGAGGAGTTATATGCATATGATGCTAAGATTTGAATCATTGCACAAAGTTTTTCCGGTGAAGTTAAAGTTTGGTTCCTTACCCTAGCAGCCAATTCAATTAGGACTCCTGCCGAATTAATTGATGTTTTTTTAGCCAGGTGGGATGAGAAAACCCTTTACAAATCCTTGTTGAGTATGACTCCTTGAAGCGTGATCCCAATGAATTAGTGCCAGATTATAATTCTCGATACCTTAGAATCTATAACTCCATCCCAAATGAAATGAAACCACCTCCTGGTTTGGCCCTTCTGTGTTATCCCAATGCTTTTGACCCAGATATGGCCTACTCATTGAGAGAAATAAATCCCACTACTCTAGAAGAGATGATAAAAAATTCAGTAAGTGTTGAGGCCAATCTCTTGATTAAAAAGTCCAAACTCAAAACTAAACACAAAGTGACCATTAAAGAGGAACCTTCCACTTCATCTGACACTAAATTTGATGATTTTCTTAGAACCATGGAAAGAATGGTTGATAAGATGTCTATTTTAGATAGACATACGGAGCCACAAATCGGAAATCCGAACTTTCGAGGCCAGCAACAACAACCTCAATTCTAGATAAAGCAGAGAGAGCAAAGAGCTCTTGAAACAGAACAACAACAACAACAACAAATAAGGACACCATTACAACAGAACTATGCTAAGAGTGATGAAGAAGAAGAACCAACAGTAGAGGAGAACCTTCTTTTCACAGCTGATGGTCAGACCATTTTTCTCACCAAGGATGAATAATATGTGGAAAAAAAAAGTTCACCTACTGATAAAGACTACATAATGGAAAATGATCATGAGTTAGTAGTAGAATCTGATGATTATCAGAGAGGGTACATGAATGCATTGAGTTCCCAGCAAAGGTAATACTCCTTGAGGACTCATGATGTTCCAATCAATCCACCTTCGAAGAAGACAGTTCAACAAAAAGAAGTACCACACAAGAAAGTTTCTCAAGTTAATCAAAATAAGGGTAAAGAGACTGCAGCTCCAAATAAGAATAGAAGCAATCAACCTTCTACAAGTGCAGCTACCAAAGAAAGAGAAATTCAGAGGAAAGAAGTTGCACTGAGAGATCATGTTGAGAAAAGGGATATTATCATAAAAGAGGTAGAAATAACTATACCTTTTTAATTTAGAGTAAAAAGAGTGTCTATTCCGCTTACTGAATTGGTCAAATTTGATAAATACAAATCCCATGTAGTCAAAACCTTGAAATTTGACCCTTTAACCAACATGGTTAATATAGAGGATGATCAGCCTGAGTTAATATTTGGTCCCGCAATCGATGGTCAATCTAAAGATAGTGAGTTCCCACCATTTTACTTGAGTCTCAAAGTTCACCAATTCAGCCTTCATAATACTATGTTAGACTCCGAAGCCTCCCACAACCTCATGCCTAAAGCCATCATGGAGAAGCCTGGCATTGATATAACCCACCCATATAATGATTTATATTCTTTCGATTCTGGTCATGTCCGTTGTTTGGGTATAATCAAAGATCTAGTTGTTTCCCTAGAGAAAATCCCAGCTAAAAATTTCCTTATGGATGTGGTAGTTGTTGATATTCCACCACATTTCGGTACGTTGTTATGAAGATCCTAGGGGGCTAAATTAAGAGGTACACTGCAGTTTGAAATTTCCTATGCCACCATTCCTATCTTCGGTCAAATGAGAAAACTATATGGTGAAACTAAAATGAAATACATGATCACAAACAAGGAAAGGCCTAATAATCATCCTATCAATGGTGTACATACAGACTTAGATTCCTTCATATTGTATAATGATTCTGGATTAAATGATGTAGATTGTCAATTAGAAAAAATAGAGGATGTTCCTAAAGTTTCAGATTGCATTAGAATGGTGTTAGAAAAAGAAAAAGAGAATCTGCCTACCATATCTGAGAATTCATCAGAGAAGGAAGATGAAAGTTAAAAACATCATAAAGAATCAAATCAGAAAATAGTGTCAAATCAGAGTTAAGAATCTCAGCACCTTGAGGAAGAAGATGCTCTTTGGAGCATGGACTTTGATGGTTCTGTTGGCAAAGATGGGGCTGACATTGGTTTATGGATCCGTATCCCATTTCAACAAAAAAAATAAAGTCCCAAATAATGTTAGGTTGTGTTCCTACAAATTACCATTTGATTGTATGAATAATGAGGCTGAATATGAGGCACTCATTACCGTCCTGAAAGTTTTGAAAAAATTGGGAGCTAGAAGGATTGCACTCTATGGAGATTCAGAGCTGGTAATTAAACAAATCAAAGGTGAGTATCAAGCTAATCACCCAAGGATGAGGCAATATAGGAATGCGACACTTGACATTTTAAGAATTTTTTTAGAATATGCACTTAAAGTAGTGCCAAGGTTGCAAAACTTGATGGCTGATTCATTAGCTACTGCTGCAAGTAATTTTAGATCTACAATGTTTTCAAATAAAAAGTTTGAGATTCATATAAAGCACAAGCCCGCCATTCCGTATAACTTGAAATTTTGGCAAGTACACTGGGACGATAAACAAGTGAACAATTTCCTTCAAAGTGAAGGTGAGTTTGACAATTGTTCTATGGACGAAGTGTACGACAAGGATGACCAAGTCATTGAGGCAGATCAGATTGACATACTTTAGCTCGAGGACAATAACATTCCCAAAGGTCTCATACCTTTGGAAGAGTTATTTGATCAAGATGACATGGCAAGAAAACCTACTTTGGTCCCCACAGAAAAAGGCGTAGAAGATGTTAATATTGGAACAGCGGAGCAACCAAAGTTCATCAAGCTTTCAAAGTCTTTGCCTCCAGAGGTAAAGCCTAAATATGTTTATTTTTTTACTGAGTTTTCTGATGTGTTTTCTTTGGATTACTTAGATCTAAAGGTGTATAATAAAGATATCATTCAACACACTATCCCGATCAAGCCAGACCAAAATCCCTTTAGGCAGAAGCTCAGGAGAATAAATCCAAAGTTGTTTCCATCTATTGAGAAGGAGGTAAAAAAGCTCCATAAGGTAGGAATTATTATTCCAGTCAGATTTTCTGATTGGATCTCTAATTTGGTTCAAGTGCGGAAGAAGACTGGTGAAATCCGACTATGTATATACTTCAAAAATCTAAGCAGTGTCACTGAAAGACAATTACCAGCTGCCCAAAATGGACCACATACTTCAGCGAGTTGTAGGAGCCATCAGGATGTCATTGTTGGATGGTTACTTAGGGTACAATCATATCCTTGTGCATGAAGATGATTAGGATAAGAAAACATTCACTACACCATGGGGTACAACATAGTTACCGATCAAACGGGAACTATTACCTCAAAATGGGAACTCTAACAGAAAAACATAAAAAAAACCATGAAAAAACAACCCGAAAATGAAAGGTTGTATTTTGAAATAGACTTCTTTTTTTGGGGTAGATTTTCAACATTTTTTGAAAATGGAAGAAAAAGCCAATTTTTTTGTGCAAGAAACACCCCGAAAACAAAAATTTGTATTGTGGAATCACCAATTTTTTTTATTTTTTTTCGGGGTAAATTTTCAACATTTTTAAAAATTGATGTAAAAACCAATTTTTTTTGTGCAAACAACACCCCGAAAACAGAAAGAGTTGAAACAAAAATTTTAGAATAATAAAAATTTATATTAAAAATTTTTAAAAAAGAGAGAAAAAAACAAATTTCATTATATATTTTTTTTAATTAAAGAAATTTAAAATTAAAAAATTTTAAAAATTAAGAGAAAAAATTAATAAAAAAATAAATAAAAAAAATTTAAAAATTAAAATTTAAAAATATATTAAAAGTTAACAAATTAAAAAAAAAAAAAAACAAACAAACAAAATAAAATTATTAATTAAAAAACAAATTTTAAAACATAAAATAAAATTAAAACATACAAATTAAATTTTTATTAAATTAAAAACAAAAGAATTTAAATTTGAAAATAAAAAATTAAATTTAAAAAAAAATATATTAAATTTTAATAAATTAAAAAAATTAAAAATTACATAATTAAATAAAAAAAACGACCTCCCTAGGTTGATTCTGGGAATCGGCCTTCCCAAGACAATTCCGTGAATCGACCTCCCCAGGTCGATTCTCGGGATCGACCTCCCCAGTTCGATTCTCGGAATCGACCTCCCTGGTTCGATTCCCAAAATCGACCTCTCAAGGTCGATTCCCGGAATTGACCTCCCCAGGTCGATTCCTGAAATCGATCTTCCTAGGTTGATTCCAGGAATCGAGCTCACGTCGCCACCTAGGCGGCACAATTAAATATTTTTTTTAATTCAAATTTTTTTATTTATGAATTTTTAATAAATTCTTTTTGTTTTTAATAAATTTTTTATTTTTTATTATTATTTGTTATATTTCATATTTGGTTTTTTAATTTAATTTAATATTTATTCTAATTTTTTAATTTTTTTTTTATTATTAAATTTAATATTTTTAGTTTTTTTTTTTTAATTTTTAATTTATTTATTAAATCTATTTATTAATTTTTTAAAATTTTAATTTGAAAAATCAATTTTTTTTTTTAAGTTTAAAAAAAAAAAACAAAAAAATTATTAAATTAAAAAAACATAATTTAAAAAACAAAAAAAAATAAAAAATAAAATAAAATTAAAATATACAAATTAAATTTAAAAAATAAAAATTAAATTTTTATTATATTAAAAACAAATGATTTTAAATTTGAAAATAAAAAATTAAATTTAAAAAATATATATTAAATTTTAATAGATTAAAAAATTAAAATTAAAATTAAAAATTAAAAAAAAAAATTGACCTGGGTGGGAGGTAGATTCCGGGAATCGACCTCCCAAGAATCAACCTTTTGAGGTCGATTCCGAGCCTGGGAATCGACCTCCCAAGAATCAACCTTTTGAGGTCGATTCCGAGCCCGGGAATCGACCTCCCCCCCCCCCCCCCTCCCCCCCGGGTCGACTCCCGGAATCGAGCTCCCCGGGTCATTTCCCAGAATCGACCTCCCGCTGCCACCTAAGTGGCGCAATTAAATATATATTTTTTAATTCGATTTTTTTATTTATTTACGGAATTTTAATTTTTTTTTTAAGATTTTTTTTTTTTAGTTTTTTATTATATTTAATATTTGTTTTTTAAATCTAATTTAATATTTTATTCTAATTTTTTAATTTTTTGTATTATTATTAAATTTACTATTTTTAGTTTTTTTTTTTTAATTAAATTTTTATAAATTTTAATTTGAAAAATGGTTTTAGTTTTTTAGTTTTTTATTTATTTTTATTTTTTTATTTTTTTTTTCATTTTTAAATTTTTAAAATGGTTGAAGTTTTAAAAACAATTAGATTTTTGTTTTGTTTTGTTTTTTTAATTATTTGAAAATGTTTTTTCTCGATTTTTTATTTTTTAATTTTAATTTTTATTTTCGTATTAATTTTTTTTAATTTTAATTTTAATTAGTTTTTTATTTTTGTATTTTAATTATATATATATATATATATATATATATATATATATATATATATATATATAACTTAGAAAAAATGTTTTTGATGTTTTTTATTTTTTTGGTTCAATTTTTGTTTTTTTTCCTTAAATTATTTGGTTTTTTTTTGTTATATATATACACAAGTTAATTTTGTTTTTTTTTTACATTTTTATTGGTTTTTTTTAATTATTTTTATATATTTGAGTTTTTTTGCCATGTTTTTCTTATTTTATATTTATGTTTTATTACCAACATGAAAATTACCACTCTAAAAAAAATTAGCTAATGTTGCGTCAACATTTTTCAAAATTAGCATGAAAATCACCACTCTAAAAAAAATGGTTGATGATGCATCAACACTTTTCAAAATTAGCATGAAAATCACTAACATTTTAAAACAAATATTCATACTTCATAAATAAAAAAATTCAAGAGTCCAAAATATGCCCAAAAAAAAAAACGGGGTGATTCTGCATCACCACTTTTCAAAATCGGGTGCTTTTTTTGCTACCTCAGAAAAGTAGGTACCAGCTTAGTTACCTATTTGATCGGTAACTATGTTGTACCTTCAAATATGCCAAGATGTCGTTTAGTTTGAAGAATGTCGGGGCCACTTTCCAGTGTGCCATGGACATAACTTTTGGTAATGAAAAAGATATCTTCCTTGTTGTTCATTTATATGATCTGATTGTTTATTCAAATTCATATGATGAGCATTTGCACAATTTGAGAGTTGTGTTCCAGCGACGTAGAAAATTTGGGATATCCCTAAATCCTAAGAAGTGCCTATTTGCTATGGAAGAAGGTAAGGTGTTGGGTCACATCATTTCAAAAGATGGGATCCAGATAGATCCTTCTAGAGTTGATGTGATATAGCAAATTGATTTCCATTGTAACAAGAAAGAAGTCCAAGAGTTCAATGGGAAGATGAATTTCCTATGTAGGTTCATTCCCAACTTAGCATAACATCTGAGAGAGTTAACTAACACGTTGACAAAAGATAATGATGTGAAATGGTCTGAAAATTCTCATGAGCCATTCAACTCAGTGAAATTTTCTTTGACCACTCCTCCAGTTTTGACAAGTCCCACATTATATTTTATTTCGCTTCTGAGCATACTTTGGCAGCGGTGATAATGCAAAAAAAAGATGGGATAGAGATGCCAATAGAATTCTGCAGTCGCACAATAAGGGATGCAGCCCTCCGATACAACATAATCGAGAAACATGCATTGGATTTGGTTAAACCACTCAAGTACTTTCGTGTTTATATTCTACACTCACATATTTTGGCATATGTTCCAAATGTAGCACTCTTAGAGTATGACCTTGAGATCAAGCCGACCAAGCTGATCAAAGGGCAAGGCTTAGCCAAGCTCATGGTTGAGTCGAATCTACATGCACTTGACACCAATCTCATATTAGCCCTGCACAATGAGGAAGAAAGTGTAAGTTTTATTCAGGTATCATATCTATTTTCATAATCTCCTCGATATGTTGATATCATCTATGTTTTGCAACATTTGAACTGTAATATTCCCAAATGGGAAATAGCAGCAATACAGCTCATAAAATGAAAGCAGCAGCAAATATTTAACGCATGAAACTATGAGACCAATATGGAGCCATTTTTTTTAGCATATATGCAGTAAATAAGTACAAAACAGTGAGGCACAAATCATAGAATGTGATCACACAAGCCTCCAATACATAAACACTCTCAAAGGTGAGATGTTGCTGCTATAAAAAACGCCGGAGAGGCTGCTAAAGCGCAGTCTAATATGAAATAACTACTGCTATGACTATATAATGATACAATGGGACTGATGTAAGCCTCAAAAGATAATCCACATGAAGAATAAGGCTATACAACACTTTTCCAAGAATACTCAGAAAGGGTTTCCAAAAATACACTCAAATACAAATGGTGATTTATAGTCCTAGGACTGAAGAGTCACTGAAACTGCAGTCCATGAAATAGAAGGCTAAAATAATATGGATCTAATGTTGATCTCCTCCAAAGGTATCCTCCAATGAAAGGTTGAACCCTTCACCTAGAAGAAAACACTCCAAAAGAGCCAATAGATCCTCGTCTAAAACTGCCCTCCAAAATAAGGTGATTCCAGACTGAAACTGCGTTGTCACTGGATGTAATAGCTTGGCATAATGCCAAATATCTAAAATATGCTCAAGGACCTTCCTTTCTGATCTCCCAATGGAAGGAATCCTTCCTCCACTACAAAACTAGCTCAGAAACAACCCAATTCAATCCTCGAATGCTGCCCCTTCCAAAACAACCCAAATCTAAGCATATATTGTGTTGTGCTTGAAGAATGTAGCTAGCCAGAATGCCAGAATGAGGAATATGCAGCCCCAAGAACAGAGTGGGCACTCGAAGTCCCCTAAGGATATGGGTGAGATTCGAACTCAGGAACACTTTGTGCTAAACAACACTGCAATCTTAGCTAAATAGCTGAAGAGAGCAAATAGTCATATAGACCATAAACAAAATAATATCCAATAACCCTTTTCGAAGGCTTCCTTAACCTTCCTTATAAACTTGGTGAGATTCCTCACCTTGGGCCCCATCCATTAGTGCCACTACCTCCACGCAAGGTGTCTCCAACCAAAACTGTGTTGTCCCTCATTAAATGTCCACTCCTCCATAACAACGTTGTTGATTTGGTCAAAGTTGACCTATTCAACATGCTCCATCCCCTGTTCACACTCAAAGGTGCTTTATCTAGCTTCTTAGATGGTCTCCTTTAAAAATTGAAGTGTTTTTATTGTTGCTAAGGAGGTTTATGGGCCTCCCTACCCACTTATTCACCTACCTAGTAACAAAACAATCTATAATATTCCATTTAGCTGAAAGCTAAATTTTTGGAATATTACATTCCTCCCCTCTGAAATGTTGCTTGTCCTCAAGCAACTATAAGGGTTAAGAAAAATTCTCCCCTCCTCCTCTTGTGACCTCCTCATCAAATAGTCTCCACCACTGCTTCAGATATTCTACAATAATTCTGTCTCCTAATGGTTCCTCCCAAATGTGCAAGTTGGCCTTTGGTGGATAAACCAAATGGCTCTCATCAGGAGAAAATGGAAGGTCTATCTGGAAACCTTCTTGATGTCCAATGGCCTCTTCAAGGTAGGAGTGATGACAAGCATAGGGGATCTCATTCCCAATGAGAGACCCCCATCTCCATGCTATCATCCAAATGAAATGAATCACCTTCCAGAATGGTAATTCATAGAAAAGTTCCTCCCAAATGTTCATGAGAGGCATCTCCAAAGTGCTCCAAACAATCATATGGCTCACCTCATAAAGAAAAAAGTGATCTACTGTAGTGGCCATATCATCCCCCATACTCCCCTTGAAGCATGAAGCATAAAAAGTGAGGGAAATTTCATTCCCAATGGACACATCCAACCAACGTTCGTTCCCTCCAATCACATTCTCAACAAATATAAGAACATCATCAACATATGGGATCACAATCAAAGTCATGCTAGCTACCATGTGTAGTATTGGGAAGGACAATGGTCCCTTAAGTGAAACTAGTGCAATTTTTCTCCTAATTGCCATAGAATATGATATAACAAGTATTTCCCCCACCACTTGTTTGCTGCTCCATTCTACTCACATGCTTGGAGAATATGTATGATGTTTGGTGTCAAAGAATCACACCAGTGAAAAATACATCATCTCCCCAAAATATTCTAGGGAGTGGCCAACATCATCACTGCTCATGGCCCCAAGTAGCCCATGAAGCCAATAAGAAAGAGTGCCCCCTCTTGGAGCAATTCCCTGCACATGAGTGGTAAGAAAATGCAAGTATATAGTAAGCATATCATGATGCTCAGAAATACAATCCTTACCATACACTTGGTTCAAGCTAGTGAGGTAGATCATAAATGAGCTCCCTCTCACACCCAATGAGTAAGGAGGTGGTGATGATAACTCTTCCCAAGAGCTATGTCTCTCCTCAACCTCAAAACAATCTATGCACTTCCTCATATGATAGTGCATCTCCTCTTTGAATTCTTCCCACATGAATCCCTCCATAATAGTATGGTATGCTCTAATGAAACTAGTGGGATTGGAGAGCAATACCTCATAGGCTGCATGTAGTAGTTTATCCTTGGGCTTTAAGGCTGTAGTCAATAATATCCTACCCTGATAAAAGATGACCCCATCTCTCACTGTAAATCTCCCATCTGGCAACTGGTCATCAAGTATCCTTCATGTAAGGAGATCCTTGGAGTATTCCAACAATATTTGGGATCTCCAATAAGGATCTAAACTCCCTAATGATAGTGCTTCTGATCTATACTATGTAGCTCCTATCATGTGGTTTTCCTCTTCTTTGACATCTCCTATGCCAAAGACAAGCACCAGTATGCTGCTAACATGTTCCTGCTGCCCCTCCTATAGCTTCTCATTCTCAAGTGAAGGTTGAAGCTTTTAGAGGCTAGTCTTCCATAGGAAGCTATCACCTATCCAAGATATCCTAATTCTGGCCAATGCATGCATGAGTTGCCACCATCCTCTACCAAATGGTGAATATTCCTTCCTATGTGGAAGTATCCTCTAGTTCTCCAATGTCATGGAGTGGTATCCTTGCACCATGATGGTGCCATCCTCCATCCCAGTAACATATTTTCCTAGCGTAGAATAGCGTATGAGAGTGGGTAATGATGATATTCAGAGAATGTATCCCTCCTCCTTGAGCCTACCCAAGACTCTCTATGCTGTGCCAAATCCTCCCAAGGTTCTCACCCCTCCTGGATCAATGAGTGGTGCAACCTATTGTGAGATGTCTCTCATCTCCCGATCTAGTGGCCTCCTAGGTGGAATTCCTCCATGTAATGAGACATCAAAGTCTAAAGTAGACTGTATAGGTGAGTGGACTAATTTTTCCCTCCTTTCACTGCATAAACCAGTCTCCTTCTTCTGTATATAAACCTCTTGAAATAAAAAAGGATGTATGCTCCCCATCCTTTGATGTTGATCCACCTTTTCTTCTCCTCCTTTTATCAAGGTCTTACTACCCATCACTACTGTCACATGCTGCTTCTTGGGAACTTTTTGCAAAAAATGCAAAAGCTCCTCTAATTGAAGCAATAGCTTCATGCCCATCTCTATGTGATGATTGTTCTCCTCCTGAAGTGACATCACTGGTAATTCCTCTCCGCTCTTCCTCCTCATCAATATTTGAGAATACCTCATCAACAATGAGAGACCATAGATCTTGGTCTTCCCTTGAAGGAGGAATCTCCATGTCTTCCTTTTGAGAAGAAATTTCTTCCTACAATGGGGATCTTGCCCTTGGAAAGGTATCATACAAGTTTTTATCCCCCTCAATAGAAACCTGGAGTGGATTTGGTATAATGGACCTTTCCAACTCATGCAAAGGTTTTTAATGTTTAGGTTTGGCTAGCTCAATCAAAGATGTTTCAAATTGTTTTTCATCAAATATCTTCACTATCTCTTAGTGAATCTTGCATAAGTAGCTATATTTGCATGATTAAATGAAGAATATTCATAAAACCACCAATTATAATCCTTACCTTCAAGATGCAGCGCTGCTATCCTAAGGGATTCATTTTATGAAACTTGATGTAGCTACAAGTATGAGTCTAGCTGCTCATCCAATCCTTGGCTGTGCATTTAGATGACCCATCAAAATTTGGCTGAAATAATATACCTCTTCTGCTTTTGTTGTGATTTTTTGGCCTTCTATTCTCCTTGAGTTGGAAAAACCCTTGGAAGTTCAAGTGCTCCTTGAATCTCCAAGATTGAGATTCATACTCTTGAAGATAGTCACTCGAAGTCTCTTGCTTTGGTGCATCTTCTTCCTCCATCTCTTTTGTTTTGAATATGGGAATAAAAATGCATTGTGGATCAGATTGTGTGGCTGAATTCTCACACCAACAATGTAAAAATATATCATTTTCTTCATGTTCAAACCCCCTTGGATATTTCTTACACCTCTCCCTTCTCATCTTCTTGATATCTTTGTTGATGCTCTGCATAGTTTGAAAAAGAAGCTTTGAGAGCTCCTCTTCCTCCCTTCCTCCAAATACTGGAGTCTTGTCTTTGTCCCTTCTATACATCTTCTCTTCCTATGAGAATCTTCTCCTTATGGTGACATATTGGCTTAATGCACAGGTTGAGCCAAGATTATGCTTTGATGCCACTGTAATATTCCCAAATGGAAAATAGCAAAAATACAAGTCATAAAATGAAAGCAACAGAAAATATTTAACACATGAAGCCATGAGACCAATATGGAGACATTTTTTTGATCATATATGCAATAAATAAGTACAAAAAAATGAGGCAAAAATCATAGAATGTTCTCACACAAGCCTCTAATACATAAAAACTCTCAAAGGTGAGATGTTGTTGTTATACAAAATGCTAGAGAGGCTACTACAACGCATTCTAATATGAAATAACTACTAATAGGACTATATAATGATACAATGGGACAAATTTAAGCCTCAAAAGATAATATACATGAAGAATAAGGCTATACAACACTTTTCCAAGAATACCCAGAAAGGGTTTCCGAAAATACACTCAAATACAAATGGTGATCTACAGCCCTAGGACTGAAGAGTCACTCCATATGAAGTCCATGAAATAGAAGGCTGAAATAATATGGATCTGATGTAGATTTCCTCCAAAGGTATCCTCCATTTAAAGGCTCAACCCTTCATCTAGAAGAAAACACTCCAAAAGAGCCAATAGATCCTCCTCTGAAACTGCCCTCCAAAATAACGCAATTCCAGACTGAAACTGTGATGTCACTAGATGTAATAGCTTGGCCTGATGCCAAAGATATGAAATATGATCAAGGACATTCTTTGCTGATCTCCCAATGGAAGGAATCCTTCCTCCACTGCAAAACTAGCTTAGAAACAACCCAATTCAATCCTCCAATGCTGCCCCCTGCAAAAAAACACAAATCTAAACAGATACTGCGATGTGCCTGAAGAATGTAGCTAGCTAGAATGCTGGAATGAAGAATATTCATCCCAAAGAACCACTCCTGAGTGGGAACTTGAAGTCCCCTGAGGATATGGGTGAGATTCCCACTCGGGAACACTTTGTGCTAAACAACACTGCAATCTTAGCTAAATAGATGAAGAGAGAAAATAGTCATGCAAACCATAAAAAAAATAATATCTAGTAACCCTTTTTGAAGGATGCCTTACCCTTCCTTATAAACTTGGTGAGCTTCCTCACCTTGGGCCCCATCCATTAGTTCCACTACCTCCATGCAAGGTGTCTCCAACCAAAACTGTGTTGTCCCTCATTAAATGTCCACTCCTCCATAACAATGTTGTTGATTTGATCAAAGTTGACCTATTCAACATGCTCCATCCCATGTTCACACTCAAAGGTACTTTATTTAGCTGCTTATATGGTCTCCTTTCGCACTTGAAGTGTTTTTATTGTTGCTAAGGATATTTATGGGCCTCCTTACACACTTATTCACCTACCTAATGACAAAACAATCTATAATATTCCATTTAGCTGAAAGCTAAATTTTTGAATATTACATGAACCCTCCTCCAGGCATGAAAAAGAGTAAGGCCATGTCCTTGAAGCTTAAGGCTTCAAAATATTGCATACTAGATAGTGCACTCTACTGGAAGGATTCTGGAGGTGTGTTACTCAACTGCTTGGTTGAAGGTGAGTCCAAAGAAGTGATGAAGGATTTCCACAAAGGAGGTTGTGGAGGAAAATTATACTAGAAAACCATGGCCAAAAAAGTACTGAGAGCGAGTTAATATTGGCCTACATTGTTTGCATATTTGTACAAGACAGTCATGAGCTGCCATGAATGCCAATTTTTCCAAGGTAAATGTAAGCTTCTTCCTTTACCATTACAACCCATTTCAGTTGAAGCTCCTTTCCAGCAATGGGGCTTAGATTTTATTGGTGAGATACATCCACCCTCATCCGCTCAACATAGATGGATACTTACCACCAAATACTTTTTTCAAAAAGTGGATCAAAGTGATCCCAACTAGGCAAGCTACAAACTTAATTATAATTTGGTTTTTAGAAGCTAACATCTTGTCCCGGTTTGGTTGTCCTAGAAATATCATCATGGATAATGCTGTAGCCTTAAAATCAAAGAAGATGACATAATTATGTGACAAATATAAGATTAATTTGGATCATTCTACAACATATTATCCACAGGGAAATGGATTGGAAAAGTCCTCCAATAAGTCTTTGATCAACATAATAAAAAATATGTTGGAGGCGAATAAGAAAATTTGGCATAAAAAGCTAATTAATGCATTGTGGGTAGATCAGGTAAGCAGCAAGAAAACCATTGGATTGTCTCCATTTCAAGTATTTTACGGCATGGATACATTTTTCCCTTCTTCATTGGCTATTCTAGGTATGAAACTTTTACAAGAAGTGGGAAGTGAAGAAAATGACATACAACGCCGCATAAGCCAAATGATTCACTTACAGCAGACAAGGGAAGAAGTGTTTCAGAACACTTCCAAGCTCCATGATAAGATCAAGAAAATATATGATAGAAAAACCAAGCAAGATGATTTCAATATCGGTGATGTAATACTCCGCTGGGATGCTAGAAATGAAGACAAGGGTAAGCACGGGAGGTTTGATAATTTATAGAAATGGCCTTTTAAGATTACATATTCTCATGGAAAAAATGCATATATCATAGAAGAAATGGATGGGAAAAGTTGCTTAGGAGGGCCAGTTAATGGTAGGCTCCTGAAACACTATCTTTTTTTATTTGAAATTGTGAAAAAAAAAATTCATCCTCATTGTATATATCAATTTGATATTCCTGCAAGTGTGAAGTGGTGAAGAATTGGAGTTAGGAGCCCGAAGTGAAGGCCATGGAGCTTCATTGAGTTTCTACCATTTCAAGTTAAGTTTTCAAAAGAGTAAGTTCAATTTTGAGTCATTGTTTCAGTCAATTTCCATCAAATTTCAGTCAGTTTCAGTCAGTTTGTGTCCTTGAGTTGTCAGTATTTAGTCATGCATTTTAGTTTGAAGTTTTATTGACCGTATTGGCCCAATAGTTAAGCACTTGGTCTACAGTTTTCTTGACACCTGCAAGGATCTTCCATCCCCAATGAGGCCGATTTTAGTGTCATAATATGCATTCTTCCATCAATGATCAAAATCACTCTTTTCATACTCATTTTAGGGGTCCCACTCTGAAATTATTTATCATTCCATTAGGTCATGCAAAAAATTGATTCACTGATGGTAACCCTAGTCATAAAACCTCACCCTCCCTCACAAATTCCCATTTTTTGGCCCACCTTCATGTCTTTTTGAGCATAAAAACACTTTTTAAAAGCTCATTTCACTATGTCTTATGTCAGTCAAAGTCAACCATGGAGTCAAGTCATCCAAGGTCCCATTAGGTTAATTAGTTTCATTTTTCAAGGTTCATGGATACATCATTTCATTCCAATAAGGTAAGAAAAATATGTGAGAGTGACTCAATAAACATTTCATTATCATCTGTAGAATATTATCAACATGTAAATATGCTATTTTTAAAGTTGTAACTTGATTTTAAAGTTTTATTTTCATATCAAAATTGTAATTTTGATATGAAAACAGAGATGTAATATATTTTTTATTTTTTATGTAATTTTATGCTTCCTATATGTAATAAGTTCGATACCTAGCTACTAACTCAAAACACACATGCCAAACTAAAAGAGAAAAGTGCCAATCCTGCAAGAAAGAAAAATGAGATGAAAGGGTAATCAACAAAAGTCTTCAAAAACGTGAAAAAATATATTAGAAAAGTGGGTTTTTAAATTCAAATTCAAATTCAAATTCACTTAGCTATTTATGACTAATAGACATCAATTCAAATTCATTTTCCTCTTCCAAATATCAAGCCTCCACTCAAAGAGACCAAATTCTTGAATTTTTGAGAAAAATTGGTAAAAGAAGTTAAGTTTAGGGCGCAAACGCTGAAACAAAAGTGCAAATCCTGAAGACAAGGAAAAAATACATTGAGGAGGGCGCAATTGTGTAGTTTATGGCATAAATGTGTAGAGGATGGTGCAAATGCACATGCAAGGGCGCAAATAACATGTCAAGGGTGCAAATGCATTGTTTATGGCACAAATGACTAGAAACCTCTACAAAGCATCCAAGTGATCAGAAACTGCCTTCAAAACTCCACCAACTCATTCATTTATCTCCAAAAAACTAGTAAGAGAAACATGCCATGAAAAAATCATCTTCCTAATTTTATGTGTTGAGGTTTTTCAAGTTGAATTTGTAATTTAGTACTTGATTTGAGGAAAACCCTAGTCTCCCATTATACTTGTGAAAACCATCAAAAGTAACCCCCTTACCCTTTGCATCCTTCCCACAGTTATAAAAACCCATTCCCAAACCCCTCATTTGCAAAATTCCCTTTTCCTACAAATTTCTCCCAAAACCCTAAGTCCTAGGTGTTATATCTACCTAGGCTCCCAATTCCCAAATCCCTACCCTAAATCTATCATATCATTACTCCCTATCATCTCCCCATTTCACATATCCCTATCAAACATCTCCCTCATTTTTCCTTTCCTCATTTCACCTTTCCAATTTCCCTTTCCTAATCCCTAGGGTTTTCAGAAAAACATCATGGAAATAGAAGAGGAAAACATATCATTCACTGAAGGAGAGGAAACAGAGATAAGGAGGCCACATAAAGGAGGAAGAGTGCTCAGACTTGAACTTTCCAACACTAGGGAACTCTTAGCTTCTCGATTGAATATCACATGCTTCAAGCATGTTGCTTGTTACGATTTTTGTGAGAAAAATCAAAGGGTTAAACACCACCCCATGCTAACTAGATTTTTATCTAGAATCCATGACAACCAAGTTAAACTAGCTGGGGTCACTTTTACCTTATTCATTGCTGTCATTTCAGATGCTACAAGGATCCCAAATGTTGGGGAGAAGTGGTTCAAGAAAGTTAGGTTTAAGAAAAACGATTTTGAATTCTTCCTAAAACCTAGACACCAAAATCAAACAAAGAGGTTCTTTCCTTTTTCACACCTCTTAGACAGATATGCACCAAACATGAAATATTTTTCATGTGAAGGCAGATTTTCAAGGCTCTATTCCTATCACATCCGACTCTTGATGCATTTCACCAGGGTAAGGAAGCTTAACATGCCCTATTATATTTTCCGGAGTATAGAGAAGAAGCCAAACATTTCCTAGAAGAAGGGATATGAACAGAAAATGAGAAGCCTATTCCATCATTCTCTCATAAAAATCATAGTCCTCCACCATCTCAATCAACTGAAAATTTCATGGAGAACCTTCATAGCCAATGATATTTTCATTGAGCCATCCACTCAACCATCCACTTCCAGCCCTTCATCTCAGCCCATGGCACACTCATCATCATTAAATCAGTCCTCTTCACCTCCTTCATCTCCATCTCATCATGATTCTTCATCTCCATCTCATCATGATTTTGGGTCACTTAGCAGGATTGAGGACATTGAGCCTAAGTGGGCTAGTATATTTGATGTTAAGCCATTGCCAAAAATGTACTAGAGAGGCCATAGGAATGTGTTTTCTCCACATGGAGTGGAAGGGGCCATTCCTTCTACATCAGAAAAGTAGGTGGACAAGGGTAAAGAAAAGGTCATTGAGGCACTCATTCCTGATGAGGAGGACAATCATGAAACTGAGCAAGACTTTCAACTTGCTGACCTAGATGAGGATGAAGATGAAAAAATCACAAATGTTTTTATCAAAGAAAAGGATGCCAAGATTAGTGAGCCTCGGAATAATCTTGAGAGGGCTAGGTATGCTGTACACTTCCTTGAGCAAGAAAATGAACAATTGAAAACCAAACAAGTCATTGATGAGGTTAAGTATTTCACTGCTCAAAGGGAGGCTCAAAAGGCCAAGGTCATGCTAGATGAAACACTGGAGAATTATGGCTTACTTGATGATGAAGAAGAACATGTACCAAGACAGAGACCTAGAACTAGAGGGTTGAAAAGAGCTCTAGCTCTAGAGAGACAAATGGAAGTTGAGCTCACTGATTAGATAACCCTAAATGAGTAGCTTGCTATAGAGATCAACGAGAACCGAGAGCCATGAATTGATAGAGAAAATCAACACTTGGAGAAGCTACTAGAAAAGGAAAATAAGGATAATGACCTATTGAGGAGGAAGATCAAACTCCATGCCAAAAAAGAGAAAATTTTATTGGCCAAGCTCAAAAGTGTCAACGCAAAAATTGAAGAGTTGAACATGGAGGAGAAGAAAAAGTTGGATATTCTTGCTAAGGCTTTCCTCCAAAATTAGACACATCATCATCAGCCATTCCAAAAATTTTGAGGCATTTCCTTAACTTTTTTGCAAATTCGGGAAATCTCTGTGTTTTTTGGGACAATTATTTAGCAGAAAATTGGGCATTTGCGAAGCACCCTAGGCGCTATGCAAATAATTGGGGCACTTTTTGAAGAGAATAAAGGAACCGTTGGATTCCTAATGACCAATGAATATTATCAAACCATGTTTTCAGCCTTGGTTTTCAGTTTTGATAGGTGAAAAGCTAAAAAACCATCAAAAAATCACCTTTCTGCCCCTTTTTTGACCTAAGCGTTGCGCAAATACCAGTTTTGGGAGAATGAATTTTTGAGGGGGAAAATGACCTCCATTTTAAGAACTTGAGGCATATTCAGAAAGAGGACAGGCAAGGATTCCAACAAGCCATCTTGGGCTTAAATTGGACAACTTTAGGCCAGCCAAAAGTGGCCCTGAACACATAGGGCGCAAATGACCAGAGGAGGGCACAAATGCATAATGAAGGGTGAAAATGTCCAATTTTCTTATTTTTTCCAATTTTCTCTGAAATGTTCACTTTGGTTGAAGAAATAATGTTTCTACTCATGTAATTAATGATGGTAAATGTAATTGTTTTTTAGATTAGTTACCTAGGGTAGATTGATAGGGTAAACGTCATCATTGAGTCATAATGAATCAGTTGAATGTAATGAGTCATAATGAATCAGTTGAATGTAATGAGGAGTGAGTCACTTGGACCATCCTACACTTCAATTTTTAGTTCAGCAATTAGTGTATCTCTTCCTCACTTCATGGATTCGACCCTTGAGGATTAGTGAAGCTTGTTTTGATGTCTATTTAGCCCCTTTCTTCACACTAAGCAAGGGTTGGAATCAGTTTGTATGTTTGTTTATTGATCAAGGAACAATTGTACGCAGTTTGGCCAGCTAATAAACAAAAGTTGCAACTATTTTATAGGATACTTGTGGTATTGATGTTTATCATTGTCTTTTCTTCATATTCATATGTTAGAATGTATTGTATTCATGTTTACTTCATCTATATGATATGATCTCTTTCAAGTTTGATAATCAGAATACATGCTTGGTCATGCTCTGTTTTGGGGAATTGATCATAGTTTGTCCATTTTCATATGTCTAAGAAGAATACATCTCCCATGATCTTCCTAGCTTTCTTTTTAATCTCAACACTATTCCATCACAATCATCTTTACATGATAATCCTTGTGCCTACCTTGCCCCATTGATCTCTAAAAGCCTATCTCATTTACCCTGACCTAGCTTTCCTTGAACTAATTTCTTGATCCAGTGATAACCCAACCAAAATAAAATTTAAAAAAAAAACCTGCACTCAATATTTAGCTTAAAAACCCTAATTTCTCCATCCCTCCTTGCTGTGACCCTTTTGGAGAGAGCCCTCTCCGACATGGTAGGGATAGCTACCAAATCAAAATCTTGGTCTGTGGTTACGTCTGTTGGGATTCCTTCTTCAGCCTTGGAAAACTATCAGAGTGCTAATAAGATCTTCAACATAGGATTGACAACATTTTCTTGGTATAGTAGGAAGCAGAGATCCGTGGCACTCAGTTTAACTGAGGTAGAGTACATGACAGCCAGTTAGGCTACATGTGAGGCTATCTGGATGAGGAAGATTCTGGTTGTTTTTTTTTGTTCTCAGATGGATCCAACGGTGATACATTGTGATAATCAGAGTTGCATTAAACTATCGGTTAATCTGGTATTCCATGATAGGTCCAAGCAAATAGACATCTAGTACCACCATCTCAGATATTTTGTTTAGATGCGTATTATGTTACTTCAGTACATTCCCACGGAATATCAAGATGCCGATATTCTGATGAAGGCGCTCACTAGGAGAAAATTCGAATACCATAGAGGTAGGATCGAGGTGGCAGATAATCCCTTTCTTGTTTAGAGGGAGTGTTGAAAAGTCAACAAGAAATGCGTGTCTAATTTAATTTTCCCTTAATTAAATTGGACAATAAAATGTAATATTATCTCATAATCACTTGTAATATTTAACTGAGTGTGATAAACTCAGTTAGATCATGAATTTTGAGTTGAGGGTGGTTGGTGAGGCATGCATAGTGATTCTATTAGTTATGGAGTTCAAGTTGTAGTTAGTGCATTAGTTTAATGCATAAGAAATTAGTTAACTCAATTAATCGAGTTAAATTTAGTTGAACTAGTTGTAACTGTTTGTCTCATTAGTGAGAGATCAAGTGAATTAAATCATATTTAATTCATATGAAGTAATCTGCCATGTAACTAATGATTTACTATTAATAGTTGCATGCATGTCAGTTCCAGTGGAGACTCATTTGAGACAAAGGTTAAAGGGATGTTAACTATCAGTTGTATCATTAGTAGGCCGCCCACATGTAGTAAAACAACCATAGGAATGCCCATGAGCATTCCACAATTTTGGAAGGCTGAATTTCCTAAATAATATGGATTGCATTCCACATGAATTGAAAAAGCAAGGCAGGCTAAGAAAAGGCAGGAAATTTCCTAAGTGTTAGTCGATTTTGTCTGGATTAGTGTGAGACAGTTATTGGAGTGCAACAGACTCTTGTGAGAAGAGTGCATTGTAATTGTTTCATGATTCCTTGGTGAATATACAATAGAAGATAGAGGGGATTTGAGCAGTAAGTTTTCCCTGGGAAAATATCTGTGTTGTGGTTTGATTTTCTTCTTTCTTTACTTGTTGTGATTGGTGATCACATTTATTTTACACAATTGATTTGTAGAAGGATTGAGTATATTTCTTTAGTAAATCACATAATCGGATTGAATCTATTGATATACATATTGTTTGTATAATTTCTACATAGGAGAGCTCACCTAACATGTGTTACTATGTCTTCAATGAGATATCTCTGAAATTTGGGTCTCCTTCCTCAAGCTTCTCATAAAGCTTCTCAATCACCAACAATTAAAATCTAAACTAATGGTTTTCCCTTTCTTTCAGTGGTTTAAAAATATATGGTGGTTCACCTTTCCATGCATGAGATTTTTCATAATGGGAAATATCTTAGACCGTAGAATACACCTTGTGGTAGTCATGATTAACTTCATTTGGATGCGGTGTTTCAGATGATATGCTATAGGTGGTTGGAGATGAACGGAGATAGAGCTGGCAGTCACCTCCATCATATCCTTATTATAGGCCTAAAATTCCAACAGCATTCATGCGTGATTAATCCAAGCGTTCATCACATCAAAATTGCAGATCCACGATATACCTTAACACTTAATATGAACCTTGACATGTGGATGTAACAACTCAGCTGATAGACAAGAAAAAAAATGGTTGCCTTTTACAACTGCGGATTGACACCTAGCTTGATCCACGCATAACCACGACTCAACTTAACATCACTCAATGTAAAAATTTCCTATCACGTGACCTAACTCATGATAAAAAAGTTTAAAATGTAGTTGATAACAGGAACACATGGCTTAACAGAAAAGAGGATGTGTTTTTTTATTTAAAAAAAAAAATAGGCGAGGTTACCATAATATCTGGTAGCATCTAGTTAAAATAAAAACAAACATAAAACATAATTAAAATAGACTGTCTGAAAAGGCTAAAATAGACGCTACTAGAACTTTCGGTAGCATTCTATTTTTTTTTTTTTGAAATTTGCGAATTTTTATCCTAAAAAAAAAAATTAAAACATACTCATGACTTAGCATAAAATTGTGCTAACAAGTTGCATTACCATCTATTAGGTCATAGATACATTGTTCATTCATTTACAAATCAAAATATGATGAGATCCATACATCATCATTGTCATAATACATGCTTATAACTATCATAATAGCAATGGAATTATTAAGGATACATTAGCCATGTAATCCACATAAAAACTAGTACATTTACACATAAGATAGGTCTAAGGAAAGAACCTCTTATTAATGAATGAAAAAGCCAAGCCAGTATGGGACTACCACATTCCACCTGACCATATATTAGCTAAGTGAAATCTCTCTTCAACCAATTACCCCCATGCCATATTCCAAGCATGAATGTGGGCATCAAACCAAAAGGACCAACCATGGATTCCCAAGGATAAACCACCTCACCCTCATCAATAAAAATTAGACTTTACCATAATCCACACTGAATTAATAGGCCAAAAAAATAAACATGTAATCACAAGATTTACCATGATCTCCACCATATCACTAGGCTAAAAAAAGTATGGATTCCACTGGATTTCTCCACCTAAACCATGAGGAATTTTCATGTCTCCTAGTCTCTAGGATTTACCACAATACACAGTCTGATCAAGGGATCACTAGGCCATAACCAAGACTCTGGTCTCCATGATTTACCGTATATCTAATCCCAGGATTCCTAGGCCTGATGGAGATCACCCACCTCTTGGCTTTACCGTATATCCCACCATTCAACGGTTGAGGATTCCTAGGCCCACCAAGGCAACACAAAATCTGGCCTTACCACAACCCAAAGACTAGTTCAGGGGTTACTAGGCCATGTGTTCTTTCATTCATATATACACCTAACTCAACTTCGAATACATCTAACAATCCAACTCAACCAAAACATCTGAACCCCATCACATAGTGGATATTTGGAAATGGCAAGGTTGCGATGACAAAAAATATCACACCTACAAAAACCCATGCCAATGAAAAAAAGAGAACTAAAAATACACATGCAACACCATGCCTTACAAATCTAGCAAGGAAACCACACATGAAAATCGATACCCGCAAAGAATCTTGTTGTAGTTTCTTTATTATTCTCTTCCTTGCTTGATATTTTATTCCTCTTACCTTCCTTGCCTTTCTTGATCCAATGCTGAAATGCTCGAAGAAAACTATAAGTCTCCAAGAGTGTGAGGGAGATATAATAGAGAGATGGCTCCAAAATAGATCTGAAAAAAGGTACCAATTGATGCTCATAAGCCTTTTATCAATTAGGTCTCTATTTTCTTCATTTTCCAGTATTTTCCTTAATTTTCCTCATCACATGATAGATGCAACATTTCACCTTCCTTTTCTCCTAATTTCCATTATTTTCATAAATACAATGCTAATTAATGCCACTTTTCCTTTCCAAATTCCTTTTCCATTTCCTTTTCCAATTTCCTTAGCCATAATAAACCAAATGAACACCCACTAGGATTTTTTTCCCAACATGCAGCTTGGAATAAGTTTCCCAATAACCATGGTAATTATTTTTCCTTTATTAACTTTTATTACATGGAATTTTCATGAGGGATGTTACATAACATTAGCATATTCTCATCACATTTGACAACAAACACTCAATAATACGATGATTTTTCTTAAGATACAAGGTATTCTCAACACTCATCCAACTCTAACAACTCATCAACCAATCATTCTCTAATAGTAGAATATACAAAGTTATAACATGGAGTACATCAATAATGATTGTGACATTTGCAGCATCCATAAACACCTAAACTAATACTATTATTCCAACAATGTAAAACCTCTCTTTGTCCTTAAATATCATATCATCAAGGCTCCTCACGCTCAACCATACAAGAAATTGAAATTACAAGGCTATGGAAGAAATACATTAGCAATAAATTTATGCATATGTGGCACGACATGTAGAATCCATACATTACATTTGTAGTACACATACTATCATGACTCAACACAATTCATGTCAACACATTCTTAGATCTCATGATAATACATAGACATTTAAGGGATATATAAACAATACAATAGTAGTCACACTACAACCGAGACATAAAAATATAGTGCTCAAACATTAATAGTTGCTGCTAAGAAATCTATATAACATATTATCTTCCATACTCTCAATAACAATGACTACTCATCCACACACTAGTACCAATAGCATCACCATGCTCATATAAATTCCTGCAAAAAAATTGTCAGTAATATACAAATCTCTCATCTCATCCAAAAGGGACCTAAAAAGGAAAAAATTCAAATTATTCAGATTCAAGTGAGACATGCCATTGTGTAGAGCTCGAAAAATGAACCCAATGCAACTTGAATGGGAAATAACTGACTCTGTATCCAAAAGCTATTCACGGTCAAATTTCTGGTCAAAGCAAGTCAAAATGTCAAAGTCAAAGGTAAATGATCACAGTTCCATCTGACAAGGTTCTGGATCGTGGTTCCAAGGTTCATGGTTCAAGTTGACATGTGGTGGATCGAGAACAAGCCAAGAGGCCCAATCCAAACATGACACGTGGCCTTCATAGCCTTCATATATGTCGAAAATTAGAAGCTTTTGGTTGTGGAATGTGGACCAGTCGATTGGTGTCGCATGGGCTAATGAGAGAGCGACACATGGTCCAATCTGGGGAGGCCATATGGACTTACCTTATTCATAAAATTTTCAATTGGATGAGTTCCATAGGGGTCGAACTCCTGACTTGTTTCTGACAAATTATTACACTCATTATGTAATGTTCCGAAATGGAAATCAACAACTTTTTCACCGCTAAAATGTTCCTTTGTCGGAAATATGAAAAAGGCTATGTCAGAGATTGACTGAGAGGAATTTTACCATTTATTTCACCTCTAAATAGAGGATGAGAACCGGAGGCTATCTGGCCCTTCCTTAGACTCTACCTATAGCTATGCAAATATTTCTTCCTCAGGAAGATCTTGCTCAAGGGAATGATGTTGTGGAATCTCCTCCACAGCAACACTTGGAACACAACCCAGTAACTACGCTGTAGATGAAGAAGTGGCTATGGCCAAGTTCCTGAATATGGAGAAATGAATAGCAATCCTCCTTGAGCTACTCAAGAGAGGAAAGGAACTCCTAAACAAGAATCCCTCGTGCCAAAGGCACTGCAATTCAGCTGAACAGCTGGAGATTGCAAATAGACTCTAAGTCCAAATCTTCAATAATGCTCTCTATGGCTGCCTCATCCTCCTTATATGCAAAATGATGTCTCTATGCCATGGACCGCACCCAATTAAGGTTTCCTTCCTCTAGAAGTTTCCTCCCTTTCTAACTGCGCTGACTTCCCAAGCAAGCTACGTCCTCTCAAGCTGCGCTGTTGACTTGGTCAACATGGCCTCATCCTCATGTGTTTGCCCCCTTTTCATACTAGGAGGTGAAAAATTGGCTACTCTATGGATCCCCTTCCCACTTCATGGGTAATTTTATTTATGCAAATGGGTCTCCTCACCCATTTTATTTATCTCCTAGATAATATGAGCAAAATTTAATGTTCCAATTTATTTGCAAAAATTTGGAACATTACAGTCCTCCCCTCCCGAATATTTCTTGCCCTCAAGCAAGTGAAAGGATAGACTGTATCTTCTTCTCCTTTGCCTGTAGCATCCCTGTATGATGATCTCCTCCAAGTGCAATGATGCTATCTCATCAATCCAATCCTCCACAATGCTCCTCCTTAGCATGCAAGTAGTTTTCAAGCCATCATCATGTAAGGTATAATGCTCAAGAGGATAGAAAGTGGTGTCTAGAGGTCCCTCCTTGAGGAATGGAGTCTGAAATCTAATGGGAGTTATCTCCCCCATATGGTCCATCCATCCCCAAGCTATGTTCCATGCAAATTGAGTCACCTCCCAACTAGGAAACTCAAAAAAATTGTCATCCACCTTTGGCTCCGGCAAAGAAGGTGGGCTGAAAATCTGCACATGGTAGACCATATAGTCTACCCCACACTGTCCATCTCTCCACTTAAGATAAGTGTAGAGTTTTTGTTGATCCTGGGCTGCAATAATGTTTCCATCAAGTGGAAAGAGGAATATTGGACCTCCCAAGGTCTCTCCCCCAACGTTGCAAGACATGTTGGCCCAAACATCCCCATATGTGATGAGTCAGGAATCATCCTCATATGGTCTCATACCTCTCATATGGCCCACCTCATAATAAAAAATTGTTGCTGCTGTAGTGGCCATACCATTTCTCATGTTCCCATTAGAGCATGGAATGCAAAATATGTGAGGGACTCCTCCGTCAATGGACACATCCATCCTATGTGTCTCCTCCTCAATCCTGCTCCTCATAAAGGCATGACCAATAGAATCATAGGGAGAAAATAGGAGCATCATGCTTGCTGCCATGTGTAACAAATGAGAAGGAAAATGGTCCCTCAAGTGTAACCAACACAACTTAGTGCTCCACTGCCATAGAGACCGATATAAATTGTGGCTGCTCAACCACCGATGTGTTGCATCAATCTCCTCACAAGCTTGGGGAAGGTAAATGATACTTGCTGAAAATTGAGCATGTCCTCCATGGTCTCTATCCTACCCAAGTCCTCCAAGATTGTTGGAGAGGTAAATCCCCTCTACGGACATAGGCGATCCCTACTAGCCCAGATCGGGTATAGCAACAATCAAGTCATGCTAAGACGTAGGTCTCTAGTTACAAAACGACAAGAAATAATAAGTTGCCTACCTCAGGTCCTACGCGATGGTCGTCGGAAGAAGGATGATGCTTCCTGTCCTCTGCTTCGGCAGATCACAATCCTTCTGCTTGGCGCATCCGAACACCTACACACATGCGAAGAGACACGACGATATGTAGCATAGAATCTAAATCTTGTAACTAAACATCAAAGAAGATGTAACTCATTGCATCAAAGATAAAGATACACGAGTGAAACCATAATCAAATTCGCTTATCATTAATAAAACGAAGGAATGATACAACCTTAAGCTCTGATGCTGGATCTTCCTTCGGCGGGGTCAACAGTGGAGCATGTCTCAATGAAACTCGTCAGAAATGGGACAAAGCTCTCTCTCTTCGGCTTGGCCCTCAAAGGCTGTCTGGTGATAGTCTCCTTGATACAGATTCAGATATTAGTTCTATGACCATTAAGGCTAGCTTGCAAAGGGAAAATGGCAAGCTTATATAGATGGTGGAAGGGGAGTTGGGATCCCTAAAATGTTGGGATTGGCCCTATCCTCAAGGATGCTTCCATGATAGGTGGAAAACCACTTCCCCTACATGGAGATCCAGAGCCAAACCTCCCAACTCATTTTAGAGACTCATTCATGAGTTGGTTGGAATCAAACTTCTACCATTTATTTTTAAAAAACAATCCTTTTTAAGCTTGGTGCGAGTAATACACTAGGATAGAGCGCCAGTTAGCGCGCCCTCTTTGGTGGATTTCCCCCATTGGCATGAGGGTTGAATTGGCTGGTCGCGCCAAGGCCAAAAGGTCTATTTTTAGGGCTTTTCACAGGAAACTATCTTTAGAGGAATGATTGTCCTTGTCAAGGGGGATGCCATGAAAGTGGTTTCAGGTCATGTCACTGCTCACAGGTCACGGAAAAGGCCCTCCAATGTGCGGGATGGGGGATTGTAGGGACGGTGACAAATTACTGTGTAACAAAGATAATGGCCATTAGCCATGCTTATGGTCCCCACTAAACCATGAGATCTAGAAAAACGTATGCTCCTCCTTGGAGCATTCTCCTGCATGTGTATGGTTAAGGGACACATACATGTATCATATAGATGTGCATGTGAAAAACAATGTACACCCTTACCATGTTCTCTGCTCACATCAATTGAGGGACTCATAGATGAATCCCCTCTCATCCATAAAGAAAAAAGGGGTGGTTGTGCTGATTCGCCCATCTCCATATGGCTGGTGCATCTCCTCCCATGCTGATCATTAGATATCCTGTAGGTGAAAGAATCATTGGAATATCCCACCAATAGCCAGGAGTTCCAATGTAGATCTATCCTCCATAATGGCAACGCTAGTAGTTCCTCATGAAGAACATCTATCATATGGCTATCCTCCTCCTTGACATCTCCTATGCCCAAGTCACAAATTGGAAGGTTGCTATCCCTCCTAGGCTGCTTCTACCACATCACAGAATCTGAAATGAGAGTAGGTGTAGATGTGGTTGAGGAAATGTATCCCTCCTTCATGAATTCATCCAAAACTCCCACTACTGTCTCAACCTCTCCCAAGGTTCCCACCTCTATAGAATCAATGAGTGGTGCCTCCAAGTGTGAAGCAACCATCCTCCTCTGTTGAAATAGTGGCTCCCTGGGTGAAATGCCTCCATGTGGTGAGACATCTCCATCAAGAGAAGACTGAACATATGGATGAACACTAATGTCCATGCCCTGACTGCACAATCCAGCTTCCCTCCTTGGTGCAATAACCTCCAAAAATGGATATGGGTGAGTACTCACCAATTCATGTTGTTGGTTCTTCTCCCCATCTCCTCTTTGTGTCTCCAAGGTTCCACACCTCCTCAACAATGGCACAGGTAAAACATGAGATGTGCCTTGATCTCCGTACATGAGATCCTAGGGATTTCCTTGCAAAGATGCAAGCATCCCTCTATGTGGAGCAAGAGCTCCTCTTCCCTCTGCATAAGGTGCTATATCAACTCCAAATTTAACATCTTTGTTGCCCTCAATATCTGCAACATGAATGGGCAACCTCTCAATGATTGGATCCTCCTTTGGAAAATATATCCCTATGCTCCGTTGCTCTCGGATGTGAGATGAAATTTTCTTCTCCAGCAAGTTTTGGTTCAAATTTTTGGCCTCCTCCATTGTTCTCTGAAGAGGCATTGCGTTTTCATGCAAGGGTTTTGTTTGGTTTTCTTTGTGCAAACCCATCTTGTGTGTCTCAAGAATCCTCCCATAAAATATCTTCACTAATGCCTTAGTGAAATTTGCATAAGATGTAATGTCATTATTCTTCAAAGAAAAGGATTCAAAAATCCACCAAGCATAGGCCTTACCTCTCATATGCAGCGCTGCAACTCTAGTAGCTTGATTTTTCCGGAATTTGGTGGTGCTGCAAAAAGGTGTCTAATTCCTCCACCCAAGCTTTGGCTAAACCAGCAAGTGAACCATCAAAATGTGATAGATAGAATCTACCATGCTGCCCTTTCTCCTTGGTCACTCCTTCTTCTTCTTCCACCTCCCTTATGGGACTGCTAGGACTATGACTGCGCTAACCCTCATAGTGTGTGGCTGAATGCTCACACCCACTATGTACAAATCTAGAGTATGCTTTAGGATCAAACCCTCTCGGGGATTCTTCATCTGTTTCCCTCCTAAAATCCTTGAGATCTTCATGAATGCTCTGTGCAGATTTAGGAAGAGGCATTGTAAGCTTATCCCCTTTTCCTCCACTGGAAAATGGAGTCTTCTTCCTGCTCAAAATTTTGCCTCCTTCTTGGTGCGAATAGGAAGTGTAGGGTCCTTCCTCCTCTCTTTCTTCTTTCTCCTCAACCCCCTTGGAGAGGTTCTTTCCGAATCTAAAAACTGATGAGAACAAGCTCATCCTCTTCATCATCTTGATTTCTTCTTTCTTGGGCTTCAAGGCCACAGGCTGAGCCAAGAAAGATGCTCTGATATCACTGTAATGTTCCGAAATGGAAATCAGCAGCTTTTTCACCGCTGAAATGTTCCTTTATCAGAAATATGAACAAGGCTATGTTAGAGATTGACTGAGAGGGATTTTACTATTTATTTCACCTCTAAAGAGAGGATGAGAACCAGAGGCTAACTGGCCCTTCCTCAGAGTCTGCCTATAGCTATGCAAATATTTCTTCCTCAGGAAGATCTTGCTCAAGGGAATGGTGTTGTGGAATCTCCTCCACAGCAACACCTGCAACACAACCCAGTAACTGCGCTGTAGATGAAGAAGTGGCTATGGCCGATTTTTTGAATATGGAGAAATGAAGAGCAATCCTCCTTGAGCTACTCAAGAGAGGAGAGGAACTCTTAAACAAGAATCCATCGTGCCAAAGGCACTGCAATTCAGCTGAATAGCTAGAGATTGCAAATAGACTCTAAGTCCAAATATTCAATAATGCTCTCTATGGCTGCCTCATCCTCCTTATATGCAAAATGATGTCTCTATGCCATGGACCCCACCCAATTAGGGTTTCCTTCCTTTAGAAGTTTCCTCCCTTTCTAACTGCGCTGACTTCCCAAGCAAGCTACATCCTCTCAAGTTGTGTTATTGACTTGGTCAACATTGCCTTATCCTCATGTGTTTGCCCCCTTTTCATACTAGGAGGTGCAAAATTGGCTACTCCATGGATCGCCTTCCCACTTCATGGGGAATTTTATTTATTCAAATGGGTCTCCTCACCCATTTTATTTATCTCCTAGAAAATATGAGCAAAATTTAATGTTCCAATTTATTTGCAAAAATTTGGAACATTACACATTACCAATTGAGATACACATTGTTTCTTATCAGATAATGTCCATCATTTTTATTTTAATAGGATCTATTTTGTGTTTGGAAAAAAATGGCGGAGCTTGCCAAGTTTGGCGGCTTTGCCAGATCTATCAACACTCCAACAAACTTATCTATCGAATCCACCATAATCAATGGACAACCAGCGGATCACATTATGATATACCAACGGATCAAATTATGATACAATTCATACATGTCATAACATGGCATGGTATTAATATGTAGGATGATCTGTATAGTTCGGGGTGGTTATTTTATGGTGGTGGAACCATATTACAAAATATTTTTTAATATATTATAATGTGGCATATTATATGGAGGGATAAGGTTATATTCTTGGGATTATATTGCGGAGAAAGTTTGGAACCGGTGGGTTAGACTAGTTGACATTATATTAAAAAAAATTAATATAGTTTGTTTTTATGTGATTCGAATCACAATGAAATGGAGGGGACGTCGAGATTTCACCCCCCAACCTATCACATTTTATTATAAAAATTTGACCAACACGCCAAGGAGTCATAAGGTGAAATGTTTATGCAACAGAGGTATTTTATGCAAATTATACCAACCATATATCATAACTTTGACGGCTTATTGTGGAATTTTTACAAGGACTTTTTCGGTGTCGTCATTACGTTGGAATCCTAAGGCTGAGAAAAACACAAAAAAACCATTTATGAACTTTTTTTGACGTATTTTTTATGTAATTTAATGGATTTTAATAATTTATAAAGAGGTCTCCCCATTGAAGACCAGGCCCGAAGACGTAGGCTTTGAGATATTCATACTTAGTTATCATTTTTTGTGCCGTTTTCTGTTGTATGGTTTGTTGTTATCACTTATATTTCTACAAATTGTCTACAAGTTTCACATTTCATTTAATTTGAGCATTTTAATGGTGATTTAAAAACATGAAAATACACCTTTAAAAGTTTGATAAACCAAGTATCAATTTAACGATCAAGATTTATATCAACATCTTCATCTTCACTGCAATTAACAACACTTTGCCTCAAATCATCAATATTTATCGATCACCCTTTAGGGAATCAATCACTACTCTACACAGGTACTTTGTCTCTTAAATAAATGGAACACTCCAAAATTATTTTCTTGTTAACCTCTAACTCAATAATAAGGAAAAAATATGGTCAATACAACCCTACGGTAGTGACAAATAAAATAAACACCACAATATAGAGACTTAGCCATCATTCTTCAGCAGTAGCAAAACTAACTCAAAATACTCTGGCAGTGTTGGATACATAGTTCTCTGCTTAGGCATAAACCATGTGTACTAAACTAACATTACATGGATTTTCATATATAAAAAACATGTGTAAGGGGGATTGCATGCCATTTACAATAGTATATTGACAATATCATCACATCTACAACCAGAAAGTATTAACAATACACACAAATTCTTTTTAATTTAGGCTCCCAATGCATTACTATTGCATATCGTCACTTTGGAACACATTCTCTACTTCATTTCATGTATTCCATTGAAATATTCTACAAATATTTGTCATTAAAACAAGAAGAAATGGATTTGTCTCTCAAGTGCACATCCAAATCACACTCCAATAAAATATCTCACATTGTACAAGTGTATATTGATAATTTGAGACAATGTAGACTAATCAAATTTCAGTCTTCTGCTACCTATCTCTTTTACTGACTCCTTACATAAAGTGCATTGTCATGGTATAATCACACTTGGATCCATGTGATGTACACTTTTTATCCACATATACTCAATCACACCCTAACTATCAACCTGAATAACTTTAGATCCAATGGATTAAGTAATGTGAACTCTATATGAATTCAACACAAATCACTATGCATCTTTGCAGAGATACACACACTAAAACGTCATCTAATAATCACAATTGATCCAACCTCTATTTTTATTAACAACTTCAAAATTTAAAACACCTTCCCAAAACACCAAGTCAACCATATCAAAAGTGATTAACCATATTCATGTAAGACCATTTCAGCGCATAACTTGTGGGAAAAATTAACTTCTTTCTGCTACATTTGGAGGAGACTGGATCAAACCATATCAATGATCCATTACACTTTTGGGGACCAGATCAAACCTTAGTAACTGACCATATCAACCATATCAACTAGATGAACAGGAAAATCAAAACAAACATATTAATTCATTTCACTTATTATGTATTGAATCGATTATCTTGGATCATACCCACACAAACTGGATCAATGCATTAACATTCTTGAATTACACCTTGGGGACTCAATCCAATGATCAACCATGACCAAATTATACCACTAAGAAATGATTTCATCAACTAAATGTGACCATTTCAGCGTTCATTACATCCACTATGCTTATGCTTTTGGAGAATTTTAGAAGATTGAATTCAAGCATGTATAAATAAAAATGTTTATTGTGTTCCTTTCATGAAATTAGAGATTAGATCAATTGCATTACTACTCATTCAGCATTCTCATTGATTACTCTTTTGTTGTGAATGAATATCAATTCACACTTTGACCCACTACTAGGTTGACTCTTTAACATTCATGCAAAAACATTCACAACACTAAATCGATCATCTAACAAAGCTTGTTTCACATCAAAAATTCCAAAGAAAATCACCATAAATTATCACCAAGTGATCTTCAACCAATTCCATTGATAACCAAACCATGAGAAATTATGAACATAGCGATTTTTGAAATAACTACCCATGTATCTTCGTCTTTCCTTAAACCACCAGTGCACAAAGGTAAAACATTTGACCAAATTGTATGCATTGGGACATTACATCTATAGCAACAAGGAAATACTTCTATTTCTAAAGATACAATGAGTAAATCAAACCAAAACAAACTCTGCATACTTGTGAAGAGGGCTAGAAGAGAGCATTGTAAAAAAGTTATAGCTTCACTCTAAGTATCAACTTGCCATGCATAAAGACAAAATAATTACATCAATAATAGAGCCATTATATCACCTTTCAAGGGCATGATAAAATGATATATCAGGACCAAGACAAAAAATTTACACTGAGACAGTAAAATGATAATAAAATTTTATTTTTCTTTGAGGATGTCCCCCTAAACTCATGTAATTTTTGCTACATGCCCCCTTAACACCAAGCTAGATTCAATTTCTCATTGAGGTCTCAAGTTCTCCCTCCTCTTCCAAACCATAATATTTTAATTTTTGGTCTAATGATCTCTTTTAAACTTTATTTTTGATATGCTTTGAATAAGATTCTCTTTTTTACTGGATTGCACAAAGGAACTGGGAAGCTTGCAATACTTTTCCATATGGCCAAGATTATCACAAGTAAAACATATTATGTGACCAAGGAATGGTGGAAAATGCTTAGATATTTTTCTGATCTACCTTATATTATTTTTATTCTTTGCATATGTCATGCATTCAATAGCCTTGTGCCCAAAAACATTTCATAAGTAATAATAACCATACAAGGAATTTATATACCTCATAATGCAACAGTTGGATATGTAGGAATAGATAAAACGACAGTGATCGCAAAAGAAACCCTGTGTGGAGTCGCCAATTGTTAGTATGAATCTTTCGTCGTAAAATATCACTTTAGCTATGCATAAAAAATAGCCCTAACATCGATTATGGCTGCAAAATGCCTTTAAGATCGCTGCACAAATTCATATCTAAGCATAAAAGATATTAAGCAGATAAAAAATAACATAGCTCCATAGATCCAATGAACAAGAGAAGAAGAATGTATATGAAAGAATTTTGTATTATATTAAAGAATGGGGCACCTGAGAGGAAAACAAGAAAGGTGTTTTCCAGTTCTCCTCAATGGGATGGGTTCTTGGAAGTCCTCAGTGTTTCAGATCTAGCATTTCTCTCTCTTATGGATGTGGAAAAGAAAACATAGAACTCCATGGGAGTTCGCAAAGAAAAATGGAAAATGGTGACCAAGAGAAGATCTAGAGTGATCTAATGCAATGAAGGTGGTTAATGAATGGGGAAAACCCCCCTGTTTATAACAAAATATTGGGGTGGTCTAGAACTCGGTGCATGAATAAAATATTATTAATCAAATTCTAGAAGCACCTTTTAGGAATATTTTATTATATTTGTTGGAGGGAAAAGGATTCTTGACTTGGGTCAATTCCTTTATTTATAAATAATAAATAAATAAATGATTTATTTATCATTTTAGGAGAATGATGGGAATATAATTAAATAAATAATGGTTTATTTAATTATTTATGGATGATTTAGTCAAATTTAACTAAGAATATTATTTAAATAATGATTTAAATAACTTGTTCTTAGGAAATAATTAAATAAAAGAGGATTTATTTAATTAATTTCCTTGTTTTGGGTTAAATATGACCAAATGAGTTATTTTATATGGTGAAAACAATTTTACTTAGGGTAAATTTGGTCTTACATGGTGTACTTGGGTTCATCTAATAATAATAGGTTAGATGACCAAAAAAATGGTGTAACATATTGCCCCCAACATACGAGTGTTAGGAGCAAATCGTATGACCGAAGTACGTTGTAAGAACTCAATCACTAGATAACAAAAGGGAAGTGAGAGAGAGAAGTGTAATGTTTTTTGATGTGTGAAAGGACTAGAACCTGAGGAGATGAGACTTACAGGTGCAACAAGTCTCTATTTTATGAAGTGGTACCTGTGCTAAAGGCGGCGGGGGAGGCATACCTATGACCGTTGAGACAAAGTAAAAAGAATAAGGTGCCCGGAAAACCACGGAACGCAATAATGAAGCATGGGCTGGCCTAAAAATGAGCCAGATAAAATAACATGATGAATCCCACATAGATGCGATGCCTGGAATAATCGTCAGGACTTATACAATAATATGGTAGTACATGAGATACAACTACACCCAAACGCCCCCTACACGCGGGGAAGGGCTCATAACATCTGACTGATACGTACAAATCAAAGAGGCACCGCAAGTGGTTGAGGCTGATATCATCAAATGGGAGGAGCTGCATTAGGGGCGGAAATGAAGTCATCCGGGCATGTGGGGGCCTACCTACAGGGCCACCCCCTCATGAGGGTTGAGACATCTCACACATGCCCGGGAATCACCAATAGCTGCTACTGCATCACTGGGCGGTCAAGTGTATAGATCACGATCATGCTGATAGGAGATCAAACCAAGGTACACTGCCCCCAAGACCTGGCTTCTGGAATAAATGAGCTGATGTCGACAGAAGTAGGTCTGCCATAGGTGAGGCAATAAGGGAAACCCAACTAAGGCACGAGGGAAAGTAGGAGAGCGACGAACATATAGACACTAATGATGATGAAGAAATGATGAAAGGTCCAAGGGGGACCCAAAAAACATGAGTACGAAATGGTATCTCATGACGGAAATCGACACCAACAGGAATAAATATGGAGGCCAAGCGGTGCCCCAAGGAAAAGTATTGTAAGTGAGGAAATCCGGTTTGGAGAAGAGGGAAAGAAAGACTTCGTGGGAAACATGTGTCCTGGTGAAGTAGTGAATAAGAAAAACAAACCTATGCTAGCTATCTACAAGATAAAACATGCATTTAGAGTGGGAAATGATAAGGGTAATATCTCTTAAGATAGAGTGCATTGCGAGGATTAAGAAGGGGGTGGCCTTCAAAGTCCTCTAAAAGATATGCTCCCTTCCCAAGATCTTTACTGATGATGTAAGGACCTAGCCACAATGAGTCGAACTTTCCATGACCAAGGGTATCGTGGGCCTGGTCGTATACTAGAACAAGGTCACCTTCATGAAAGGTGCGAGGATGTACTTTTCGGTCATACTGAGCCTTGGTGCGCTTTTTGGCCGCTTGTAGAGTTTGCAGTGCAACACAACGGTCTTCAGAGGCGCGCTCAAGCATGATAAGTCGTTGTTCTAAAGGTTGGGTATCAGGGAGAAGTTTGACGGCCAAGTGAAGGGAAGGGATTTCACACTCGATTGGTAAGACGGCCTCCTTGCCAAAGACAAGGTGGAAAGGAGTGAAACCGGTGGTGGTTTTAATAGAAGTACGATAGGCCCACAAAGCAGGGAAGAGCATGAGATGCCAATTGGTTTTGTGCTTATTCACCGTGCGTTGAAGCATGGTATTAAGAATTTTGTTGACTGCTTCAACTTGACCATTACCTTGGGGTTAATAGGAAGATGAATATTGGTGTTCAAAACCTAATAGGGAGGAGAGCTCATGCCAAATCTGATCTTCAAAATGTCGGCCATGGTCTGAGACTAATCGTTTGGGAACGCCAAATCAGGCAATGACATGGTTAAAGAAAAAGAGGGCTGCAGTAGCTGCCGTATTGTTGAATGTGGGCATAGCTTCGGCCCATTTAGTAAAATAATCAACCACCACGATGATATATTTATGGTTACCAACCGATGGAGGTCGACATTCCACGAAGTCAATGGCCCATTTACAAAAAGGATCGGCTGTGACGACAGGATGGAGAGGAGCGGGAGGAGCTCGTGCCTTGGGGGCGAAATGTTGGCAATTGGAACAATGTTTGACTGCTTCAATGCAATCACTGAAGAGAGAAGGCCAAAAATACCCAGCCCGCATAATTTTTTGGGTGGTGGCAAGGCCGGAGAGGTGGCCACCACAAGCGCCACTATGACAGGCATTTAGGACTTGCTCGGCTTCAATGTGGGTGAGGCAATGACGAAGGACAGTGTCTACGCCACGACGATAAAGGTCATCGCCAATTAGAAGGTAGCGAGAGGCTTGGTGTCGGATACATCTTCGAGCATCACGATCAAGGTGAAGGGTGAATTTTTGGGTTCGCAAGTAAGTAATAATGTCACCGTACCAAGGATCGTTGGTGGTGATGGCAAACAAATGTTCATCGGGAAGAGCGTCATTAATTAGAGTGTCTTGCGTCTGGGTAGGAAAATCAGAAATGAGTTCAGCTAGGACTAAACCTTTCTTACTTTTTGGGGTGACAAATTCAAGGTCGAATTCTTGGAGAATAACGACCCAACAGGCGTACTTCCCATTGAGGATTCAGCGACTCAATAGGAAAGCCATGGGGTTGGAATCAGTCACCACCTTGGTGGAACGCATGAGGATATAATGACGCAATTTTTGGACCGAGAACACGACAACTAGTGCTAATTTTTCTTCATGCGAGTAGGACACAGGTGGACCAGAAAGGTTCTTACTGACATAATAGATCACATTTTCGGCACCGTTATCATCCTCCTGGATAAGGACACCAGCAACCGAATAGGTGGAAGCAAAGATGTATAGAATGAAATCTCGGTCAAAGTCAGGGGGACGGATCAAGGGTGCAGATGTGAGGGCATGTTTGAGGGCATCAAAAGACTCTTGAGCATATGTATCCTAGACAAAAGGGGTGTGAGATCGAAGAATTCTAAGGAAGCCATGTGCAGTAGTGGCGTAGTTAGGAACGAATCGGTGAAGAAAATTAGCTTTGCCTTGGAGACTTTGTAGCTGGCGTAAGGTACGAGGCAGAGGAAGTTTAAGAAGGGCTTGAACCTTCAAAGGGTCGAGAGTTATCCCGTCTTTAGACACGATGAAGCCGAGGAGACGACCAACGGGAACACAGAAGACACATTTCAAAGGGTTAAGGAAAATGTTATACTTGCAGAATCGGAGGAAAATGGTACGCAAGTCATGAAGGTGTTGCGCCTGATGCTTAGAACGTGCAGTAAGGTCATCTAAATAGGCAAGGATAATATGGGTTAATTCATGGAAGCAATAAGACATGGCTCATTGAAAGGTGGCGCCGACGTTTTTAAGGCCAAATGGCATGACTCGGTATGCGAAAGTGCCCCACGGACTAATGAACGCGGTTTTAAGTTGATCAGCACGACGGATAACAATTTGGTTGTATCCGGAGAAGCCATCCATAACGGAGAGAATCTCGTGCCCCGCACACTCATCAATGATTTTGTCAATAAATGGTGTGGGGAAGTTGTCTTTGGGACAAGCTTTGTTCAGATCACGAAAGTCAGTGCAAACACGAATGGTGCCTTGTTTTTTGAGGACGGGAATTGGGTTAGACACCCAAGTGGTATATTCAATGGGGTAAATGAAACCAGCCTATTGGAGCTTGTCGATTTCAGCTTTGATGGCTTCACGTCGGGAAGGATGGATGGGTCTCAACTTTTGAAGAACTGGAATGGCATCAGGCCATGTGTCGATGTGATGTTCGATAATGGCAGGATCGAGTCCGGGCATTTCTGAGTATGACCAGGCGAAAAAATCATAGAATTATTTGAAGAGTTTCGTGTGGGCTTCAATTTCTTCTAGAGTGCATTGGGCGCCCATGATGATATGTTCTTCAATACCTGGCTTGACAGAAATGTCGATTTTGATGGTGGGAGAGATATTAGCCATATTTCCTTCTTCGAAAGCATCAGGTGCAGGGATGGGATTTTTGAACCAATCAACTTTATCAGGAATGAAGTATTTGGATTTGAGGGCATATTGGTCATGGGATGGATGGGGGAGGAAATATGTGCGATGGTGCATATCGTCCCATGGAAAATCAGGGTGGGTCATGGATTCCATGATGTCTTCATTAGACTGGAAGATGGGAAGAGAGGATGGAAGAGGTGGACCTGAGGAGGTGGAGGGATGAGACTCTTGATTGTGAGGGGAAGGGCTCATAGGTACGGTGTCATGTGAGGTGACAGAGTGAGCAGTTGAATGATCAGGCGAAGCATCGGGGGAAGGTACTACGGGGTTGGTATCCGAGAATCGCGGGGAGGAGGAAAGGTAGGAAATGGTAGCTAAGGTTTCGGTCATGTCAGTATCAGGAGGAGAAATGGTAATCGTGGTGGACAGGTGGTCCGGTGTGAGGGAAGAAGGATTACGGGTGAGGGCGGCTTCAAATTGGCGGTATGTGGCTAAAGAAGCACGATACTCAGCAAGGGGGGGGCAAAGGTGGGTATAATGGCCATGGAAATTGCACAAAGAACAAGGGTGATTGGTGCTCAAGTTCTTAAGTTTAGGGGTAAGAGAGGGTATGGTGACATGGACTTCTAGGATGTCTAATTCTGGAAACGTTTCATTAACCATGGTCTTGAGAGGTGGTAATTCAGGACAGGTATGAGTGGCATGACCAACAACATCACATAGAGCACACTGGATGGGATGCTTGGGAGGCCGAGGAGGGGTAGAGTTGGGTGGGGTAGGTTTGTCTTTTGATCCCCCCTGCGAGCTTTGCTATGTTTACTCGAAGTGGTTGTAGCAGGAGGTGGTGCTTGTTGAGGTGACTGAGATACCAGCGTAGCAAGAGAAGTGGTGGGGATTGGTTGAACCAGGGTCAAAGTAATATATGGTTTAAGTTGACCTGGTGGAGTGGTGGCGGGAGGGTCAAGATACCATACGGGTATACCCAAGGTCAAGTTGGGGAGGGATAGGGTGGCCAAGGTAGGGACGGAATAAGCGTCGGGAGGGGGAGAAAGGAAAGGGATCTGTCCAGCATGGAAATGGCCAGGAGGAATGGTGCCAAGGGGGTTGATTTTAGGTGAAGTCAACCCATGAGGATTGGTGGTAGAAGAAGATTCAGAAGGAAGAAGGGTGGCTAAAGGGGGCGAAGGGCTAGGAGCTGGTTGAGGTTGAGGTTGCTGACTAGCCAAAGTGGGCTTTGTAAGGTTAGCCCATGATGATTGCATCATGCAAACGTTCGCCAAGTTAGGATCAGAGATGGGAGGAGAGTCGGAAAAGGTGCCGAGCAAGGAGGAGTCTTTGTAGACGCCGGGGGAGACACTAGTCAAAGAATCCACAGATTGCTTGTTGGTGACAGTAGAGATGGTGGACTCAGGGGGGTCTGAGATTTTGGTTCATGGTAAGTCAATTGGTCAATGGTGACGATCTTGCCATTATGAGGGAAGAACATCTTGCGGTGGACTACGTATGGGATAGCAGACATCGCATAGGTGTAACTACGCCCCAAAAGGATGTTGTATTCAAGAGGGGCATCGATAACTTCGACGTCGACACAAACAGTCTTGCCAGAAAGGGTGATAGGACAGTTACGGAATAGGCCAATGGGCTAGGAGGCATGGCCATCCCATGCACGAAGGGTGATGGTGGAAGGGTCCAGTTCAGGGGATCTAAGTTATTTCCAAACTGAAGCCGACATTACACAGGTAGATGCCCCCTCATCAATAATGCACCAAGAAACATTGGCATTTCGGATTTTGACTGGGATTTGGAAAGCAACCGAAGGAGGGAGGGGGGATGGTCTGACTGACGGGTGTCAAAAATAATCAATTGGTCATCAACAGGATCTACAGCGCCCACGGCAGATAGTAGAGCCCTCTTTTGAGAAGGACACGACTGGAGGAGTTCCAGTGTTGAAATGGCAACAGGAGATTGGGCCAGATCATATACTATGCTGTATGAATGGGCAGCCCGACCAAAGGCATCATTTTGGCGTAATGGTCCCTTAGGAGGCTTGGGATGAACCTTGGCTTTGGGCAGAGGGAGTTTCAAGGGACCATTGGGTGTCGATAGAGGTTCTGTAGGACCTGACGATGGAGACGCAGAGACAGACGGAACAGGACGTGTGGAATACTGACAGGACCGAGTTTGAAGGTTGAGGTCGACAGTGAGAGGTGGGTCAGAAGCCATCATGAGAATCTGGTAATCAGAGGAACCAGAAAGAGAAGGTTGAGTGGTTACTGGGGCATGAGGTGGTTGAGTGGCCACGAATCTTTTTTGCGGGAAAGGATCGGTAAACACAGCAGGTTGAGAAGTAACGGGGGTGGGAGGGGTAGTAGGGGAGGAGTGTTGTCCCCATACGGTGGCCTGAGAATCCCAAAGTTGCCACATTTGTGGTAATAAGGGACAATTGTGAGTGTAGTGACCATAAACACTGCAACATGAACAGGGTTTACTGGTGCGAAGTGGCCTGTCCGGCTTGGGTTGAGAGCCCTGTGGCTGGTTGGCAGTGATAGGGTTGATAGTGGAAGGATTGGGTCCACGATTACCAGAAGCAGATTGATTTCCTCTTCTCCTTCTTTGAGAATCAGGAAAACTATGTGCCCCCTACTATGCAAATACTTGCCCTGGAGGGGGTAGTAAGTGCAGTTGTGGGGGCGGAGAAGGCAAGGGAGTGGGAGGTCTGAATGCTGGAGGAGTTGGGACACCAGGTTGTGGATAAGGATAAGGAGTAGGGTGGGCAGTAGTAAGGTAAGTAGGGGGGTGGGCAAAAGGAGGAAGCATGCCGTAGCCTGAATACATGCTGCTTGGAGGGGAAAAAACGCCGGAGGGGCTGGCCCCTAGAGGAAATCCATGGCCCGGAGGGGGTTGGGAAGAGGTATGTGACAGGGCTCCAACGATATCGTCGGTAGAATGAGATGCCCCCGAGGTATTAGGGCCACCGGGTTTGGGAAGGTCAGGAAGGATAGTATAAACATAACTAGATTGGGCTTAGATAAGGTCATACTTCAAGGCTATTTGGAGGGTGGATTCTTCGATTTGGGGAAAATGGGATGCGACATATTTGCCAATGGGAGGTAAGAGGGAGCGAAGGAACCAGTCCATGTAAACCCGATCTTCAAAGGGGGGAGCGCGGCACAAGCTCCATCGTCGCCGCCATTTCTAGACATGAGCAGAAAGGCGGGTCGAAGAGGATTGATGGAAAGAGGTTAAAAGCTCGGTACCAGTGTCGTATCGGAGGGGGAGCTGGAAGTAGGATAAAAAGGCTTGGGCAATGGTCGCAAAAGTGGTATGGGAGGAGGTGGCGTGTTCAACATACCATTTAGAAGCGTCGCCTGTAAGCGTGTGTTGGAACAATCTAAGAAGGATGGAGTCATCGGTGATGGAATTAGAGGAGCACCACATGTGGAAAGATCTGATATGGTTAGAGGGATCTTCGCTAGCAAGGCCTTCGAACTTGGGAATGTCTGAGGGGAGCTTGGTTGGCATAGCAGGCCAACTAACATCGTGGCAGATAGGATCATTAATCAGCTGATTGAAGTCGGGGAGACTAACGCCGGCCATATAAGGGAGTAATGGGGCAGTCGAGGTAGGTCCCGAGGTGGTTCCACTGGAAACAAACCCAGAAGTAGTATTGGGGTTACTGCTGGTGGTAGGCCCTGAAGTAGACATGGTGAAAGTGACAGGGGGAGAACCAGGAGGGGGAGAACCCGAACAATCAGAGGAAGAGTCAGAGTGTGGACTCGGGGAAAGACTTACTCGATGACGACAGGAAGGAGGAAGTCGACCAAGCAGAAACTGAGGATGCAGGCCAAGAAGTCTCCAGGAGAGGCGCCTTGGGGGCACAATGATGACGGGAAGAAGGAAACCGACAAGGGCAGGAAGGGGCAAAATCAAGTGAGGTCAAGGGCAGAAAGGTGCAACGAAAATTGATTTTAAAGTCTTTGCCAGGCGGTGTTAACTAGGTGCTTCTTCACTTAGGGTCAGTGTGTGGCGTGCGTTAATTTTAATTTTTTAAACCCAAAAGGTTTGAGAGTAAAATAAAAAGTGTGCTGCGTAATGGAAAAGAAATCTACAGTAAATAAAACTGAAAAAATTGGAAATTAACAACTAAAAATGCAGCAAGCTAACCCAATAAGGCGGGTCTCTCAAAACTAGTCGATAAGAGCGAAAAAATAGGCAAAGCACGCTAAAAAGAGGCCAAAAGATCTAAGGTCCAGAGGGACTGGGATCGAAAGGGTAAGTCTACTGAAAAGTGGTGCAGAGAACAACAAAGAGGCGGAGGCAAGGTTGCTATTGAAAAGGAGGAGATCAACTAAATATAGAAGGGACAAGGCAGTGGCCTTAGAAATGAACCCAAAAAAAATGATATGAGGTGTTTTGAGAGGGGGAAGAGCTGATCTAAAGGGATCTGAAAAGGAGGTATCAGATCTGAGAAAAATAGGGCAGAAACTCTGTAAATTCAGACTTTTGAAAATAGCAAAGGCTTGCGTACAAAAGGTGGAGGGTACTAGAGCCCTAAGGGGAAAGATTCCCTCTTGGTTGAGTGGAGTAGATCAGAAATAGGTCCAAACGGGCAGAGACAGAGGCTGGAAAACCCTGGCAGAAGCTTCAGACAAACCCAGAAAAAGTGCTGAAAAATTTGCAGAAAAAGTGTAGGTCGCAGGTTCTGACCTGTTTTCAGTCCAGGTCACAGGTTTGGGGCAGAAAAGTGCGTCCTGAGGCTCAAGTCACACTTTTTGGGCCAATAAGTGTGACCTGCAGATCTGGCTGTCTCGGCGGCAGATTTCAGAAAATTTTTGTCGTCTCAGCTGCGGTTGATGTCTGTCACCTGCGCAATAAGGCCAGAAACACACGGAAGTTAAAAATTTGACTGTTTAAATGGTTTTAGGGGTAAAAATCACCATAAAAATAGGAAAAACAAAAAATGGAAGAGAAACCCTAGGGTCTGAAACAGCTGGATATGTAGGAATAGATAAAATGACAGTGGTCGCAAAAGAAACCCCGTGTGGAGTCGCCAATTGTTAGTATGAATCTTTCGTCATAAAAGATCACTTTAGCTATGCATAACAAATAGCCCTAACATTGATTATGGCTGCAAAATACCTTTAAGATCACTGCACAAATTCAGATCTAAGCACAAAAGATATTAAGCAGATAAAAAATAACATAGCTCCATAGATCCAATGAACAAGACAAGAAGAATGTATATGAAAGAATTTTGTATTATATTAAAGAATGGGGCACCTGAGAGGAAAAAAAGAAAGGTGTTTTCCGGTTCTCCTCAGTGGGATGGGTTCTTGGAAGTTCTCAGTGTTTCAGATCTAGCATTTCTCTCTCTTATGGATGTGGAAAAGCAAACATAGAACTCAATGGGAGTTTGCAAAACAAAATGGGAAATGGTGACCAAGAGAAGATCTAGAGTGATCTAATGCAATGAAGGTGGTTAATGAATGGGGAAAACCCCCCTATTTATAACAAAATATTGGGGTGGTCTAGAACTCGGTGCATGAATAAAATATTATTAATCAAATTCTAGAAGCACCTTTTAGGAATATTTTATTATATTTGTTGGAGGGAAAGGATTATTTACTTGGGTCAATTCCTTTATTTATAAATAATAAATAAATAAATGATTTATTTATCATTTTAGGGGAATGATGGGAATATAATTAAATAAATAATGGTTTATTTAATTATTTATGTATGATTTAGTCAAATTTAACTAAGAATATTATTTAAATAATGATTTAAATAACTTGTTCTTAGGAAATGATTTAATAAATAAAGATTTATTTAATTGATTTCCTTGTTTTGGGTTAAATATGACCAAATAAGTTATTTTATATGGTGAAAGAAATTTTACTTAGGGTAAAATTGGTCTTACATGGTGTACTTGGGTTCATCTAATAATAATAGGTTAGATGACCAAAAAAATGGTGTAACACTAAGGGCAGAAATACAAACCCTCACTTGGCCAAACAACCCAACCATTAACTATAAATAAATTAAAATATATACAAGACGAGGAATCTACAGTGATGAACTCAACCCTTGCAAAATTGTTTCCAATATTATGTTCCATAGAATTTTACTTTCAACATTATACTCATTTTTCTACTTATACAATTGTAACCAAGCATACACATAAAATACTTATTTTTATCTTTTTATATTGTCTTCTTTAAATATTAATATTTATTTCTCTACATTTAATTTCATTTTAGATATATGAATTTATAAACCACAATAACATATTATCTTTCCCTATTGTAATGAATCCTTTTTATTTATTTTTATGAAAATATAACCTATATTGGAATTAAAAGATCTAAAAGATTGTTGTTCAGGCTAGGAAATGTGGTATAATAAAGCTCTCATTCTTTGATATTTAAAAATATTTCCAAAATATCTATTAAATGTCTAATTAATATTATTAAATTGGTATTCTTATTAAAAATTTGATAGTGTATTGTTTAAGAAATTGTCCTGAAATAAATATAAAGAATAAATGCATAGTGCTATGATAGAAGTAAAAATTTTAAATATTTGGATATAAATTATTTATTGATTTTGGTGTAGCTGGAGTGATTAGTGTTGGGGCTACTAGTTGAATATTGGGTGCATGTTATGTAGGGAGTGTAGGAAAAATTTAATCTTAATTGATGCTTCTTATTCTTAATATTTCTAAGATTCTATTGAAAATTTTCTAGGTGTATGTGTGAACTAAATGCTCTAGGTGGGAGAAGTCTAACAAGGTCCTTTCCTTCTGGGATTCAAGTTGTCAAAGGCATCATGGTTGTACTCCTTGGAATATTTGGGACTAATCCTTTCCACACTCATCCAAATCATTCAAACTTACCCTAATCCTCTCCACCCTCATCCAAATCATCCAACCTTACCTTACAATCAACTTCCAAGAACCTAGCATGTGAAGCCTCCTTCTTAGTTTTCTCATAGTGTTCATCACAATTCTTCTTGCCAACCTATAGTGATTTAATTTACTCTATTAGAATGTAATGTTAGTTAGTGGGGGTCATAATAAGAGAGGTAATAGACCTATTGTCCCCCTTATTTTTACTTTGATAAATGACACATTATGAATAAAGAGAAGGATAGGGTGGCATGGACTTAGCATACAAAGAAGATACAAGTTACACCATGGGGATTAAAAACCGTTAGTAGAAACAAATAATAATATTGATAGAGAAAAATTAGGATACTAGGTGATTAAGGAGTTTGGTGCCGAAAGGATGAAAGAACATAGCAAAAACAATAGTAGATTAAATTGATTTCACAATTAAGGAACTAAAAGTAGGCTAATGACCTTGTTGGTTTTGAATGTGTTGAGTAAGTTGTTTTCATTGATGTCACGATCTAGTCATCGATGTCAATAATACAAGTTTAGGGTTTTTTGTTTTGTTTGTATTTTGGGCATTATAGGAATTTTGTCACCAGGTGAAGTGTTTAGAAGCATATGCAAAATGGTTAGCTAGATAGATCTTAGAAAGGAATTTCCAAAGGTATATGGTACCATGAAAAGATTACAAGGGATCAAAATTTATCAAGGTTTGAAATTATGATAGGATTCCAGAGAATCAAGGTTTCACAAGCTAACTTAGGCCACAAGATGGATAATTCTCCATCAGCAGACATGAATACTCATGTCCCTCGTCGTGAAGGTTTGGAGGAAGTGTTATGTTGTCATGATGTCGGGTCACGAGACGAAGCCAAGAAACGAGAATTATTCTTGTTGATAATGTGAATATTCACATTCCTTGCCCTCACTAGACGAGATAAAGTGGAAGGTTTATGGGTAACGAAGCCTAGGGATAACAATTTCCCAGTTGGAAGACGTAAATTTTTACATCCCAATCCTAGAGCATTGGCTAGACAATGGAGTTTTTATGGAGCAAGACATGGAATGAGAACCAAAAGATAGAAATTATTCATGAAACAGTAGATAACATTAATTTATTTTCCCAACCGTTTTCAAACAACAAAGGAAATCGTTACAAAACAAAGGAACCCCAAACTTCTTCTTCCATGCACGGTGATTTCACATAGAGAGAGGTGGCATAAGTATATTGTTTGGATAGGATGATGTGGTTCACGGGTGTCTGAGACATTAGCTAGATAATGATGTGGCAATCCAGGTTGAGGACACGTGGCATGTTTTTTTTGGAGTTCCCAAGTGGGCCAAATTCAAGTGACATGCATCAGTCTACTGATGGATGATGTTGGCATCAGACCTTGGTCCAATATTTGAAACTGAAACACAAAGGAAGTCTTGTGAGATGAAGGAAATGAAATGGAAATTTTACCATAAAGGTACGTGAACATTTCATACCCCCCCCTGGATTGGGATTCAAGTGGTTTGCAGAATTTTATAAGGTGGATATGACCACAGTTGACAAAGTTGTTAAACAGAAAATTCATTGTCATGTGATGTGAACATTCATGTCTCATCGTAGAAATACAAGAAAAGGAATAAATGAGGAATGAGTTGTGGTTGATAAATCTAGGAGACAGAAATAAATTAGTTGGTAGACATGAACATTCATGCTTTGCACTGGAGGTCTAAGTAAAGTCATAGTTGAGGAGCATGTCACAAAACAGACCTCAGAAAAAAAATGTTTACCATTAGCAAACGATTCGTCAAGTTGTTGGATCTATTCTAGGGGTGTTATTGGTGCTATTTTATAGTATTCGAAATTTTTTAAATTTGGCCTAAATCTTTGAAAAATGCGAAGTTTATAGCATTGGCTCATGACACAAAGCTTAGGAGGAATCGCGGTAAATAACTGAAGTCACCACTTTGTGGGAGACGAGAAAAGAGAAACATATTGCAATGGCATGATAATCCAACAACCATAACCGTTTAGAACATATAATTTTCTAGATGCTCAAATTTAAGAATGAGGTCCTCTGCCATAGGAATTTGGCATCTCAATGTGAAAGTGAATTTGGTGCTTGCATTATTTTTTTTGCTTGACATTTCATTTTAGCATCTACAATTTTAGCATTGTTTCTTGGTTGAATCATAAACAAAGACACCAGTGAAGTAATTTGATTTATGATATTTATTAATATGAAAAGACACAACTAAAATGGATATAAGATGATGCTTTGAGTTGCAAAAGAGGATTTTTGGCACTAGTTTTGAGAAATTAACAGAGTAAGAGATAGAAAGAGACAGAGAGAGATATAGTTGATATGAGAAGATAGTGAAAAATGTACTAAATGCCAATTTTCTAAAGTGTACAAATAAAAAATGATAAAAATAGAGGTTGTAGGTGGAGATTGGGTGAAAGTTGAAGTTGTTGTAAAGAAAAATGTAGAGGATCATACACAGAGAGGGTATAGCCAAGAGAAGATCAATTAATATAGGAAGAACAAATATTAATATCATTTATTAAGGGATTGGAGCCTCCTTTAGGTAGGTACTTGAAAAATCAGTAGCTTGGTTCATGAGAGTTGGTGTGTCAGCCAAGTGTGTGCTTGCAAATAAAATGATAGGTTGGAGCCTCTTGTAGGCTGGTGCATATATACATATATATATATATATATATTTTTTCTTTTTTTCTTTTTTTTCTTTTTTTCTCCCTTTATGGGTTTCCATGTATCTATGGTGTTTATGTGTGCTAGTTATGTGTATATTGTTGATAGTATTTCTCTGTATTGATTTCATAGTTAATTGTTGTATATACTATAAATATTTTTTTCTTCTCATTATTAAACAAAATGGACCAAAATTGTTAAAAGTAATAAAATATTGATTCACTCTCCTCCCCCCTCCCCCCTTTAGAATTTTCCTAGTTTCCAAAAATTGGTATCAGAACACGGTTCTCCAACATCAATCTAACAACTAGAAGGAATATCTAAACCAAAGACATGGTGAGCCAGGAAGGATGTTCTACCAACAAAGTTTTTATTTTTAATGAAACAAACTATGCATTCTAGAAAGTGATAATTTTGACATATCTAATGTCCCTTGGTGTAAATGTTTGGGAAAAAAATTGAGTTCTCATTTAATGCCAAAGGAATTAATGTAGAAATTATACAAACATATGTATATCAATGGATTCAATCTGATCTAACAATGTACTAAAGATAGATACCGAATCACTTCTACAAATCAATTTCGGAAAATAAACACGATCGCCAATCACAACAAGTAAAGAAAGAAGCAAATCAAACTACAACACAGATATTTTCTCGGGGAAAGCTTACTCCTAAAACCCCCTCTATCATATATTGTATATTCCACAAGGAATCATGAAACAATTACAATGCACTCTTCTCACAAGAGTCTCCTGCACTCTGCCTATCATCTCACACTAATTCATAAAAAATCGACCAACACTTAGCCAATTCTCAGCATGTATTCAGCCTGCCTTGATCATGCAATTCCTAATGAATGCAATCCCTATTCTTTAGGAATATCAACCTTCCTCAACTGCGCTGAGTATCATGGGCATCCTGTGGCGTGTTAACTCCATCTGGGCAGTCTGTTAATATCACAACTGATAGTTAACCTTCCTTTAACCTTTGCCTCAACTGGGTCTCCACTGGAACTGACATGCATGCAACTATTAATAGTAAATCATCAGTTGCATGGCAGATCACTGATTGTAAATTAAATATGATTTAATTCATTTGATGTCTCACTAGTGCAACAAAAAATTACAACTAGTTCAACTGACTTTAGCTCACCTAACTGAGTTAACTGATTACTCGTGCATTAAAATCATGCACTTAACTGAAAATTGAACTCTAAAACACATGGAATAACTCTACGTGCCTAACCAACCACCCTCAACTCAAAATTCATGAGCTAACTGAGTCTATCACACTCAGATAACTATTACAAGAGTTTATGAGATACGATTACATTTTATTTTCCAATTTAATTAAGGGATAATTAAATTTGACACATATCCAATTTATTAAATAAATTGAATTTCACACTAATGTATCGCCAGGACCCATCACTATAAGACATTTGGTCCCACACTAGTGTAGGTGTTGTCATGTTGTTTCTAGATGCCAATTTCATTGTTTCTTGTTTCAAACTTCAACACTCCCTCTCAACAAGAAATGAATGTCCTTGCATGCGACATGAAACTCTTGCATGAAACACTTCTCTAGCGTTTCTTGCACATGTAACTCTTGCATGCAACAATTATCTAGAGTTTCTCGCACATGCAAATTTTTCATGCAACACTTCTCTAATGTTTCTCGCACATGCAACTTTTGCATGCAACACTGTTGGCAATATGATGCAGAGTATTGTCCTTGATGGCAACCTACCTGATAAATTTGATGGCAACCTACTTGATGAAGTTGTCCTTGATGGAAACTGACTTGTCCTATTTGTTAATGATGTAAATCTGATGTATCTACAAAGCAGTGCAGATGTAATGGAGAAAGGAATTCCTGTAAGGGCCAGAGAAATGATAAATATGATATGTCACAAAGCATACGCGGGCTTGTAAAGGCGAAGTAGCATATGTACACAGAAAAGTATGTGCCAAGTCGCGTATGCCCTATTTGCGCTCTAAATTCATAAAACCAAGGGAATTTACCATGGTATTGGCCCATTGTATTGAGCGTTGGAATATCTATTTGATCCTGTCCAGGAATACCATTAGTAGTTGAGTGGATTTGACTCATGGTATTGGTAAAAGGCTAAATCTATATAAGGAGAAGAAGATCATAGTGCAAGGGTGTGCATGTGTCTGTCTTTTAATGAATACTTCACTCTGAAGTATATCTGCATGGTGGAACTCTGTTCTTAATTGACAGATTTTAATCTATGATGCACTTATGGATATGATGAAGGTTCAATATCTCTACATCTAGAAATGATAAATCTCTAGGATGATCTGAAAATAAATGATGAAGACCTGGTGCAAGTTTTCTGAATAAATTGAAGGAATCTGGGTAAGTTTATAGATATTATATGTTCTGCAAAGTTTATCTTTTATATATCTATACGTAGGTTCGTTTCATGAAAAGCGCGTGTATAAGTGGGTCCACTTAATGAAAAGCGCGTATGGCAGTCAGGGTTTCCAAAAATAAAATGCACTGAAGTATACGCTGTGTTTGTCTTCGTGGAAAGCGCGTATGTACGCAGTTCAAGAAGTAAAAGCGCGTATGGAATCTAGGATGGCCGAGTATGTGGAATGAAATGTCTGATCTGTTATGTTGTTTTACTGCTATCTGTTAAGGATGTATTCATACAGATCTGGGTAGTTTGAATGTTGATTGTGATGCTAATTATGTTGATTAAAGATCAAGTTTTTTGATGATTCAATGACTAAATTGATGAAGGAAGAATGACTGTATAAACAGTTCTGCATGGTTGATAGATTGTCTGAAATAGAAATCTGAATTCAGATCTGAATATGAGTCTGAACTAATTCTGAAAGAAAGCATACACAGAAGAATACGCTAGTTGGTGAAAAGGAAAGCGCGTGCATACGCGGAAATGGTGAAGAAAAGTCACGTATACAAAGTTACTATGCACTGAGGCATACGCAGGTTGGTGAGCAGAAAAGCGCATATACACGCGACTTCAGTGAATAAAAGTAGTGTATGATATTTGAATCAATGAATGATCTAGGTTGAGTTTACATCTGCATATCTATTCTGAAGTCTGGGTTATCTCTGATATTCTGGTTACAGTGGTCTCACTGTTCTGTTTGAAGTATTGGGCAAAGTATGTATGTTGATAAGTGAAAGGTTGTATTGAAGCTGTTTGATCCAGTATGAAAATTGATGAAATGTGGTCTGCAGTGGATCTGAGGGTTGAAGCCTTTAGTATGAAAGTAGAAGCTTTCTACCAATAGAGGCTGGTGCTAATATCAAGGGGTAGTAGCTCCCTTCCAGGAGAGGCTGGTAAACGAGAGCAGGGGGTTGTAGCTCCCTTCCAGGAGAGGCTGGTAAATGAGAGAAGGTTGTAGCCTTCTGCAGGTGGGTGCCTGTGTGATGGTATGAGTCAGCGCCAGTACATGGTTGTAAGAATTTTTCTTTATATAATAAATATTGAAGACTGAGATGACGGTAGCGGTGGTTTTCTCCCGAATTGGGTTTCCACCTTAAATCCTGGTGTTCATGTGTGTTGCTTATGTGTGATGATTTATTTTGTTCTTACTACACTTGTTTACTGCTTACTAAACATCTGATGAATGAATGATGCAATAATCTATGTTAAGAATTAAATGCATGATTAGATCTCTGGACATATGCAATTTTTCTTAATTATATCCGCATGTATATGCGAGTTGTGTTCAGTAAATTAGTGTATGGGTTTAAAAGAAAGAAGAAGTAAAAAAATTTCAGTCAGCACTAAATACTAATTCACCCCCCCTCTCAGTATTTTTATAACAATTGGTATCAGAGTAGGTCGTTCTGAAAAATCTTAGCCGCTAGAAGGAAGATCAAGCAAGATGAGCAATCAAGAAGGAATAACATCTATCAGGCCTCCGCTCTTTAACAAAAATAATTTAATCTTTTGGAAAACAAGGATGAGATCCTATCTTCAGTCCCTGGGAGCAGATGTATGGGCCATTGTTGAAGGAGGATATCAATATCCAGCCATAGTACCAACAGATCCAACGGAAAGGAAGAATTATGAATCAAATGCAAAGGCGGTCAATGCTCTAATGGGAAGTCTAACTGAATCTGAATTTGTCAAAGTCATGCAGCTGAATACAGCAAAGGAAATATGGGACAAAATCATTCTAAGTTATGAAGGTGATGCAAAGGTAAAAAGTGCAAAACTCCAAACTCTCAGAATTGAATATGAAAATTTGAAGATGCATAGTGATGAGAGTATTGCTAGTTTCTTTGTAAGTCTTGATGATGTTGTAAATCATATGAGAAATCTGGGAGAAATAATAACCGAATCTACTTTGGTTGAGAAAATTTTAAGATCTCTAATGGCAAAATTTGAGTCAAAAGTCTCCACTCTTGAAGAAAAACAGGATCTTCAAAATCTTACTGTGGTGCAACTTTATGGCATCCTAAATGCATATGAAATGAGAAGAGGAGGACCATCTGAAGTCAAAGAAGCTGTCTTTAGAGCTTCTACAAAAGGAAAATAAGTACAAGAAGCAGAAGAATCAGGATATATCTCAGAAGAAGATGAGGTAAATTTTGTAAAGAAACTTCAACTTGGCACAGGACGGTTCAGAGGTAAGCTTCCTTTTAAGTGTTTTGATTGTGGAAGAGTTGGTCATTATGCTGCTAAGTGTCCTTATAAAGAGACATCTGCAAAAGGGAAGGAAGTATCAATAAGGAATAAGAACCTGTCTAGCACTAGAAAAACTTACTATACTCATGAAGATAGTGATGGGTTATCTGATAGTGAGGAAGAATGTGAACAAGATCTTAGACTTCTCATGGCATTTGAAAAATAATCTAGAGAAGAAAAGGATACTTTTATGGATGCTCTAGAGGACAATGATTTTCTTGATGAAAACAATCAACTCAAAATATGCTTAGAAGAAAGTAAAATAATCATAGAGACTCTGAAAAATCAAATTGAAGAAGATAAGAAACACAATGAGAAATTAGAATGTGAAGTGGTAAGTCTAAGAAAAGAACTTGAGAAAGTAAAAACTCTGAATCTTAGATTTGCTAAAGGATCTGAAACCTTGGATGAGATTATCAAGGTACAACATTCTCCTCTTATAAAGACAAGTCTTGGATATAATAGAGAATCTTCTCAGGCTTCAGCACCAAATTATCTAAAAGTAGCTACAACTGGTTTACAACATTCTGCCATTCAGCAAGGGAATAAAGAACCTTTACAGGTAAAGCATGATCATCTCAATTCAAGGAACACTAACAGGAATATCTTTCAAAGAAACACCAATCAATAGGTAAATTCAGGTAGAAGATTTCATGATCGCAAAAATTTCTTCTTCAATGGACAATGTTTCTCATGTCACAATTTTGGTCATAAAGTTGTTCAATATGTTGCATATAAAACCATCATGACAAGAGAAGCAAGAAAGAAAAGGATTGATATTGAAACAAAGAAGAATACCTATAACAAATTTTCTCCTCTTTTAAATGAAGTTGAATGTGCTTATTGCAATAACTTTGGCCATGAAGAATCTGAATGTAGGAGCAAAGTTCATCCAAAAGAGCATTTTCCTTCAAGTTCCAAAGTATGGAAAAAGAAGGAATTACAGGTTGAAAATTGTGGCATAGAGTTATTTGCAGAAGGTGAAGAAAATCAATGGTACATTGATTGTGGATGCTCAAGACATATGACAGGTGACAAAAACAAACTTCTTGCATATAGTGCTCTAGAAAAGGAAAAGAAAGTTACATTTGGAAATGATACTCCTGCGGTAATTAAGGGAAAAGGGTCTGTGTTTCTAAAAGAAAAGGTAAAAGCTAACGATGTCATGTATGTGGATGGATTAAGGCATAACCTGTTAAGTGTAAGTCAAATGTGTGATCAAGGAACTGAAATTGTCTTTAGTTCAAAAGAATGTGTGGTACGTGATCTTGATACAGGTAAAACAATTATAAAAGGAAAAAGAACTCCAAGCAACCTATATGTATTGAAGAACTGCAAAGAACAATGTTACTTGAGTAAATCTTCAGAAAACTGGCTATGGCATAGAAGGTTGGGGCATCTGAGCTTCTCTCAGATCAACAAATCAAGCAGACTTAAAGCTGTTCGTGATCTTCCCAAAATTACTCTACCTGAAAATATCATATGCAAGTCTTGCCAATTTGGTAAATAGACCAGAGTACAATTTAATGCCAAGGAAGGATCATCAAGTAAGCCTCTTGAACTCATTCATACTGACATATGTGGACCTATGAGGAAAAAGTCACCACGTGGTGAACAATACTATATCTTTTTTATTGATGATTTCTCTAGAATGTGTTGGATTGGGTTGCTTAAACACAAAGATGAAGCATTTGAGAAATTTCAGAATTTCAAAGCTCTGGTTGAAAATGAATTAGATCTAAAAATCAAGTGTCTTAGATCTGATCGAGGAGGAGAATATACTTCAGATGAATTCCTTGAATTTTGTGAACAACATGGCATAAAAATACAGTTTACCGTAGTCGGCACTCCACAACAAAATGGCGTAGTAGAAAGAATGAATAGAACAGTTCAACAAATGGCTAGAGCTATGCTTGATGATTCCGGAACACCTGACACATTTTGGGGAGAAGCAGCACATACAGCGGTAAATATTCTTAACAAGGCACATGTTCATGTAAATAGTGATAAAACTCCATATGAACTCTGGTATGGTAATCCTCCCACTATGAAGCATTTTAGAGTTTTTGGAAGCAAATTCTTTATCAAAAATAATGATGAAAAACTTGGCAAGTTTGAACCCAGAGTAGATGAAGGAATACTTCTTGGTTACTCCTCTAGGAGTAGATCATATAAATTTTACAATAAAAGACTTCGGAAGATTGTTGAATGTATTGATGTTGTTATTGATGAGTCTCCTGCAGCTCCAAAAGAAGAAAAACAAACAACAGATGAAGACGATGATGACATATATCCTTCTACATCAAATAGGAATGATATAGACAGTGAACCCAATGAAGAACTCGAAGATGATTTATCTGAAAAAGATCCATCCAGATATGTTCAAAAGAATCATCCAGAATCTCAAATTTTGGGAGAAAAGGGATCAGGTGTACAAACAAGAAGGACTCTTGTGGGATCTTCTAGCTATCTGGCATTTCTATCCACTATTGAACCACACAATGTCAATCAAGATAGCAAAGATGAATGTTGGATTCAAGCCATGAATGAAGAGCTTGATCAAATTGAAAAGAATCACACTTGGGAATTAGTACCAAGACCTCATGACAAAAATGTCATTGGAACTAAATGGATATTTAAAAACAAGTTAAATGAGAATGGGGAGGTTATAAGAAATAAAGCTAGACTTGTTTGCAAGGGGTATGCTCAACAAGAAGGTATAGACTTTGAAGAAACGTTTGCTCCTGTAGCTAGACTTGAAGCCATAAGAATGTTTCTTGTTTTTTCAAGCTTCCAACAAATCAAAGTTTATCAAATGGATGTTAAATCTGCGTTTCTCAATGGTGATCTAGAAGAAGAAGTTTATATAGAACAACCAGAAGGATTCATTTTTGGAAATGATGAAAAACTTGTTTGTAGACTTAAAAAGGCTCTATATGGTCTCAAACAAGCTCCAAGGGCATGGTATTATCGTCTTGACAAATATCTTCATCAACAAGGATTTTCAAAGGGGTCTGCTAATAGCAACTTATACACAAAAACTGAAAATGATAAACTATTGATTGTAGTTGTATATGTTGATGATATCATCTTTGGAAGTAATGAAGAGTCTATGAGTCAGAAATTTGCTTCTGTTATGCAGCAAGAATTTGAAATGTCTTTACTTGGGGAACTAACATTCTTTCTTGGCTTACAAGTGCATCAAGCAACAAATGGCATATTCTTATCACAAGAAAAACATCTTAAGCAAATTCTGAAGAAGTATGGCATGGAAGAGTGCAAACCTATAAGTACACCAATGATAACCAAATGTAATCTTAGTTCTCATGATGATTCTCCCACGGTGAATCAACCAGAATACAGATCTATGATAGGAAGTCTACTTTATCTCACTGGGACTAGAATAGACATTATGCATGCAGTTGGGATTGTTGGACGATTCCAAGCTAATCCAAAAGAGTCTCATCTTCAAGCTGTCAAAAGAATATTCAAATATCTACAAGGAACTCAAGACTTTGGACTATGGTATCCAAAGAATGTTGATCTCACTCTTCATGCTTACACTGATGCAGATTGGGTTGGAAATGTTGATGATCGGAAAAGCACTAGTGGTGGTGCATTCTATATGGGGCCCCGGTTAGTATCTTGGTTCAGCAAGAAGCAAAACTCTATTGCCTTATCTACAGCAGAAGCAGAATATGTGGCTGCCGCATCATGTTGCACTCAACTTCTTTGGATGATGAAAACCTTACAAGACTTTCAAATCAAATGTTCATCTCCTATCTCCATTATGTGTGATAATGCAAGTACCATCATTATCTCAAAGAATCCTGTTATGCATTTCAAGACCAAGCACATTCCCATCAAGTATCACTTCTTACGTGAACAAGTGCTTGAACAAAAGGTGAAGTTGGAGTATGTTCCCTCCAAAGAACAAGTTGCCGATATATTTACCAAACCTCTGCCCAGGGAAGCGTTCGAATATCTCAGACAGAAGCTGGGAGTAGTCTCTGCCATGTAGAAGATCAGATCTGCTTAAATTCAAAAGATTAAATTGGATACACGGGTTTCCAGAAAGACAGTCGCGTATATACGCGAGTTTATACAAAGAAAACCGCGTATGGGTGGTTGCTAACAAATTTTTTTGGGATAGTATTCTTCAGCACAGATATGGTGTTGTTGGGTATCTCTAATGGTGTTTCAGCTCTCATATTTCTGTTTCATTCTCTGATATTTGATGAAGATGCCTTGATGGTTCGCTGTTGAAAGTGTTCAGGATGCACAAGCTAAGGGGGAGATGAAGGAGTCAAATGGCTCAAGAACAGGTGTACAGGTTCAAGGGGAGCATTAGCTTTGCTGAGAATAATGCATTATTGGCATTATGATGGTTTTGAAATATGATCTCTCTCTTGAGGTCATTTTGGTATTGGTTACGAAAGGTCATTATTGTAATTTGATGAAAAGGTCATGATGAGACATATGATGTAAAATTGTATTTTTCAGTCATGAAATATCTTGATCAAATATGTAAACCCACTTGGTTGGGTAGTTGAGACAAAATGTGAAAATCCTCTTGGTTGGATCTTTGATGTAAGTATGAGTCCTTGGTGATAGGAAAGGTCATAGAGTCATGTACTTCATTGAAAAATTTGTTTGAAGATTCAGCATGAACTCAAGGGGAGCATGGTAACTTCAGTGCACATCAGATCTACAACGCTCTTCTTTCTACATGAGAAGAAAAACCTTGTTTTTGTTTTGATCCGCCCTTTTCCCTTGATGTCAAAGGGGGAGAGTTTATTGGTGTTTGCATAATGGTTATATTCAATGTATCTATCTGTTGCGGTGATCAAAACACCATCATGGTTGCCATCAAGTCCAAAGGGGGAGATTGTTGGCAATATGATGTAGAGTGTTGTCCTTGATGGAAACCTACTTGATGAAGTTGATGGCAACCTACTTGATAAAGTTGTCCTTGATGAAAACTGACTTGATGAGTTTATTAATGATGTAAATCTGATGTATCTACAAAGCAGTTCAGATGTAATGGAGAAATGAATTCCTGTAAGGGCCAGAAAAATTATAAATATGATATGTCACAAAGCATACGCGGGTTTGTAATGGCTAAGTGGCGTATGTACAGTTCAGATGTAATGGAGAAAGGAATTCATGTAAGGGCCAGAAAAATGATAAATATGATATGTCACCAAGCATACGCGGGTTTGTAAAGGCTAAGTGGCGTATGTACGTGGAAAAGTACGTGCCAAGTCGCGTATGCCCTATTTGCGCTCTAAACTCATAAAACCAAGGGAATTTACCATGGTATTGGCCCATTGTATTGAGCGCTGGAATATCTATTTGATCCCGTCCAGGAATACCATTAGTAGTTGAGTGGTTTTGACTCATGGTATTGGTAAAAGGCTAAATCTATATAAGGAGAAGAAGATCATAGTGCAAGGGTGTGCATATGTCTGGGTTTTAATGAATACTTCACTCTGAAGTATATATGCATGGTTGAACTCTGTTCTTAATTGATAGATCTGAATCTATGATGCACCTATGGATATGATGAAGGTTCAAGATCTCTAGATCTAGAAATGATGAATCTCTAGGATGATCTGGAAAAGAAATGATGAAGACCTGGCGCAAGTATGATGTAGAAATTGAAGAAATCTGGGTAAGTGTATAGATCTGGTCTGTTCTGCAAAGTTTATCTTTTATAAATCTATACACAGGTTCATTTCATGAAAAGTGCATGCATACGCGGGTCCTCTTAAAGAAAAGCACGTATGGCAGTCAGGGTTTTTAAAAATAAAATGCACTTAAGTATACGCAGGTTTGTCTCTGTGAAAGTGCGTATGTACGCAGGTTCAGTGAAGTAAAAGCGCGTATGGAATCTAGGGTTTTGCTAGAGTATGTGGAATGAAATGTCTAATCTGTTATGCTGTCTGTTAAGGATGTATTCATACAGATCTGGGTTGTTTGAATGTTGATTGTGCTGCTAATTATGTTGATTAAAGATCAAGTTGTTTGATGATTCAATGACTAAATTGATGAAGGAAGAATGACTGTATAAACAGTTCTGCATGATTGATAGATTGTCTGAAACAAAAATCTGAATTCAAATCTGAATATGATTCTGAACTAATTCTGAAAGAAAGCATACACAGAAGAATACGCTAGTTGGTGAAAAGGAAAGCGCGTGCATACGCGGAAATGGTGAAGCAAAGTTGCTATGCACTGAGGCATACGCAGGTTGGTGAGCAGAAAAGCGCGTATACACGCGACTTCAATGAATAAAAGTAGCGTATGATATTTGAATCAATGAATGATCTGGGTTGAGTTTACATCTGCATATCTATTCTGAAGTCTGGGTTATCTCTGATATTCTGGTTATAGTGATCTCACTGTTCTGTTTGAAGTATTGGGCAAAGTATGTTTGTTGATAAGTGAAGGGTTGTGTAGAAGCTGTTTGATCTAGTTTGAAAATTGATGAAATGTGGTCCATAGTGGTGCTGAGGGTCGAAGCCTTCAGTGAGGGGGTTGTAGCTCCCTTCCAGTGATAGCTGGTAAACGAGAGCAGGGGGTAGTAGCTCCCTTCCAGGAGAGGCTGGTAAACGAGAGCAGGGGGTTGTAGCTCCCTTCCAGGAGAGGCTGGTAAACGAGAGAAGGTTGTAGCCTTCTGCAGGTGGGTGCCTGCGTGCTGGTATGAGTCTGCACCAACACAATGTTGTAAGATGTTTTCTTTATAATAAATATTGGTAGGCAACTGACGGTGGTTTTCTCTCGAATTGGGTTTCCACCTTAAATCCTGGTGTTCATGTGTGTTGCTTATGTGTTATGATTTATTCTATTTTTACTGCACATGCTTACTGCTTGCTAAACATCTAATGAATGAATGATGCAATGATCTAAGTAAAGAATTATCTGCACAATGAGAGCTCTGGTAATACACGAGTTTCATTGAGGATATCCGCGTGTATACGTGACTTGGGTTCATTAAAGTAGCGTATGGGTTTTAGAGAAATAAAAAGTAAAAAAATTTCAGTCTGCACTAAATACTGATTCACCCCTCCCTCTCAGTATTTTTCCCAACACTTTCCACCATTGCTGGACACATCTCACATTGCAGAAAAACTCATACCAATAGAGTTAAACCCAGTCTGCATGGAAAAAATAAGAAATGATCGGATCATGGACACACAGATCAAGAACACTGGACATAAAAATATCTTGTTGTATTAGGTTGTCAAAGCTTGCCAACTCTTGCACTAAGGCAAGTGGCTCACCACAAACCAAGTTCAGCAGAATTTTCCTCATCTCATGGAGGAACTCAACGCAATGGGGACCATTGCTTCTTAAGGGAGGAGGAATGATCGAGGTGTATATTGGTGGCCACCTGACTATTCCACTTAGACCCCCACCATTTTTTCTTTCAGCTTTTTAGTTTCCTTAGTTGTAGCACAATTTACTATTTTTGGAATTTTTTTCAGGGTCCTGGACTTTTAGAGCCGTTTTGAGGCCCTAAACGAAGGTTTTTTGGAAAATAGGAACCAACATGGGTATTTGATTGATGTTTGCCACTCAAAATTTGTAGTCCTCGGATAGATATTTCTAATGAAGTATTTATCGCATCAAACAGAGATCGAACGCCAAAGTTACATCCTTGGGAAGTTAATGTACCAATTTACCCGATTGGGGCCCATAGTTTTGGTGCTTCATCTCCTAGGATTATGTTTTTGGATGTTTAGTGTTTTCCATCATTTCTCAAAAATAAATAGGCCTTCAACCTTCATTGTGACACAGTTCAGAGGCATGTAGCTACCACATCTCTTCTCAAAGATAAGATACCATCACCAGAGCTAGTTTATTTTCCATTCTGTTTGTAAGAAATTTTCAGTATTTTATATTAATGAAATGAATTTTTATTCTTGTTACATCTATGAATTTGTGTTTATTATGTATTTTATTGTGTTCCTGCATAAGTCTAGATCACTCAAAAATAATCTTCAGAATACTTTGAAGACAAGAACATCCGCGTAGAGAAGTAAAAGGGGAAAACCAATAGCGAGAAAACTCATATCAGAGGTATATACACCCTTCTTGTTAGGTGTGGAGCCTGATTATCTTCTTTATGTATCGTTGCATTAGACCCTTGTCCTTAATGGGGCAGCAACTTCACCCATCGTTTAATCACCTTCAGGGGGATGTATGGGGGGCGACGACGATTTTATGAGCCGCCCCCCCCCCCCTAGTGGGGGGTTTCGGGGACAGCGCCCCCAAAGCTAAAAACAGATGTAAAATTTCCTTGTAAAATATTGTAATTTTGTAGTCAATCTGGGTCATTCATTAGGCGGATGATCTGACAGTAGAAGTTGTGTTTAATTTAGCATTTTTTCCCTAGAAGGAAACCCCTCTATTTTATGAGGGTATTGTATTTTGGTTGTGTATCATGTGTATACTTTGAGTGATAAATAGAAAGGGGGATTATGTGAAAGAGTAGATGATATTACACAGATCTGTTGTAGGTTGTGTCTCTTCATTACACGGATCATTAGGGGTATTTTGAGGTCTTAAATGGGCCTCCTAAGAAAAATGTACAACCAAAATAAACATTATAAGAACCAATAAGATTCAAGATGATGATGCCAACCATGGGGGGTGATTCACCATTTTTGGAGTAAAAAATTAAAATTAATAAAAAATAATAAAATAATAAAACTACTTTTTCAAATTGTATTTTCAAATGATCTCCCTAAGGGTTTACTCAAATTTCGAGCAGGATTACTCGTTGGATGCAAACTTTATTTCCTCATCTAAAGAGTACCCATGTTGCATACTTTTGATGGACCTTGCTACAGGAAAAAGGAGAAATACATGAAAAAACATGATTAAAATCATGTTTTTCATGCATTTCTCATTTTTCGTGTAGTAAAGTCCATCAAAAGTATGCAACATGGTTACTCCTTGGATGAGGAATTAAATTTTGCATCCAACGAGTATTCTCGCTTGAAATGTGAGTAAAACCTTAGGGAGATATGCTCAAAACATGAGTTGAAAAAGTAGGTTTTTATTTTTTCCCTCTAAAATTTGATGATGTAATCAAATATTATTTTATTATTTCCACTATTATTTTATAATTTTCTTAGGAGGCCCATTTTAGACCTCAAAATTCCGCTAATGGAAGGATTGGTTGTTGCCGTGGACATAGCCCAAGCTGGGTGAACCACATATATATGTGTCTCTCTTGTTTTATATGTTTTTTTTTTTCTAAGTGAGACTAATTCTATTAACTATAAAAATACTGATACAAAACTGCCACAGCTGCTGCTGTGAAAGCCAGACAGCTGGGGTTGATCAACAAAACTGTTCTTGAGAATTCTGGGTCGCCCATAGCGGGAAACCGACCCTTTGAGCATAAGTATCTGAGCCGCCCATGATAGGGAAACCGACCATAAGTTTATACAAGACACATAAACAGTAACATAAAAACTAGAAACATCTATCTGCCAAACAGGTTGGCAACTGAAACAGTAAAACTCAAAAATTCCAACAGTAATTGAGCAGGGAGATTCAACCCTCATGCTCTGAAGACATCGGCTCCTCCTCAACTCTACATCCATATTCATCCTCGTCGCTGCTGTCCATCTTGCCCTCTTGACTGTCAATCTTCATGTCCTGATTCTCAGCTTCAGAAAGCGGCCCAATTTGAAGAGAGGGGTTGGAGCAGTGGGCATGGGGAGGGGAGGGGGGAGCGGGATGAGGGATTTCTTCACGAAGGGAGACAGTGATGAAAGCAGTGATAATGGAGTCGACGGAGGTGCAGTGGAAACGGAGCTCAGCGTTCTGGGTGGTTTGCCTGATGGTGGACCCCAAAAGCCTTCTGCCCGGAGGGTTGAGCTGACTGGGAGGGGCAGAAGTGCCAGGAGGGAGGGGCTGACTGGGAGGAACGGGAGGGTCGAGAGGGGTGGACTGACAGGGTGGCTCATAAGGAACAGTGGGAGTGGGCTGACTAGAAACGCCACCAGAAACACGCGCGCGCCCACGTCCTCTGCCTACACTACGCGAATTCTCAGCGCCTCGCCCACTTCCTCTGCCTCTGCCTCTGCGCGAAGCTGGCAGAGGAGTGGGTTCATCACTTTCAGAAGAGGAGCTCAAATCAGAAGAGGGCAAAGGGGGAATGACAGAGGCTTGGCCTCGACTGACTCCACGCTGAAAACGCATTCGATGCCTGAGGCGAGGCATGGTGAGCAGAAGGTGGCGCAAGCGAGGCCGGCCAAAGGAGGGGTCGGGAGCTTTGAGAGCAATGGGGAGACCACCAGGGTGGTGCAAGCCAGTCAAATCAATAGAAGAGCTAGAATTCCAGTTAACGGAGGGGCATCGACCATGAGAATGCAAATTGAAACTGAAAAGAAGCAAGGTACCTGCAATAAACACATCCGAGACACCAGACGAAGCGAAGGCACTGCAAAAAGGGCTGTTGGTGAAGTGGATACCCGGTATCATCTCCAAGCAGGCCAGAATGCAGCATCAACGCCCAGTCTGCGTTTTGTAGCTCGGATTGGCATAACCAGGTGGGCAAACACTGCGCAGGGGAGTCAGAGCTCTCCCATGGCCTCCTCCATCCTGCTCACCATCCATAGTGAATGCCATCAACCAAACAACCGCCATATACCGTAGAGCCAAGGTGCAATTACTGCAAAGCTGGTCGACCCGAGGCATATTAATAATGCCATCAGGTTGAACGCGCGGGGCCATGTGGGCATAGCACGCAAGCTTCGTTGGGAGCTGCGCAGAGGCCCGGGGCTCTTTAATGCTCCACCACATCCGCATCTGGAGATCTTGTTTTATATGTTATTTCTGTGTTTGTGTTTCTATATATTTTATGTGTTCTTGCTTTGTAATATATAATTTTCTATCACTTCTCTGAAGGAAAAAAATCTTCTGCTCTCAAGAATTAAGGATCCCTATTCCACCCCAGTAAAATAATAAGTACCTAAACATAGTTCCATAAATAAAACAAATAAAGGGTGAAAAATAGAAAGGCTTCTTGTGTAGAGAGGTGAAGCAAGTAATTTCGTTTGGGTATTGTTTAGGCTCGCTAGCAGCAAAGTGAAGCTTGTGTTCCTATAGTGACTCTATCGGGGGTACTATCTGGGCCTACTGGAATTGGAGCAACACTAGAGTTTAAAAATAAGACTCTAAATATCTTTAACTCACAATTATATGTTACCCTCTCCTAGATCGAAACAATTGTGAAATGGAAAAAAAACGTTGTGTCTTAGGAAATGGAATGTTGGGTACTACATCCATAACTAGGTTAAGTGGGGAAGCCAAGGAAATTCCCTTGGTGAATAAATAAATATTGAAGTGCTAACTCTTTTATGAAATATACCCCTAAACAAATAATTTTAAGTTCACTCAGTGTGTCTCCAAGTGTTGTCATTGCTACAACACCCTCCAAAATTTTTCTATTTTCAAATTATGGAGCCTACCTCCTAACATGTGAAGTGTCGCTTTTGGTATTCAAGTGTCATTTTATGTTTCTACACATGTTTCAAGTGTCCAAATACCTTTCTAAGTGTCATCGGATCATCACAAATATTAATAATGAACTTTAGAGTTATAGTACACCTTATAGTCACAAAACGACACTTTTTGGTCGCAAATGCACATACTTGAATTGTTGCACTTGGAGAGTGTTTGTGAACCAATGTTTTGATGTAAAATTCTTAGTTTTTGGTTTTGCCTAATTTTTACTGATGATTTGAGATGTGTCATGCTTGATTATACTCCTAACTCATTGTGTTTTTCCATGTTTTCACCCTTTTAAATTTAAGACATTTTTCTGACTTTGCAAGCCTACCCTCCAGGATAGGAAGAGAAAAATACGCACTTATAATGCCTAGTGACGATCCTCCTTGTCAGTTAGAAATATTCCTTTTTCCCTAAGAATGACTCCTTCTATCTCTCCAGCGCATGGATAATTCCTATTCAACAAACCCTCCTTTCCTTTGCATCCCGCGCCAATCAAAGCCTTTGTCTCCCAGTTGAGCAAACAACACACTTTTAGTGGGTAGTATTTCCTTCCCTTATGCCTTGAAAGTGCACCGTGCACCTTCCTTGTGGCCATGTCCTTAGTCCCAAGTGCATGGTGCATTTTTAGTCAACAATCATGCTCCCTTATCTTTTGCAAGTGCGCCCTGCACCCAGTATTCCTCCTCCTCCTTCACAGTTGCGCATGGCACACTCTTAGTGAGTAATGAACCCTCCTTTCCTATTGAAAGTGTGCCCTGCACCTAGAAAGCCTCTCTCTATTACCCTAGTACACTATTAATCCACAGTCATAAAATCTGCATGAAGCATGATATAATAGGTTTTTTTTGGGCCAATAGTTGCAGCTTGCCATGAGTGATCTACTTTTGAATGTGTTTAATAATGCATGGAAAATATATGTGAGAGATATAACAAGGAAGGTTGCCCAAGGAATCATCTTGAATATAAATGCATCATGTTGTGATAGTGGAAAGAAAAATGGATCCAGATGATCAAAGTGACTCATGAAGAATCCATAATTTCTCAAGACCCTTTAGAGGGTAGAAGGAAATCACAATGAAATATATGTTATAATTATTGAAGAAAGTGGCAATGTCATCACTTCTGAAATAAATTTATGTACAATTCACCATGAGTCCAAGTCATCAATGGAAATGACTTGTCATATTGTCATTGTTGAGAAATCTAGGGGGCAACTAGGTTAGGTAATTTCTCCTTTGATAATTGATTGTGATATATTTTTACTTAACTTAATTATCTTATTCTTTTGTTTTTTTATTATTATTATTGTTCTATTCATCAAACAATTACCAAACCATAAAGAAAAATAAGACAAGAGGACACAAAATATAGGTGATCAACCAGGGCCAAAACCTCTCCAAATGAGAGTAAAACCCATAAGAATTCTTCTCTTCTTATAAACCTTCAATTGATGAATTCCAAGACCTAAGACCCTTTACCAAGAACCTCCAAGACCAATTCAAATATTTCCTTCTTTCCAGCAACTTCTCCAATTTCAATCCCCAGTAGATTCTTCTACAACTTTGACCTCCCAACAGATTATTATACAACTTCGACCTGCCCAACAAATTATTCTGCAACTTTGGCCTATCCAGAAAATTTTTCTACAACTTTTACTTTCCCAGCAAATCCTTCTACAATTTCGACATGTCCAGCAAATTCTTCTACAAAAAACCTACCCTTTGAATGTGTGGGAAATAATGGTAGATTATTCCTTCTTTCCTCTTCGCTTGAGTTAATTTTGTCTCCTAGATAACTCGACTTGCAAAGTGTCCTTGATCATGCCCTAATTCAACTTTTGCAACTCAGACTCTTCTATTACAATAAGTTCCCTAATCCTTCTACATGTGTGGATAGAAGTAGCTCAAAAACAATCCAAAAAATATTTTCCCTTTTCTTCTTCCTTTATCCTTCTTTTATTTGCTTCTTTCTCTCTCTTTTGATCGAACTTTTGTGAGTGAAGTGAGTGAAGTGAGTGTCCAAAGTGAGTTCAAAGTCTCTCTTATATATAGGCTTTTTTCTAGGTCAAATTGCACTCTTTAGGCTAACTTTTCCACTTGAATAGGCTGACTTGATCTTTTCAACATGACAAGGTCTTGGAGGGACTTTTTACTCAAACAATTTTTTCTTTAAAATATGTAACATTCCCAAATGGGTATTTAGCACATAAAAAGTGACTCAATTGACTTGTATACTTCATAACAAGCCCTAGAAGCACTCAATGGGTGCTTGACCTAAAAAAAAAAATTCCCTTGAGCATGAAACCCATACCTCAAGAATAACAATCATTTTTTTTCTTTTCATTAAATATATAAAATCATGATTACATATGTCATTATGAAGACTTAACCTAGTTACATATTTCAACAATCCCTCTTAACTAGGTAGGTATTCATAATCCATACAAGGTACTTGGAAATTATCAATCTAAAGAATTATCGTAAGAAGAGTCTGATTGGTAAGCCATCTATTTGCATTGTACTAACCAACATTTTCACATAGCAAGGCCTTGACTAACAACTCTATATATCCACAAGATCGAAGCACAATGTTAGCAAGACCAATAACTGATAGACAACATCATCATTGTCTATCAAGGCACATACCCCACCTAGGTGTTCACAGGGTATGTCCTTCTAGGACTAATATTATCTTGAATTCCTAGTCCTCAAATAATATTAGTCCTCTTTGACTACTCTTATCTTGGATGCCCTACCACATGCTTAAAGAGGATCAGATGCCAAATTCTTACCCAATCCTCCATTCTTTCTTCACAATATAAAGACAAGAATGATGTGTCTGAGTCTCTCTCTCAACGAGGGAATAACCATTCCTATAAATGAATGTGCCCATTCATATGAAAGGAACATACCCAATATCCCTCTTATCCAGGGACTTGTACAAGCTCCCTCTCAACTAGGGACTTTCTTCCGGCAACTTTATTCTCTTTGGCGGAGATCATGGTACTTTCATATGCTTATGGGGATCCTTCTTTGATGTCATGAAGTTCATCATTTTCATTATGGATCCTTCATCATGCATACGTCATTGACCATCCATCACTTTCCTTCATGAATGATATCAGTCGAGTCATCTTTATCTTCATCGAAAAGTGATCTTCTAGTCCACACATAGCTTTTCTTCATTCTGCTACCTCTTCCAAGTCATGTATCCTTTAGTATCTTTCATCCAAACACATGAGTGCTAGTTTTAGGTGACATCTAAAACCCTCTTTCAGTAGCCTTGTATCAACCCATTGAGATGTTGTTCAAAAAATAAAAAAATGAACATCAAATCACATTTACCTTTTTTTGATGGCTTTTCATCATCACATCTTGCTTGTTTGCAACATCAACATATTACACATTCATAACCACATCTACAATAATTCATATGTCAAGGGTATGGTTTCTTTATAGAACTTATCATGGTATTCTATATGGATATGTCATGATTAATTCTTCTAGTAATTAGATGTTAACTTCCTTTTTCTTATGAGATCGCAGTTTCATCCTTCACGATCTCTTCTTTCTTTCTTCACATATTGCTTCCTAGGAACTCATAGTTCCATCATATTTGTCAACTACCTAATATTCCATATGAGGACATATTATGTTGATTTCATCTTGTCAATATGTGAACCATGCCTTCATGCATTTTTTTTTTGTTGAACCCTTGGTTAAACTGAGGGGGGGGGGGGTAAATCAACTTAATACATTCATGGACTTTTAAAACTTTCTTTTAAACTTATTTGTACCTTCATTTCATGATCAACTTAATGTATAGTGAAACAAAAATCTTAATATGTGAGAAGAAAGTATTAAGCAGATTAAATACAGAACATCAACACATAATCATCATGCATATAGACAACAGATATAAGTGGAAACCCATAGGGGAGAAAACCACATATTATTATTGTTGTGATGCAAAGGCAAGCTCCAACTCCCTCTCACCAGTGATTTTCTATAGGCTCCAACCTACAAGAGGTCACTACCTCAAATTCTGCAAGCTACAACTTGCAAGAAAGCTCCAACTCCCATCTATTTTCTGTAGGCTGCAACCCACAAGAGGCTCCTACCTCAACCAGCTACAACTGGACATATATCAAGCTACAACTTGATATGGAAGCACCAAATTCATCAAACTACAATAAAATCATATGTTGATTTACCTGGATATTAGCTCTGCTTTTCTCCTTCTTCAATGTTGTCCTTCCATCCTTCAAATCTGATTTATATTAGCTCTGGATCTTCACAACTTCTCTATCTCCTCTGTCTTATTCTTCCACTATCTTACCTCTCTATGCACATTACAATAACATCATTAATAGAGATAACTTCATGGTTTTTTGCATTCTATATGGGAATATGAAGTGAACAGGCATGGCTCTTGCCTTCCACCCATTCATTTGCTCAGTATATACTCATTTCAATATTAAATTGGAGTTTTTCTTTGCCTACGGAGACTTTCCTTTGCATCACAAGAAATATAAAATAAATAATACATTTATAGTTACAATCAATTATTTTACTCAGCCCTTTTGGTTTCTTAGCTTTGTTGTGCGTTTGTTCTCTTCTTCTTGCAGTCCTTTTGTCATTTCTATTTCTATAGTTATATTTCAACTGTATTGCATAACTGCCCTTTTTGCCTAACTCGAACCATGATGTTGCACTGTTCTGCAAGGGGTTGGATCCTTTTAATTACCCAAGCCTTTCTTTGTTGTGTTCAGTCTTTTCATTTGATTCACTACTGCAACATTGTTAATCTTAGCCGGCTTCTTTACACAAACCCTTCAGACCTTATTAACAGAGCCCATAGAACAGATGCAGAACAGGGGTTATCGGGTCCCACACTACTTGACCAATCACAATACGTCACACATTACTTTCCCGCACCTTTAAAAGTTTTACAAAAATATCAGAATATGCACGAAATCACAAACTGTTACTTTAAGCTTGATTAAACATAAAACCCAAAGAAATTACATACAGTCGAAACTTCTTTACTGGAGGGTCCCACAACATTCCACCAATCAAAGGTGATCACACTTCGCAACCTTTATGATTTAACTCAGCGGCTAAACCTTATTTCATGCGATCTGCGATATTGTGCTGGTGTGCAATGCTGACACGTGGCTCATCCCTCATCGCATTGCATACTTACATCTTTCCTGCATCGCATCGCAAAGCAACTTACCATACCGTGCGAAGCCTAAGCGTTACTCGCTAACATTTGTGATGTTCGAACTCATGATTCTGTGTCTACTGTTGATCTACCATACGATCTAATGGTCCTCACTGCTTGCCCTGTTGTGCCAACATGTGTCCATTCTCCATGTTGGGTATGTGTTATATTCTTTCCACGACTAGTCACACGCAGGGGGGCAACAACCCCCCTTGTATGTTGCACCGAGCATAGCAGGAGGGGCGGCAGCTCCCCTTGTCGGGGTTTGGGGCAGCGCCCTGGGAAAAAAAAAATTGGACCTTATTTTCTGGTGGGCGGACCCGCCAATGGTTTTGTGCATGGGTTTACACATGGTTTTGGGGCATGATGGTTTTCAGCCCTTGGTATTTTGTAGATATGGTCAAGGGAATTACGATTATGTTCTAATCTAGGGTTAATGGATTGGGGTTTATGTATGCTTCGACATGTATATATATGTGTTGTATCACTAAAAGGAATATAATGAAAAATCAAGCTGGTCGTCCCGATTTGGGATCCAGGGGAAAATCTCTATGTATATCTATTTTATATTTTATTCTCTTGCTATTGTTTATTTTCTGTTTTTAAGATTGGTTTGTAGATAATTTTTGTACAGGGTTAAAACCTACCCTCCACTTCACATCGCATACAGTTTAACATAACTTGCGATGGCCTTAAGCACTATCCGCTACCATTTGTGATGTGTGAACTCGCGATTCACCGTCCGCCATTGATATTTCACCTTCACTTTTGCAATTTGATCTTGACCTTCCACTCATCCTTCACGCTACTCTTCTTCATCTCTTCTGCCTGCTCTGATCTCTACCGTTAATTATTAATACTTTGATTCAACGATTCAATCTTTGTCTTCCAATCGACTCCCTTGGAATTATTCTTAAATTTCTCTTCCTTAGTCAATTTCTGTTTGTTTATACTGTCGCCGCTCTTCAACACCAGTTCCTCCATGCTACTCCTCCTGAGCTTGTTCTGTATTCTTCAACACGAATCTCTCATGAGATTTATAGTATCGCCACTCTGCAACACTGGTTCCTCCACACTTCTCCTCTTGAGCTTGTTCTGTATTCTTCAATGTGAATCTCTCCTGAGCTTTATTCAATTTATAAATGTGCTGGTGTCTCTTGAGCTTGTTCTTCTATTTTTTATTCACTCCGAATTGGGATTATTATTCTTGTTGCATGCCTTTGTTGCTTCTCTGCCTTTGTTTTTTCTCAGCTACCTTTGTTGCTTCTATGTTGCTCTTTTATGCTTTCTTATTACATTATTTCCTGATCTGCTCCTTTGCCATCTATGAAAATATTTCCAACAATATCCCCCTTTAGCATTGATGGCAACACTTCCTCCAACACTCCAATACTTCCTCCCCCTTTCATTCTGAGAGGTGTATTTCTTCCTCTGCTTTATTTTAAGAAGAGCCTTTCTTTTTATGCTTGCCTTTCCTCCCCCTTTGACATCAATGGCAAAGGGTTGCACATTTCCCAGTGTAGTTTCTATCCTTGCATTTTCTTTTTGAGTTGTGTTTAGGCCTCCTTCTTTTGAATTTATACCTTGCTACTCCAGACTGGTGTACCATAGTTGTTGGGAGAACACTTTAAAAATTATTGAGATTGCATGGAAGGCTTGTCACCATAGAATGCTCTGTACTTACGTCCCTTACTGATTGATAGGGGTGATATGCGTTGGAATTTTGATTTACTTCTATCATAATACTCCAATCCCCAGTATGGCCACCAGTATTTTATCGCCCTAGTAATTTCTTAAGTTGTGGGATTTGAGTTTTTAGTCAAAGAACACTAGGGGTAACCACAAACCTACTTCAAATCCTAGAATCTAGCCTTCCTAGAATTCAGAGAGGGCTCTCTCTTTAAGATTTATCTTTGTTTTGATCTATGTTTTTAGGCTAGTTATGATAGAACAATTGGTTTTGTTTTAAAGGTTTTGGTGGGTAAAAATCACTTAGGATTAAACTAGAGAGAGATCTACTTGTCCATTGGGCTAAGGATTCTAAGTCTAGATAGCAGTACTAGAAGGCAAGGCCAAAGGGGTACAAATTTATTTAGGGCAAGGTAGATAACCCTCAAAGATTTGGGGGAAGGTTTTTGATGAAATGATATGATCGAGATAAAGGGCAATGAAGGATCCTTTTATCCGGAAAATGGAAGAAGGAGGCAGGGGTCAAACGGGAGTAGGAGAAATGAAGAATTCCTAACACCAGAAATCAACAGAAAACATTTAAATGGTAACTTAGTTAAAAACAGGGAGAAAAAGGCTAGTCCTGTAGTAATATTCCTAGTTGCACATTCAGATAGAACAAACATATAATTAATTGTATGAAACTCAGAAAAGAAAACAATGACAAGAAGGGAGTACTTCACTCATCATCTTATCACAGGGATCCTGAATTATGATGTTAGTTTAGCTTTGTCCAGTCTGCTACTTCAAAATCAACACACAATAGCCTCCAATGTTCAGCAAAAAGTCTATAGTAAGTTCAGAAATTTTATTCCACACTTAACACTTCTAATACAAAATTATTTATACAAAATGTTGTTACAAATATCCTAGAGAAATGTAGGAATATCTTTAGGAAATATAAAATATCTTTACAAAATAAGAGGGACAGCTGCTTAAAAAATCAACAAGATGTCCTCTTATCCAAAATATATAGAACAAATTTATCTAACAAGGAGATTTTTATTGAATAGTTGTCCTGCTTGATGGCTGTTTAGGAAATATATTTATTTGAGTTTCCTTGGCTTACACACTTTCCTCTGATACTCTTTAACGTTGCTTCTTTAAACACTCATACACTTTGAATATTTGTATGTTATAGAGGTTGATACATTGTACTATCCATTCTAAGAGGCTCAATGACTGGATAGTACAATGTATGAATGATGAATTAATATTGGTGAAGGGGAGTTTATCATAAGAATTCAACATTTTCCACTATCCAGTCATTAAGCCTTGGGTCTGGTCCCAACAGAAGTCAGAGAAATTCTCTAAGCCTCTTTGACTGGAATTATAGAATACTGAATACCTACAAGGGGAGGTAAATCAGTGATTTTTTCCCGGTGAAGAATATTTACATGATTTTTCCCACTTCTTTTTACCTACCCAACATTACTCTAACATTTTTTTTTTTCTTTTAGCGGGTGCATTTAAGCTTGCTACCTTGAAACATTTTATTCTTTTGAAAGCATAAAAACCATCTAATTCTACCTTATTTCATCCGAGGGCTCAGATTAAACTGATGGGCTCCTCATTATTCTCTATGTATCTAATGATTAGTTAGGATAAAACTGTCTGACTAATCTTTATTCACTATCTAAAACATGGAAATTGAAAACATGACAAGTCAAGTTTAAATAGTTTAACTCATCATGGATTATGGCATTTATAGACACTCTGCCATAATCATTTAGCAAAAGTAAAAAGGAGTGGCATTTGGACTTGCACACTTTCATGTTTTATTTTCATATTTTTCTTTTTGGGTCTATATTTTTTTTAAGTCCTTTGATCTTTCTTTTAGGACTTTTACCCTCTTTTTGATTTTCTATTTTTATTTATTTTTACAAAATATGGGAAAAAAACTTGCAAAAAGCAAGGTATGTACATATTTTACAAGAATATCATAAGCCAATTCCAAATTATGAATCCTATACTTATAGGACCCTAACAGCAGTTTCACATGGGGATGGCATTTCCTGGTGAAATGTCAAGAACTCTAAGACTAGTAGCCTTCAATTTTGACCTTGATGATCCAGTAATTATATTTTGTTTTTTGCAAACACTCATATTTATGATATTTGACTCTTCAAAACTTAGGGCCTTCTCTCTGGGCTTCAACTTTGGAAAGAAAATATCAAATCCAATCTAAAATTCAATGAATATTTACAATGATGTAAAAAGTAACTGATACTAACTATTGGTTAACTTAGAAGAATAGTAGTGTTTGAACATTCTACCATTAAATGGTCCTTCTTGAATATCTGTTCCATCCAAATCTTTGATGAAGAAAGCATTGCTACTCCTATATCCATAAATTACATATGGTCCTTTCCATAAAAAGTCAAACTTTCCATGCTTGCCTTTTTTCTTCTCTCCTAGAATCCCACTTTAACACTTGATATCCAATGAAAAAGTCATTTTCTTTACTTCTTTTGTCAAAAAATTTCTTGATTTTATCTTGAATGACTTGAGATTTTTCATAGAATTCTTCCCTTGTTTTTTGTAGATGTATAGTCTGATTTATCCTCCTTTGTATATCATTTAGATCAACTTGTGATTCTTGAATGATCTTCATTACTAGAACACCTAAAGATTATGGAAGAACTGCATCCATCCCATATACAATTTGGTAAGGAGAAGTTCCATTTGAATTTTTGGTAGTAAGTCTATCTGCCCATAAGGCATAGACTAACTTTTTATTCCAAGTTTTCTTGTTGTCTTCAAGTAGTTTTTTAATGATATTCACAAGGCTTTTATTTGAAGATTCAGCTAGGCCATTACCCTGAGGGTAATAAGCAGTAGAGTGGCCTAGGGTAATATGGTACTTGTGACAGAAGGCAATGATTTTCTTAGATTTAAATGCTGCTGCATTATTAGTAATTATTTTCTGTGGGCATCCAAATCTAGATAAAAGGTTGTTTTCTATGAAAGAGATAAAGACTGAGTCAGTGGCTTGCCTGGTAGGAATGGCTTCAATCCACTTAGTAAAGTAATCTGTGGTAGTCAAAATCCACTTGTGTTGGCCAGAGGATGGAGGGTGAATTTCTCCAATGAAGTCTAAACCCCATTGTTGAAATGGCATCTCAATTAAAATTGGCTTTAGGGGTAAAGGTAACAACTTCTTTTTTCCTTCAAAAATTTTACATTTGTGACATGAAGTAACAAATTTCTTAACATCAGAAAATAAGGTAGGCCAGTAAAAACCAGCTCTAAGAATATTATCTGTAGTACTTTTCCAATATAAGTGTCCTCCACACTCACCTGCATGAAATTCTTCAAGAATTTTGTCAGCTTCTGATTTTAGTAAACAGTTCAGTAATATTCCACTTTATTCTTTCCAAAAAAGCACATTATCAAAAATAAAAAATCTCATTTCTTTAAGTTTAATAAATCTAGCTTTAGTCCTTGTTAATCCAAGAGGAGCTTGTAAGTGTGTAAGTACAAAGATAATATATGAGTACCATGGTGAATCTAGAAAGGCTTCACTGATCAATGGAGTCGCCTTCTCTTCCTGGTTAATAACCTAAGCAATAAAATTTATATCTAATGCATTGCAATTGGATTCAACCATCAATCTGGCTAATCCTTGTCCTTTAATGAGTTTAGTTGGTTTAATATCTATGTCATATTCTAGGATAGTGGCAATCCACTTTCCTCTTCTTCCATCAGGACCATCCTGAGTAAGAATGTCTGTTACTACAGAATTAGAGACATAGGAAATAATGTGGGAGTAAAGAATGTAAACTCTGAAATATTTTATAGCTTTAACCAAGGCTAAATCTTGTTTCTCCATTATGTTATATTTCATAGGTGCATATCTAAGGGTTTTACTGAAAAAAGGCTATAGGTTTTTCAAAACCTTGATTGTTCTTTTGCAGTAGAATTGCAACAATGGTATTTTCTGAGGCAAATGAAAAAAATTATAAAGTCTTTTTGAAATCTGGACTAATTAAGACTGGTGTTTCAGTTAAAGCTTGTTTAATAGAGTAAAATGATTGTTTTTATTCAACTGTACATTTTAAAACTGAGTCCTTTTTAAGCATGTTATTCAGTTCTTTGATGATTTATGCTAAGTTAGAAATGAATCTCCCTAAAAAAATAATTTTACCTAAAAATGCTTGTAACTCTTTGATATTTCTAGGTGGATGAATGTTTAGAATGACCTCTATTCTTGCAGGATCTATCCTAATACCTTCCTTTGAAAGTATGTTTCCTAGTAACTTACCTTCTTCTAGTCCAAAAAGAGTTTTCTTGGGATTTAAAGATATACCAAATTTTCTACATTTAATAAAAAATTGTCTCAAATGATCCAAGTGTTCATTATCTGACTTAGAAAAAACAATAATATCATCTAAATAAATAACCAATAATTCATGTATTTCCTTAGAAAAGGTTATGTCCATAGCCCTCTGAAAGGTTGCTCCTGCATTCATCAAACCAAAAGGCATTTTCACATACATGAAAGTGCCCCAAGGAGTGGTAAAAGTTGTTTTAGTTTGGTCTTCCTTTTGAAAAAGAATCTGGTTGTATCCTAAAAAACCATCCAACAAAGATATCCTGGAAGAACCAACTACCCTTTGTAAAATATGATCCATCTTGGGTAAAGGGTAATTATCCTTCAAAGATACTTTATTGAGATTCCTAAAGTCTACACATAATCTGATTTCACCTGTTTTCTTTCTGGTAGGTACTAAGTTTGAAAGCCAATCAGAATATCTAATTGGTGCAATGATTTGGGAATCATACATGCGTTTAACTTCCTTTTCTATCAAAGGTAATAAGAAAGGATTAATCCTCCTAAATTTTTGTTTAAATGGTTTATGGGCATCTTTTATAGGAATCTTATGTTGAATTATGTTTGTGTCATAAGCTTTGAGATATTCATAACTCCATGCAAACACATCTTGATATTCCTTTAAAATTTCAATGTATTTTTCTTTTTCTTGAGGAGGTAAAGATTTTGACAGTTTAATCATTTTTGGCTTTAATTCTGTCCCAATGTTACATTCCTCAATGTCAGACCTGAATGGTTCCATTTTTGGCTTTTTAGGCACATCATTGGAATCAAAAAGGTCCTCCAAAGGAGTTAAAACTTTAGGCAAAAAATCATCTTTAAGATCTAACATGTCAATTTTTTCTTCAATGATTTCCTCTATATCTACTTTCTCTAAGTTATCTATGTCAGATTGAGTAAATAAAGTGGGTTTGTTAAATTTATGTACATCTATGTTATCTATTTCATAATTAAAATCTAAATGTATATTAAAATCTGAATCTATCTTACAATTTTGAAATTCTTCCTCATTACTCAAAAAATGGTAAATCTGTTCATCTTCAGAGAAAATATGCCAGTATTTGACATTGTCTGGGACAATGGGTCCATATTTAACTTCAGCAGTATACCTATGTGTTGGTCGAAAAGGTAAGTTACATGTGCTAGAAAAATTTGCCAAACAATGTGCTTGAATGTTCTATTTTCTAGGTATATTAGCAAACTTACATTCCAATAAATCTTCACATAAATCAGTTGTTGTATCTCTATATCTAGCTAATCTAGGATTATGAACAGAATACTCTGCATTTATTTGTTTTATGACTAATTCCAAATCTTCCATGATTAAAATTCTTTTACCTCCTAAATTTCTGATGATTTGGAGGCCTAAGATAAGTGCCTCGTACTCTGCCATGTTATTAGTACATTTGAAGTTGAGTCTAAAGGCATGTCCTTCTGAATGACCTGTCTCAATATTTGTGATCCATATTCCAGCTCCTACTGCTGATTTCTTCACAAAGCCATCAAATTCTAAATTCCAAAGGGCTTCATGAAAAATATTATCATTATTTGGTTTTGGCTTTATGTCAATTAGTTCAGTTTGGATTTCATTATTATCAGAGTTACATAAAATGAAAGAGTCAAGATCAGTTGGTGTTGAGAAAATGGGGTAATTTATGGATCTTTCTGCACTGCTGACCATGAATTTCATTAAATTTTCCCTATAAAGTTTCTTGGGTTGTCCAAATACTGATATAGTAGCATAGCTCATGTCTAATTGTAGAGATCCTTGCAACTTTGCTCTCCATGAGCGAGAAAGAATACCATACTTTGGTAGGATGTCAGCTACTACAATATCCATAACCATGCTCTTACCAGGGTACTGAACCAAATTTACACATAAGTCTTTAATCAATCCTATGCACTTAACTTTGCTAGAATCAAATGAGAACAAATATTTATAAGGCCTGGTTATTTCTAGATTAAAAGTTTCCATGATGGATTTTGGCATTAATTTATGGGAAGCTCCTGAATCTAACATAGCATTGTGTAAAATCTGATCGTGAATAGTAAGGCTGATATAGAAAGGAGGGACTGATCCATCTGAATGCTTACCATTTACATCAGGGCCAAAAATCAACTCTGGTTGATCATCATTCAAATTAATGGCATCTTCACCATCATTCATATTCAAAGTCTCAGTAATTGTTGATTTATATAAGTCATTCTTTACCAATTCGGTTAAAGGAATTGGTATTTTTAACTTAGCTATTTCAATATGAATGTTGAATGAGGGTTGAGACTTACTAATCTGAAGTAATTCATCTTTTGTAACTGTTATCTGAGTTGGTTTTTCTTGATTTTCAACAGATGTACTTTTATCTTCAGTTGTTCTAATATTCTATGTCTGAGTTTCTTGACTTTTGTTGTTTTTAATTCTTTTTTCAGGGACGGTTTGTGTGGCAGCAGATGTTCTATTAGAGTTTAAATTTTCAACAACTGTTCTCGTATTATCAGTTTTAGGATTTGCTGATTTAGAATCAACAGGACTCTTTTTAGGAACATGAATTGTTGTTTTTATTGAATTAGAGGCTTTTGTAATATTAGCTTTTGGTGCATATTTGGAAGATTGAGCTACTTCATCAGTAATATCTACAATCTTGGGATTTTTTGGGTTTTTTAGGATTGGAAGGATTGGAATTTTGCTTGTTTTCCCTTGGGAGAATTTGCAAAACTTTTGTTTTTGGGGCTTCTACATTCTTTTTAGTTTGATTGTGGGAATTGTTTTTTGTAGAAGATTCATTATTTTTCTTGTTTCTAAGGTTATACTGACTATGTATTTTTTTAATGGCAAAGTCATAACCCTGTTTATAGTCAAAGGATTCACTGGAGTTTAATTTGATTTGTTGAAGCTCAAATAGTTCCAGATCTTCCTGAGTGAGGAAAATGGTGTTGTTTTCATATATTCTCATTAGATGATTGATGTCATCCTCATCTTCGTCATTATTTTGAGAAATTTCAGCATAGTTATCTTGAAATGGTGGTCTAATGTTTTGGTCTGAAGCAACTTCTTTAGATTTTCCAGGGTTATTGTTTTTTCTGAAATTGGGATTTCTGATCTGAGGTTGATTATCCCATTGAGGTTTTATATCTAAATTATCTAATCTTTCAACCACCCTTTCTAAATTTTTAGCAACAAAATCTAATTTAACATCTGAATTTGAGCTTTCTTCTTTAATTGTAACTCTTCTTTCATTCCTAGGTCTGGATTTCCTAGCTAGAATGTTAATTTCTACACTAACAACATCTAATTGCATCTGTTCTAAGGTTTCAACATCTCTTTCTCTTAATTGATAGGCCATCTCTGTGTCAAATCCATCAGGGAATTTCAGCAAAATAGAGTAAGGTGTAGGTTTAAGAGTTGCAGGATTAGCATTATAAACGATGTTATACCTAGTGCAGTAATCTTATACAAACTCAGTAGGAGATCTTTTCAAAGCATCAAACTTAGATAAAATTTGAAGGGGTTTTTTTTTCTTTCCCATTTATTTAAAAATATTCTATGAAATGCAACTAAATCAACTACACTACCAGCTGCTAAATTTTTGAACCATTTTTTAACTTCTCCTGTCAAACTTTGGGCAAATAACCTCATCTGGACATATGACTCATCAATCTCATAAATTTCATAGTAATCTTTCATTTTAGTTACATTTTGTTGAGCAGTATATTGTGAAAGGCCATCGAACAGTGGTACATTTTTTTGGTAGTCTTGAGGCATAGCATGGAGGTTTTGGGGCAAAACAAAGGGAGCATACCTGAAAGCCATGGCTTGAAGCTTTGCTGAGCTGGGAGGTATAAAAATAATGATAGGGGCAGAGTTGGATATGGTAGTTGATGAATTAACAACTGCAGTTGAAGAGCTGGGAAATGAAGATGGTATATAAATAGAATTGCTAGGAAATAAAGATGTGGTGCTTATAAAATCTGATTGCAAAGTAGTGGATGCAGTGGATTGAGTGGATGAAGGAAATAATATCCTAGGTTGCAAAGGCAACTTAGGAATGAAATGGTCTATAGATGAACTTGCAGAATTATCTATAAATGAAGTTACAACATATAAATATGAATCTGTTGTTGGTATTATTGTTGTGTGCAATTGAGAAACTGGAGGTTTTATGTAAGACAACCAATGAGCTAACTCAATAGCTCCATTAATATCTTTAATCAATGAAACATTAATTTTTTCAAATGTATTTTGATATTCAGATTTACTTGAATTTGTTCCTACTGATATATTTTTCTGGTTTGTATTAAAAAATGAAAGGAAAACAGGATCTATAACAATATTTTTCAAATCAATTTCAGATTTAGTTTCAAACAATGAATATTCAAATTTTATATCAAAAACAATATCATTTAAACTCACTAACTCTTTGGGTAAAGAATTGGCTTTTCTTAATGGTACTTCAGTTTCTAAATTGATAATTTGTTTTTTCCTTTTTCCAATCTTTTCTGGGTTATATACTATAACTGCAGGCTTAGGATCCATATTAGATCTAGTATAGTAGGTTTTCCTAGAAGCCAGAATGACTGTTTTGAATACCTGCAACCTATAAAAATAATCTTAAAGTAAGAATATAAATGAAAGATCTTCCTTTAAGACTAAATTTAAGAGTGGAGATTGGTTAGTTCCCCAGTATGGTCGCCAGTATGTTATCACCCTAGTAATTTCTTAAGTTGTGGGATTTGAGTTTTTAGTCAAAGAACACTAGGGGTAACCACAAACCTACTTCAAATCCTAGAATATAGCCTTCCAAGAATTCAGAGAGGACTCTCTCTTTAAGATTTATCTTTGTTTTGATCTATGTTTTTACGCTAGTTATGATAGAATAATTGGTTTTGTTTTTAAAGGTTTTGGTGGGTAAAAATCACTTAGGATTAAACTAGAGAGAGATCTACTTGTCCATTTGGCTATGCAGTCTAATTTTAGATAGCAGTAATAGAAGGCAAGGCCAAAGGGGTACAAATGTATTCAGGGCAAGGTAGATAACTCTCAGAAATTTGGGGAAAGGTTTTTGATGAAATGGTATGATCGGGATAAAGGGCAATGAAGGATCCTTTGATTCGGAAAATGGAAGGAGGTAGGGGTCAAACGGGAGTAGGAGCAATGAAGAATTCCTAACACCGGAAATCAGCAGAAAACATTTAAATAGTAACTTAGTTAAAAACAAGGAGCAAAAGGCTAGTCATGTAGTACTATTCCTAGTTACACATTAAGATAGATCAAACACATAGTGAGTTGCATGAAACTCAGAAAAGAAACAATGACAAGAAGAGATGTACTTCACTCTTCAACTTATCACAAGAATCCTGAATTATGATGCCACTTTAGCTTTGTCCAGTCTGCTACTTTGAATTCAACACATGGGAGCCTCTAATGTATCACCAAAAGTCTATAGTAATCTTAGCAATTTTATTCCACACTTAACACTTCTAATACAGAAGTATTTATACAAAATCTTGTTTACAAATATCCTAGAGAAATGTAGGAGTATCTTTAGGCAATATAAAATATCTTTACAAAATGAGAGGGACAGCTTCTTAAAAAATCAGCAAGCTGTCCTCTTATCCAAAATATATAGAGAAACTTTATCCAACAAGGAGCTTTTTATTGAATAGATGTCTTGCTTGATGGCTGTTTAGGAAAGTGTCTCTCTTGAAATTTAAACCCTGCTAGTATCTTGGTGATTTCCTTTTCTAATTCTCTGTTATTTATGATGAAAGGCCCAACTTGATTTTTAAGCTTCAATTGGGTCTTTTTCCTAGCAGTTAAGAAGTTGATGGAGTAAGAATTTAGAATTTGCCTTAAGTATTCCAATGCAAAAACTCTCATGCACATGTATTTTGGCAACTTATAAGGTAATAAGTTTGAGCCAAAAATTCTTATCTCTGTGTGTTTTTCATAAAGAAACCAGTTTCCCATCTTATTTTGTTTGGATAACTGCAATATTCTTTTCATGTCTTCATTTACTCTAGTCTACTCTGATTTATACAATATATTCATTGTTGGCTGCAGGAATAGGTCTGGAAAATCTGTATAATTGAACTCATTGTCTTATTTCCTAAGCAAAGAATTCCAAAAGATAATGGACAGAGGCTGGCCCTCTAAGTCCATTTTTTGCAATGAAATTGGAAAATTGTCAGCTTGGAAGAACGAAAACAAATGAAACAAGTATAATGAGTACCTAAACACCCCTCCAGTGGGTAGTTTTCTCAATTGGTGATGAATGATATCAGCTATAAAACTGGCATAGTAAAAAATGAGTGCAGAGGGTTGACCTGGAGATAAAGTGGATAGAAAGCCAAGAATGGATTCATCAGTGAATCCATCTGTGAAATATCCCAGTATAAAAGATAACATGGAAATAATATGCCTTGACCCTTTTGGAAATTTGGCAATTGAATAAGGAGGGTTCAACTTAGGGATGTCAACATGGGAAGGCATTAGTCCTGAAATATCATAAAATTCTTTGGGAAATCCAGGCTTAAGTAAAACTGGGTTAAATATTAAATAGAAAGGGGGACTAAATGAGGATCAGATGGTAATTGCAACATTTGATTAATGGATTCTGCTGTGATTGTAAAAAGGACCTCTTCGTCTGCATTAACAATAGCCCTTTGGTCTGGTTCATAATTCTTTTGACACAGTCTAACAAGGTCCTAGCTAGGGTGGGTCAATGGCACTACATATTTGGGTAGATGATTCTCCCAAATAGGTATTTCATCTTTATCAAGGTATTTATCAAAGCACCAATTGTGTATTTCCAATAGATTAAATTCTACCATAGGGTCAGCAATCTTGTAATCCATATCATTCAATGGAAGGGTTTCTACAGTAGGTACCAGTGGCTAAAGTGGATTTACAGACTTAGTGGTTTTAGCAGTAAGTGCATGAGTAGATTTGATGGCTTTTGATGCTTCATATTTGGGAGGCTTGGATCCACCAGGTTTAATAGGCTTAGAACCCCCAGCTATAGATGTCATCTGTTTCTTAGTCATTTTTGAATAACTAGTGCAAGCTTAAACTATTTTCAAGAGTTGTATTCTTTAGACAGAGGATGAATTTATCAATTTATAAGCCAAGGATAAGCTTCAAGTGATATATTTGCTCAATTAGGTATCTGAGATATTCAAACTGGTTTAAGACAAAAAACAAGGGTTTTCTAAATAATTTGGACTGTAAAAAGGTGTTTTCAGGATATATTTGGGCTTCAACCTCCTCCCTATTCTTTGAATTTGATTTTAAGTGAACACAACTGAGGAAATTGGCTTCAGAAGAGGCTTTTTTGAAAATTTGCGAGGGTTTGGCCTGTTTTAGGCGTTTTTGGGCAATTTCCACAATGAATTTTTATAATTGAAAGCCTTTTTGCTTAAAGACAGTTCAGAATTGACTGTGCAGGGTTTTAAACTGATGAAAAATACCTCAATTTGTAGGTAATTTAACACTTGAAAGGGTTTCTGAAGCTTTTGTTTGTTCCTACAGACGGGTCCTGGTGCAGAGAAATGGATTTTATAGTCTTCAAATAGGAGATCTGTGGTCAAATTTGGATTGGAAATTTATCAGCATTGGCTTCAACATAGTCAGGCAGCTTCAATACAGATGGGCGGAGTTATTTTTCAGTTTGGAATGCACGAATAAACAATCAAAATGATGTTTCAAAGGTTTTTAACTTTTGGAATTAATCAACATTAATGCATTGAATGCCAGTCTTATCAAAGGCGGAGGCAGTTTTGATTTTCAAATGCGAAAAACAACGGTGGTTTTCGCGTTGACTCAAGGTGGTAAGTTGTATTTGGTGAAACGAATGCGATCGAATGAAATCGCACCACGTCATGGAAGGTGGAAATGGGAAAACTGTCCATTTCACGTCCATTTGGGCTTTGAGTGATCGATTGGTTTATGAGCGCGATATCTATCATGCACCGTTGGATCATTGGAAAGGGAGCGAACGGTGAGGATTTGCTGGGAAGTTGCGGTCGAATAGATGTGGGACCGGGGTTTAAATGATATGCGCTGGGCAATTGATAATGTAATAAAACCTTTGTTTATATGCGTTATAATCAAAGTTTTATATCCAAAGGGGTTATATATAAGTTGGGCTTATGTGTAGTAAAAAAGGGTTTAAAAGTATGTGAGAGGGAGCGCATGGAGCGGGATTATAGGATTTACCCTAATTTAACTTATGTATTACGTAAGGCTTTTCATAGCAGGGATAATATTTCAGGAAAGACTTAAAGTGAAATATCAAACAAATCTTTAGTTAATCGGGATGGGACCTTGAGTTAAAGGCTTATCATGTATTGCAAAGGTTTTAGAGTTTAAATTTTGTTTGAACTAAACTTTGGATAAATTTAAAAGTCGGGGGAGTATATTTAATTTCCAAATACATATGATATGCCCGAAAGCCTATTTGTATTTTTTTTAATTTTATTATATAGTTTTTAGAATTTTGGAGGAGTCTATAACAATAGGGGTAGGGTATTTGATTAAGGTTAGTTTTAGACCAAAGGGGGTATAATTTGGGATTTTAATTCACCATGTGCATATTAACTTTGGTCTAAAAACTATATAATAGTGAGTTTTAGGGGGTTATTTATCATAAAGGGAATTATATAGGTAGGATAAGGTATTTTTAGGGATTTAATAGCATAAGTTAGAAATTAATATGACAAGGGGAAATGAATACGCAAAAATACGCTTATATGACTAAGTAAAGTGAAATTTTTTAAAGCAAAGCTTATTATTTCATAAAATCACCACTTTTACTCCGGATAGAGTGCTTTTTGAGGGTTTGTATGCTTTATGAACGAAGGGAGTTAATCAAATGGGATTTTGTGTATCATTGAGTAAAAAAGGATTTTTTACTTATGGAAATGAATTAAATGTATGAATGATGAATGAATATTGGTGAAGGGGAGTTTATCATAAGAATTCAACATTTTCCACTATCTAGTCATTGAGCATTTGGTCTGGTCCCAATAGAAGTCAGAGAAATGATCTGAGCCTCTTTGACTGGAAGTATAGAATACTGAATACCTACAAGGGGAGGGAAATTAGTGATTTTTTTCTGGTGAAGAATATTTACATGATTTTTCCGACTTCTTTTTACCTACCCAACATTAACATTTTTTTTTTCCTTTTAGCAGGTGCATTTAAGCTTGTTACCTTAAAACATTTTATTCTTTTGAAAGCATAAAAACTATCTAATTCTACCTTATTTCATCTGAGGGCTCAGATTAAACTGATGAGCTCCTCATTATTCTCTATCTATCTAATGATTAGTCAGGATTAAACTGTCTGACTAATATTTATTCACTATCTAAAACATGAAAATTGAAAACATGACAAGTCAAGTTTAAACAGTTTAACTCATCATGGATTATGGAATTTATTAACACTCTGCCATAATCATTTAGAAAAAGTAAAAAGGAGTGACACTTGGACTTGCACACTTTCATGTTTTATTTTCATCTTTTTCTTTTGGGGTCTATATTTTTTTTAAGTCCTTTGATCTTTATTTTAGGACTTTTACCCTCTTTTTGATTTTCTATTTTTTATTTTTTTATACAAAATATGGGAAAACAACTTGCAGAAAGCAAGGTATGTACATATTTTACAAGACTATCATAATTCAATTCCAAATTATGAATCCTATACTTATAGGACCCTAACAGAGGACATGTACCATACCACTGCTCCATAGCTCTAGCTCTTTTGTGACAATGTTTATGGGCTGCTCTCCCCCTGGAATGATGCTTTCTTGTCTAATACTGACTATCACTTGTCTACTGCATTGTTTCTGCTCCTTGTATTTCAGCCTTTGCTGGTGTATTTCCAACATCAATTTTTTTTTTTTTTTTTAAATTTCTGATCATATCAGAGAGTATCATCTGCAGAAACCACCCCTAGTTTGTCTCTTAGATATTCGAATGGTTCTCTAGCAAGAGGTTTTGTGAATATGTTTGTTGTTTGTTCCTTTGTTGGTACATACTCCATCTTTACTATTTTCTCTACTACTTGTTCTCTGAGGAAGTGGTACTTTATTGGGATGTGCTTGGTTTTTGAATGAAGTACTGGATTTTTTTATATACTTATTGCACTTGTATTGTCACATTTGATAGAAATGGATTCATTGATGCTTACCTTCATGTCTTGGAGAGTTTGTTTCATCCACATTACTTGTGTGCAACAAGCTGTTGCTGCTATGTATTTCGCTTATGTTGTAGATGATCAGGAGATGATGTCCAAGTTAAAAAATGATCAAAAATGAAAGTGCTCAAAAATGGTTGCAACCTGAACGATTGGAAAGGTCTTGTCGCTACAATTTTGGAGCCATGAATGGTTTGCAAAATAGAGGTCATATGTAGAAGTTATGAAGGTTTGAAAAGCCCAGTAAACTCCAAAAATGAGTTGACCAAGTTTGACTTTTCAAAAATTGGAAAAATTAAAAAAAGAATATTCCAAGGAATATTCCCCAAAATGTTCCATAAGGGCAAATAAGAATCGACCAAGTGGCAGCTTGGATTTTCAGTTTGGTTGACTTTTGGGAGGAGGAGGTTGATGGTAATCAAAAAATTTGGTATAACCTGCACGATTCAAACGCGGACCTCCCGCCTATCAACACAACGACCTGACCAATCGGGCTATATCTTAGTTCTTAACTAGCGTTGGTGGCAAATTTTATTTATGTTTTAAATATTATACAGACGAAAATATTTAAGGGATAGCTCCTCAGGGCTAGCCCCAACCCCATAGAATCGGCGAGGAGGTTGATGGTAATCAAAAAATTTGGTATAACCTGCACGATTCAAACGCGGACCTCCCGCCTATCAACACAGCGACCCGACCAATCGGGCTATATGTTAGTTCTTAACTAGCGTTAGTGGAAAATTTTATTTATGTTTTAAATATTATACGGACATAAATATTTAAGGGATAGCCCCTCAGGGCTAGCCCCAACCCCATAGAATCAACGCCCATGACCAAGCGCTAGCACCGACGGTTTCAACATGCCTATTCGTCCACAGTATTCACAGTCATGTGACCACAATAGCCACGTTAAAACATTTAATTGCGATGTTTGGTGGGCTTATCCGTGTGGTTAAGCCTGCGGATCCGATGGTCACATGTGAGCATCCATGTCCTAAAATTTATTTCCAACCTCCTAACCACCGACAAATTTGGGCGCGGTTCTACCCTTTTTGGGGTTTTTCCAAAATTGGCACTCTTAACTGGAGTTCCTCCAGTTTTGGAGGAGGTTTTCAAGGGACATTGGGAAAAAAATTGTTTTTTCCATAAATCCTTCATTTTTCGACCAAATTGAGTGAAAAAATAGTCAATTTTGGGTATTCTCGACATTATAAACAATTTGGCATAGGTTTCAGAGCCATTAGAGGTAATATTCATCAGTTTTAGCTTCAGGGAAGATCAAGGAGCCATCAGGGCCACCATGGAGAAGGAAGTGTATTGGGCATCCTTTATCTGTTTTATGCAAATGAATAGTCATCTCTGGCTAATTCATAGATTCTGAAGCTAGTTTTATAGGGAGCATAGCCTATTGAGGCTTATTTTCACTTATACTTACCATTTTTTAGCAATAATATATGAGGGACATGCCATTGGGAACTGGACAAATAGATGTAGTCCAGGAGGGGTGAACTGCTTCATCAAATTTGCTGAGTAATGTGCTATGTGATGTTTTATTCTCTGTTATTTACTGCTATACAATGATAAACAATTAAAATGCATACTTAATCCTCACACAAAAATCTGTTTAACCAAGCTAAAACCATTTGTTTCACCTGCAAACTTCAAAGAACCTTATGCACACATTATAATTACTGTTTGGATACTTAACACAAAAAAACTAATACATTCCATTCAGATCAAGTTGGTATCAGAGCTTAGGTGTTGAGAATTAGGAGAGTGAAACTCTTTCTCTGTATTTTTCTTATCCAAAGTCTGTTTAACAGTTTGCAAGGGTTTTCATGCTTAATAGGATGAAGCTTAAGAGAGGAGAAGGTCAATTGGAAAGGACTTACAGTAATCCTCAGCCGAGGAGGGCAAGAGTGCCAATATCTCCACCTTCAATTCCACCTCCAAGAGAATTAGAAGAATCCATAAGCATGTCTTCAAGGGAATGAGAAATACATGAAGAAGTTGATCCTAAAGAGGAAGAAAGGGTGTTTAGAAAAGAATTCCTTGATTTGACAGAAATGGTGAGAGTCCTTTATCAAGAAAGGAATGAAAGGATTGAAGGAGAAGGGTCCAAACTTCACAAGGAAGGAGAGGGATCGTCAGGAGGCCATAATGATGAAGAGAAATCCAATAAGGGTAATGGAGGAAATGGAGATAGTGGAAAGTTGCCATCATCACCCTCATCTTCATATTCATCTTCGTCAACCTTTACATCATCTTCAGTACATCATTCTCACAAAGTCCTTTTCTTAAACTTGATGTTAAGTTTGAATTGCCAAAGTTTGATGGTGAAGTTAACGCAGAAAAGCTAGATAATTGGATTAGGCAATCAAAGGTCTATTTGAGAATTCAAAATTTTCATGATGATGACACAAAAATCCAACTAGCTTCATTGAGAATGAAAGGTGCAACTCTTGTTTGGTGGGAAGCCAAGACAAAGGAGGAGATCAAAAAATATGGTAAGATTATCTTATCATGGTCTGATTTCATTTATACAATAAAACAATAGTTTTATCCATTAGCTCACATGCAAAAAGCCATAATGGACTGAAAAAATTTTAAGCAGTTGAAAGGAAAAAATATTGAAGTTTATACTCAAGAATTTAGAAGAAGAGTTCTTTTACTAGGAATTGATTTGCATAGCCAAGACACTTTACTCAAGTACATAGGAGTTTTGCATACTTACCTAAGATATACCATTCTCATGTTTAACCCTACAAGCTTAGATGAGGTTTGTGTTCAAGCCACACATTTAGAGGCAAGGGGTAAACAAAATTTAGATGGGAATGAGGAAAGTGAGTTTAAAGGAAAATGGAAGAAAAAGAGAAATGCAAATTCTAGGAAAGAGAAGGGAAAATTATTCTGCAAAAATTGTTCTAAAACGAGCCATGATGAGGACCATTGCTGGAAACTTCATCCAGAGTTGATACCAGATAGTTTTAAAACAAAAGATAAAGCCAAGGAGAAAGGCAAGATATTTGCAATAGATGAATAAGACCTACGGTCAGAATCAGGAGATGAAACAAAAATCATAGCTATGGCACTAAAGAACTTGAAGGGAAAAGAGAATGAAACAAAACCCAGTTCTAGTATTTCTAACTGTCACATTGAGGCTCCAAATGAAAAGAAGAGAATCGAATTGTTTCATGTGAGGGTCATTTCCAAACACACCAAGATTGACACACTATTTGACAGTGGGTCGCAAGAGAACCTTATTTCTAAAGACTTAGTCAAGAAATCTTGAAACCATTCCACATCTGAAACCATATCCTCTTGGTTGGATTTGTAAGGATGAAAATTTACAGGTTTCAAAGAAGTGCATGTTGCGCTTTGCCATAACAACACATTTTATTGACACGGTTGAATTAGATGTTGTTCCGCTTGATATTACAAGTGTGGTGTTGGGTAGTCCTTACTTGTATGACAGGAAAGCTATCTTCCATCACCATGAGAAAAAGTGACATTTATTCAAGGACGTCAAGGAGTATATTGTGAGAGCACATCGCAAAAAACTAGACTCTTCTTTAATGAATGCTGGGCAGATGAAAAGGCTTGTCAATGAAAGTAAAAATTTGACATTGATGTTGATTAAACAAAGGGAAATTGTACATAATCCTTTTCATGTATATGTTGATGTAAATAACAAATTTTTTCAGTCTGAAAGTAGGTTGTCTTTGAAAGAAGATGATAAGAAATTGCAACAATCATCTTTGGTGTCGATCGGTGCAGAAAACAAAGTGTGAGTGCAAGAAGGTGCAAAGATCCAAGAGAGGGTAAATCATCCAATCAAAGAAGGCACAAAGTTCAATAATGATCATTGCTGGTTTCAAAAAGGCAGAGTACTATGGAGAGGAATCTTGGTCCGAAATCGACACAAGTACAAGGCTAATTCAGCAAAAAATCGCCATAAGGACAAGATGCAAGGTGAAAATAATTTTCAGTTTCCTTTGAAGATAGACCAATGTAGGAAAAATATGTTTACAGCAAATATAAGTTGTTTTTCTGCAAGTTTCGAAAATGTGTAGCATGACAAGGTCAAATTCAACAACAGTTGGTTAATAGATTCAAGGAAAAACAATTCGTTTCAAGAGAAGCTCCAATTAATGAAATTAGAGAAATTTTAGTGGATTAAGATTGGAAGAGTGGAGATTCAGTCTCCTCATCTTCAGGTTCAGTAGTCCAGAGAGCTTTTGGGGTCCAAAATCTTCCCAGTGGGGAGGTGTGATCAGGAGATCATGTCCAAGTTCAAAAATTCTCAAAAATGAAAGTGCTCAAAAATGGTTGGAACCTGAATGACTGGAAAGGTCTCGTCGCTGCAATTCTGGCGCCGTGAACGGTTCACCAAACATAGGTCATATGCAGAAGTTATGAAGGTTTGAAAAGCCCAGTAAACTCCAAAAATGAGTTGACCAAGTTTGACTTTTCAAAAATTGGAAAAATAAAAAAGAATATTCCATGAGGGCGAACAAGAATCGGCCAAGTGGCAGCTTGGGATTTGCAGTTTGGTTGACTTTTGGGATTTGTGGCCAATCATGGGCTACCACATGGCAGGCTCAGAGGTCGCCACGAGGCCCCAGGAAAGAAAAGGTCAATGGAAATCAAAAAAATTGGTATAACCTGCAGGATGCCAACGCGGACCTCTCGCCTGTCAGCGCAACGACTCGACCAATCATGCTATATGTTAGTTCATAACTAGCGTTGGTGGCGAAAATGTTTTAAATATAATACGGACGAAAAAATTTAAGGGCTAGCCCCGACCCCATACAACCGACGCCCACGACCAAGCACTAGCACTGACAGTTTCCACATGCCTATCCATCCACAGTCTTCACGGTCATGTGACCACAACGGCCACGTTAAAACATTTAATTGCGATGTTTGGTGGGATTATCCACGTGGTTAAGCCTGCAGATCCGGTGGTCACATGTGAGCATCCATGCCCTAACATTTATTTCCAAACTCCTAACCACCGACAAATTTGGGCGCGGTTCTGCCTTTTTTTGGGTTTTGCCAAAATTGGCGCTCTTAATTGGAGTTCCTCCAGTTTTGGAGGAGGTTTTCAAGGGACACTAGGTAAAAAATTGTTTTTTCCATAACTCCTTCATTTTTTGACAAAATTGGGTGCAAAAATAGTCAATTTTGGGTATTCTCAATGATCTAAACAGGTTGGCATAGGTTTCAAAGCCATTAGAGGTCATATTCAATAGTTTTAGCTTCAAGGAAGATCAAGGAGCCATCAGGGCCACTATGGAGAAGGTAGTGTATTGAGCATCCTTTGTCTGTTTTATGCAAATGAATAGTCATCTCTAGCTATTTCATACATTCTGAAGCTGTTTTTACAGAGAGCATAGTCTATTGAGGCTTATTTTCACTTTTACTTACCATTTTTAAGCAATAAGATATGAGGGACATGCCATTGGGAGTTGGACTAGCAGATGTAGCCCATGAGGGGTGAACTGCTTCATCAAATTTTTTTAGTAATGTGCTATGTGATGTTTTATTCTCTATTTTTTACTTTTGTACAATGATAAATAGTTAAAATACATACTTAATCCTCACACACAAATCTGTTTAACCAAGCTAAAACCATTTGTTTCACCTGCAAACTTTAGAGAACCTTATGCACACATTATAATTACTGTTTGGATACTTAGAACAATAAAACTAATACATTCCATTCAGATCAGTATATAGAGAGACATATGTTTGCTTCTTGCTTAACCATACCACCGGAATTTCTCCCAAATAAAATGCACCTCCACTTGTTCTTTTCCTGTCATCCACACAGCTGGCCCAATCTGCATCTGTATATGCTATCAATATGAAGTCTTTGCGTTTTGGATACCATATGCCATAATGTGCAGTTCCTTGTAGATATCTAAATATCCTCTTGATTGCTAGCAAGTGATTTTGATTTGGTGCTGCTTGATATCTTGCCACAAGTCCTAATGCCAACATAATGTTTGGTTTAGAGGCAATTAGGTATAGCAAACTTCCTAACATAGATCTATAAAGTCTTTGATCTACATCTGTGGATCCATCATCAACACATAACTTGCATCCAGTGATCATGGGAGTTTACATAGGTTTGCAGTCTTCCATTTGGAACCTTTTCAACATGTCTCTTAAGTATTTTTATTTTGAAATGAATATTCCCATGTTCTTTTGTATAATTTGAAGTCCTAAGTAGAAGGTAAGCTCTCCAATCATAGAAATCTCAAATTCTGACTTCATCTCTTCTTCAAATCCTTTTTCTAACTCATATTTTTTGCTACCAAACATGATTTCATCTACATATACTACTAAAATTAAGAGTTCATTTTCATCAGCCTTTATGTACAAATTGTTTTCTACTCCTCCTTTCTTGAAACCTTGTTTTTGTAAGTATTTGTCCAGACTAGAATACCATGCACGTGGAGCTTGCTTGAGACCATATAAGGATTTCTTTAATCTGCACACATAGTCATGTTTATCTGTAAAGGAAAATCCTTCAGGTTGTTCCATGTAGGCTTCTTCCTCTAGATCTCCATTCAAGAAGGCAGACTTCACATCCATTTGATATACCATGAAATCATGATAGCATGCAAAAGCCAAAAAAATTCAGATTGCTTCCATTCTTTCTACAGGGGCAAAAGTTTCATCATAATCAAGTCCTTCAATTTGAGAGTATCCTTTGCATACAAGTTTGGATTTACTTCTAAGTACCTGACCTTTTTCATTCATCTTATTCTTGAATATCCACTTTGTGCCAATGACATTTTTCCTAGTGAGTCTTGGCATTAACTCCCAAGTCTTGTTCTTCTCAATTTGGTCTAGTTCTTCATTCATAGAATTTACCCAATTTTTGTCTTTGCTTCCTTCATCGAAATTCTTTGGTTCTATTTATGACAACATGGCTAGGTACACTTTCTCGATATGTTCAACTAGTTGTCTTCTAGTTTGGACTCCTGCACTTTGGTCTCCAAGGATTTGATCTTCTAGATGGTTCTTCTGAGTGTTTCTCGAGGGTCCTTTTGAGTTTAATTCAGTATCTTTTGTTGTCTTACTTTGTTTTTCATTTTCTTGATTCTCATCTTCATGATCATCTGGAGGATTGGCACATTTTGTGCTTCTAGTTCTATTTGGTAGATCTTCATCATTTCTCACATCAATGCTTTCCACAATTTTATGCAATATTTTGTTGTAGCACCTGTATCCCTTACTCTTGGATGCATATCCCAAAAATATTCCTTCATCAGCTCTTGCATCATACTTCCCCAAATTTTCATCATTATTATTTATGAAACACTTGTTGCCAAAGACTCTAAAGTGCTTGATTGATGTCGGTTTCCCATGCCACAATTCATATAGAGTCTTGTCACAATTTGGTCTAAGATGAGCTTTGTTAAGAATATGAACATCTATGTGTACTGATTCTGCCCAGTCGGTTTGGGGAATGTTACTTTCTTGTATCATGGCTCTGGAAATCTGTTGTACTTACCTGTTTTTCCTCTCTGCCACTCCATTCTGTTGAGGTGTACCTGCAATTGTAAATTGTTGCTTTATCCCACATTAATTGTGCAGGTCTACAAAATCATCGTCTGTGAATTCAAATCCTCTGTATGATATGATGCATTTTAGCTTACATCCAGTTTGATTTTCTACTAGTGCCTTGAATATCTTGAATTTCTCACATGCTTCAGATTTATATTTTAGAAATTCCACCCATGTCAATCTAGAAAATTCATCTATTATCAGCATGAAATATGATTCTCCACCTGGTGCATTAGTTCTGAAGGTAAGCACAGGTCCATGTGTACAAGCTGAAGAGGCTTACTTGTAGATAGTTGGTCTTTAGCTTTGAAGTATGTGCGAGTTTGTTTTCCCAGTTAGCAGGACATACCTATGGTATTTGTAGGCTTCTTTATTGCAGGCAAATCTTTGACAACTTTCTTCTTGCTCAGTTTGATGATGTGGTCAAATTTTAGATGTCCCAATATTCTATGCCATAACCAAGATTCGTCAAGTTTTCTGATGTGGCATGCTTCATTCTCTTCTACTACTATATATACATTACTCTCTATTCGAACACCTTTGACAATGGCCTTTCCTGTGGTGATAGACCTTACTTCATAATCTTGGGCTTTGAAAAGGACCTCACAACCTTTATCACACATTTGACTGACACTTAGCAGATTGGCTTTCAGACCATCCACAAATAGTACATCCGGAGCCTCTCCTCTTCCATTATTCAAGCTAACTGAGCCTTTTCCCTTGATTTTCCCTGCTCTATCATTGCCAAATGTTACACTTCCAGATTTCTTTTCATCAAAGGTTATAAAATTGCTTCGATCTCCAGTCATATGTCTTGAGCACCCACTCTCCACATACCATTGGCTTTTCTAATCTTGAGCTATTAGAACCAGATCACACTTATTTAGCTTCTTTCTCCATTGCATGTAGTTGTTTGTTTGGCAAATTTCCTGAGGAGATGGACCACAGTCTTTGAGAGTACATTCATGATATTTGTGCCCAATTTTATGGTAGCAAAAACATTTGATTGTATTTCTGAATGGATTATGTATACGAGTGAATGCACCATTGTTCTTAATTCCCCTTGAGTTTTCCTACACCAGTCTCTGTACATATGCTCTGCACTCCATGGCTTTATGACCAAACCCTTTACAATAAAAACAATACCCACGGAAGTAGTATCTATCTCTGGAAGAGAGATTTGTTTGAGGTAATCTTTTCGTTTGTTGCATATTTTGCTGCTTGGATTGGATTTGCTTTATCTTACAATATGTCACAATATGTCCAGGTTCATGGCAGGCGAAGCAAGTGATACTTCTCACAGGAGGAAGGAACCTCTTTGATATCTTCTGAATTTGTTCAATTCATCCTTAGGAGTGTATGAGTCTTTTGCAATTGACTATTTCTTCATTTATTTATTTTTCATTTGAGGTTGCTGCTTGTTACTATTTGTTTCATTACATATCATGGTATTGTTGGTTTCTAATTTTGAGGAATCCCTTTTTGTTGCTTCATTATCCTTTGCAGCTTTTACAAAAATGATATTATTGTTATCTTCTGCCTTGGAGTTGATGGTTTCTCCTTCATGGCCTATCCCCACCTTTATATGAGGAGTTATTTGAGCATTTAGTATTTTTTCCAACTATTCATAGCTTTTCATTCGTAGAGTGTTCATAGATAATTCCCTTTGGGCCTTTTCTAATTTATTTCTCAGGCATACTACTTCTTCTTCCAATTTCTCTTGCTCCTAATTTTTATCTTTAATTTGCTTTAGCATGATGTCTTCCACCTTCTTAGCTTCTTCAAGATCTACTTTAAACTAAATGAGGTTTTCCAAATTTGGTTCTTCCTTTACATATTTCAGGAGAATTTCTTTCTTTTTTCTGCACTTGACTTTAAGTCTGCTTATTTCCTCCAGGGCACTAAATAGCTCCCCCTCAAGATCTACCTCACCTTCGTCTTCAAATTCTAAGAGATCTTCCTCAAGATATTCCTTGGCCATCAAAATAAATTTTGATGTTCCTTCTTCATTGGGGGATTCATCTGAGCTCTCAGATGCACTACTTTCTTGTTGAACATAGAATGATCTTCTATTAAATATGTTCACTTTCTGCCTATTGTTGAAATTGGTTTTCTCTTTCCCTTTTGACTGCTATTCTATTTTCTTGTGAGGACATTTTGATGCATAGTACCCCACTCTTCCACAGTTAAAGCATTTAAATGGAATTTTACCTTTATACTTGCCTGTGCCTCTATCCAATATTCTAACAAATTTGGCCTCTTCTTCATCAGAGCAAGAGCATGTATCTTCCTTTTCTTATTTGCAATTATCTGCCTTAAAGGTTGCCTCCCTCACATTTGACTTCCCCTTTGTAAGTCTCATCTCATAGGCCGTCAAGTTTCCAAGCAATTGGTTCATGGTCAGTGTTTCCCAGTTTTTTGTTTCTTCTATGGAAGAAACCTTAGGGTTAAACCTGGATGGTAAAGATCTCAATATCTTTTGTACAATTAAACATTCCTTAATGGTTTCTCCTAGAGCTTTCATGTTATTCACAACTTGTGAAACCTTTAAGAAGAAACTGGCTACATCTTCATCTTCATTCATTTTTTTCATTTTCAAACTGAGCTCTATAGGCTTGCAGTTTGGCCATCTTCACCTTTTTATCTCCCTCATGGATATTTTCTAAAGTGTCCGATATATCTTTGGGAGTCTCACTGTGCATTACTTTGATATATTTTGTTTCACAATAACCACTCAAGAGTGCATTCATGGATTTTGCATTATCTATGAAGTTTTGCTGGGCTTCTTTCTCTGTGTTAGTATCCTTTGGATCATATCCTTCTTCCACAGTAGCCCAAAATTCTATTCCTAGAGACATTATGCATGTCCTTATTCTTATTTTCTAGATGGTATAGTTTGTGCCAATAAAAAATGGGATAAAGTTATGCCAGTTCATGATGGATTTTTGCATATGAGCTAATGGATAAAATAGTCGTTTAATAGAAACAATAAAATTTGACCATGATAGAATAATCTTACCATGTTTCTTGATTTCTTGCTATGTCTTGGCTTCTCACCAAACAAGTGATGCATCTTCCATTCTCAAAGAAGCTAATTGAATTTTTGTATCATCATCTTGATGGTTTTGTATTCTTAAATAGACTTCCAATTGTCAAATCCAATTATCTAGCTTGTTTGCTTACTTCACCATTAAACATTGGCAATTTGAACTTAACATCAAGTTTTAATAAAGGAGATTTACCAGTGCTCTTAGACTTGTGTGGCTGATGTACTAAAGAAGAGGTAGAAGATGATGATGATGATGAGGGTGAAGATGGTGACCCTCCATTGCCTCCATTTCCTCCATTTCCCTTCTTTGACTTGTCTTCATCATGTTGACCTCCTGAAGGTCCTTGTCCTTCCTTTTGGAGTTTAGAGCCTTCTCCTTCCAGTCTCTCATTCCTTTCTTGAAAAAGAATTCTAACCATCTCAGTCATGTCAAGAAATGATTTCCTAGACACTCTTTCTTCTTCCTTAAGGTCAAATTCTTCATGAATTTCTCCTTCCTCATGAGGCATGCTTAATGGAGCTTCTGCTTTTTTAGGAGGTGAAATAGGTAGTGGAGATTGTGGCAATCTTGTTCTCCTTTGCTTTGGATCCTTTTGGGACCCTCCTGCTTCCACCAGTTTGCCTTCTACCCTTTTGAGTTTGAGCCTTGTAAGCATCTAAAACTTGCAAATAGTTAAACAATTCTTTGCACTAAACAACACCAGAGAAAAACTCTAGATCTGATACCATTTGATCTAAAATGACTGTATTAGTTTTGTTGTGCTAAGGGTCTTTCAGTTTTAAAAACATGTGCACAATTGGTTCATTAGTTTGCATAAGGATTAAGGAGTTTTCCATGAATTATAAATGAACTTTAGTGAATTAGAAGCATAAAATAAGCATAAATAACACTGAACAATAGTGTAAAACAGAGAAATAAGTCACCACATGAATTTTACACAACATGCATGATGAAGCAGTTCACCCCTCCTGGGCTACATGTTGAATTTTGCAACAAGAAACAGTGAAGGAGGCATCCTGAAACATCATCCTTGATCCTAGTTGGAAAATAATCACCTAAAATAGGTGGGGCCCACACAGGCTATTTTTAGGTGTATGTCTATTTTTAGACATGGTGAGCATATTCTATATGTAGCAGGAGGATATTTGTAGATGGTTGGTCAAATGTGAAAAATAGATGAGATTCTATTTTTAGAAGATTGGGCGAAGTCTATTTATATATCGCTGATCTAAAAATAGATGCATGTCGCATTATTATTTAGCCCTTAATAATAATCGCACTAAACAACAACTTATTCTCTACACTTTTTATATTTTGGAAATGGCTTTGCATGTGGCACATCAGTGGATTGAGGGAATTACGCAATTCCTAAGGGTTTGCTAGAACTAATGCATGGATGACTCAGTTAGAACTCAAGTGGAAGAGTTATGACACAGTTGGAAGAAGTAGTTATGGAGTTGTATTCAATTTAACTCAGTTAGACTCAGTTGAGTTAGTTATATCTAGTCTAATCGATTGATACACTAGTGGGAGTGGAGTGAATTAATTATTTAATTAATTCACAAATAATAATTCATTAATCAACTGAAAAATACATCAGTTAACTACATTGCATGTCAGTTCCAGTGTAGACCCAGTGCAGAGATAGGTGAAAGGGTGAGATAGACTATCCGTTGTGACTACTAGTGATGCATGAATTGCATCTACATATACATTGGAGTTTCCAATGATAATAAAACAGCTAAGGAGAGTGGGATTACATCGAATTGGTCTTTGTAATCAGCTTGTATTACATAGTGGAGGTAGGCTAGCAGGAGGGCAAAGATCTGTGCATGGATTTGCAGATTTCTTCTATGTTAATGTGTGACAATTGATTGTACTGAGAGCTTGATGTACTAAGATTTGTATGAGATTTTTACGTGATCTCCATGATACATAATATATGATAGTTGGGTTTTTTAGCTTCAGGATTTCCTGTTAAACAACTATGTTATGTGTGTTTTTATTGCTTCATGTGTTTTGCAATTGTTGATTAAATTTCCGCAAGAATTATAGTGGAAGGATTCTGTATTTAGCAAGAAGATAAATATTGTTAGATCAGGAGAGCCCAGATATATACATGCATATTGTATATAATTTCTACATGGTATCGGAGCAGTTGATCATTGGAGTAGATTGCAATTATTGAAGCGGTTGAGTTTTTGTGCGGTTGGAATTCGAATTTGTTGCAGTGTTTTCTTGGTGTCGAAGTTGAGCATTCATTGAAATGTCTTTCAACAGATTGCGATTGGAGTATGCCCTTGATGGCAGCTCGAATTATATTGCATGGAAGGACAGGATGGAGGTGGTGCTGGATGATAATGGGTTGAAGGAGTTCATAGATGTTGATATTCCAAATCTTGGTTCTAGCGATGCAGCCGCACTTGACGCATGGCAAAAGAAGGTAGAAAAGTGTCGAAGGATTCTATTGGAAGGTGTGAAGGACCACATTGTGTCCAGCCTTCATGGTAAAGCCACTCCATTCTTAATGTGGAAGGCTTTGATAGACTTGTTCCAAAGCAGAAGTGACCAGAGGAAGTTTGCGCTTAAAGACAAGCTCAGGAAAATAAAAATGGAGAAGAATGACACTATTCTGGTATACTTGACAAAGTTTGTCCACTGCAGGGATGAGCTTGGGAGTGTAGGAGTTAGTGTGGATGAAGAAGACTTGGTGAGCTTGGCTCTCCTTGGGCTTCTGAAGAGTTGGCATAGCTACGAAGACTCAGTCAATGGATGGAAGAAACTGCCAGGATGGGAGCAACTTTGGTCGGATATTGTGCATGAGGAGATAAGGCAGGATAGTAGGGATGGATCTTCATCAAATAATGAAGATGAAGAAGATTGCACTTTGGCTTCCAAAGAAAGGAAAGGGAAGGGGAAGAAAAATCCTTTTCAATCCGGTGCAGATGGAAAAGAGCGTGACATGTCCAAAGTGGAGTGTTTTCACTGTCACGAACATGGGCATTTCACCACAAATTGTCCATAGAAGAAGAAGAACAAGCAGGCTACTGGAGCTGCAGCTAGTGATGCTCTTGCCTCGCAATTTGAGCTTGAATTCTCATTGATCACATGCATGGTGTCTAGTGCATTGGGATCGGGGTGGTACTTTGATAGTGGTGCTTCCTTTCACATGATGGGAGTTGTGAATCTTTTCAGTGACTTGGTGGAGAAATATCTCCAGTTGCATGTTGAGTTGGGTGACAATGGACGATACAATGCAACCGGCATTGGTACCATTACCTTTCAGAGGGAGTTCGGTAAACTCATTCTTTTATAAGATGTTGTGCATGTTCCAGGTTTAAAGAAGAATTTAATCTCAGTCGCAATGTTAGAGGATAAAGGCTATGATGTTGTCTTTAATGAAGGAAAATTTTTCCTTCAGTACAAAGCAATAGGACAAGTCAAGAAGGTTGGGATTTGAGCTAAGAATCTCTACAGAATTGAAGTAGATGGGATTTATATGGAGCTTCCTACTGTCGGGAAGTGTGAGAAAGCCATGCAATTGAAGCTTAAGAGGGAGCAAGTTTTGCATGCAGGTAAGAGTGAACTTCGAGATGTGGAACAACGACAAGATGAGGATCATGGAGTGGGAGCAACCACTCATGCAGAGAAATTTCGTGCCAGATGGGCAGAGGGAGTGCATGCAGCTATACCACCAGGTGAGAGGTGGGGCGACATGCATGAGTAATCCCAAGAGGAGATTTCTGGGAAGGATTCATGGAGATGGGGTGGATCTCATGAATTGAACCTAGCTACAAGGCACCCATAGAGCAGCAGTAGCATGATCAGTTGGATTGATGCAGGCAGATCAAAGTGACAGTGTCGGATACTAGAGCGCGGTTCAGAGTTGACAACAAGTGCAAAGTGCATGGGTGCAGATTTCAACAGCGCAGTGCTTCCTGAAGAAATGTGTAGTTGGTACTAGTAGAAGTCGAAGACTTTGATGGTAGATGTATTAGACTGATTGAGTTGTTTGGAGCCTTTCAGTTTCGGAAGTGTTGCAGCAAGAGTTGCAGGGCGAATACATGGAGTTGCATGTCGCATGCAAAGACAGTCCTTTCTTGTTGAGAGGGAGTGTTGAAGTTTGCAACAAGAAATAGTGAAGGAGGCATCCTGAAACATCATCCTAGATCCTAGTTGGAAAATAATCACCTAAACTAGGTGGGGCCCACACAAGCTAATTTTAGGTGTATGTCTATTTTTAGACATGGTGAGCATATTCTATATGTAGCAGGAGGCTATTTTTAGATGGTTGGTCAAATGTGAAAAATAGATGAGATTCTATTTTTAGAATATTGGGTGAATTCTATTTATAGATCACTGATCTAAAAATAGATGCATGTCGATTATTATTATCTCTTAATAACAATCAAACTCTAAACAACAACTTATTCTCTTGGAGCACTTTGTTTCAGTGCACAGATGTGGCACATCAGTGGACTGAGGGAATTACGCAATTCCCAAGGGTTTACTGGAGCCAATGCATGGAGGACTCAGTTAGAACCCAAGTGGCAGAGTTATGACACAGTTGGAAGAAGTAGTTATGAAGTTGTATTCAGTTTAACTCAGTTAGACTCAGTTGAACTAGTTGTATCTAGTCTAACTGATTGATACACTAGTGAGAGTGGAGTGAATTAATTAGTTAATTAATTCAAAAATAATAACTCATTAATCAACTGAAAAATACAGTAGTTAACTACAGTGCATGTCAGTTCCAATGGAGATCCAGTGCAAAGATAGGTGAAAAGGTGAGATAGACTATCCATTGTGACTACTAGTGATGCTTGAATTGCATCTACATATAAATTGGAGTTGCCAATGATAATAACGCAGTCAAGGAGAGTGGGATTGCATCGAATTGGTCTTTGTAATCAACTTGTATTGCGCAGTGGAGGTAGGCTAGCAGGAGGGCAGAGATCGGTGCATGGATTTGCAGATTTCTTCTATGTTAGTGTGTGACGATTGATTGTATTGAGAGCTTGATGTACTAAGCTTTGTATGAGATTGTTATGTGATCTCCATGATACATAATATATGATAGTTGGGGTTTTTAGCTTCAGGCTTTCCTGTTAAACAACTGTGTTATGTGTGTTTTTATTGCTTCATATGTTTTGCAATTGTTGATTAAATTTCCGCAAGAATTATAGTGGAAGGATTCTGTATTTAGCAAGAAGATAAATATTGTTAGCTCAGGAGAGTCTGGATATATACATGCATACTGTATATAATTTCTACACTACATCTGCTGGTATAACTCCCAATGGCTTGTCCATCTTTCATTATGCTAAAAAATTTGCTATAATTTACACATAGTTACATTGCTCTAATGGTTATTTTCTCTACACCAATGACTTTAGAATGCTCCAATTAGTCAAGAATGACTCTTCATTCACTCAAATTGGTCGAAAATTGAGCCTCCTACACTTTTTCCCAATATCTCCTAAGAAAACTCCACTAAATGTGAAGAACTCCAGTTAACTAGAGTTAAATTAGGGCTGACCACCAAATTTAGCATGCCCCTATCCACTGTGCCAATTAAGCCACACAAATAAATGTTACGGTTAGAGTGGTGGCCACATGCGCATGCCCAACCGTTAGGTGGCTTGACAGTTAGCGAAACCTTTGCTCGTGACTGTAGTTAACTATGGGCTATGGTTTGGTTGCCGTCGGGTTAGGCTCTGACCGTGGCGGTTGGCTTGGCATTGACCGTGCCATGTAACAGCTTCCAGGAACTACTGGCGGGTTGGGACCGCCGGCAGTTACCAACGCCCAATCACATATGTGATAAACTTTAAATAAAACCCGTAACCCTGTAATGTTAAGTAACATCGTGTAGTGCAGTTGGTAAACTGTGTGCGTGCTCGGAGGGAGGTCAGGGGGTCGGGCCCTGTGACCTAAAATTTTACAAAGAATTTCAGGGCCACATGGTGGCCTCTGGGCTTGCCACGTGGTGCCTTCTCATTGGATCCTCCAAACACATTAATCCACTAAAACAATGACACTTTTCAAGAATTGATTGGTCTGGTAGAAGGAATATTTTCGGGAATATTCTTTTTGCTGACTGTACAGCCCAGTCAAACCTGGTCAAACTGTCGCAAATTTACCGTTTTCTATTCCGATTAGAATGCAATATCTTCCTCATACGACATCGGTTTTTTGAATTGTTCACGGTGCCAGAATCAGAAAGACGATATCTACACAACCATCCTAGCTTCAACCCAATCCTGTAAATTTGAATTTTGAGCAAAATTTATGAACTCTTGATCATATACATATATTAACATCAACATAATTATGATCACAACACAATTTGTAGATATCAGGTAGGATTAGGATCAGGGGCCCAGCTAACGCGTGAAACACTCCGCCTGGGGAGTACGGTCGCAAGACTGAAACTCAAAGGAATTGACGGGGGCCTGCACAAGCGGTGGAGCATGTGGTTTAATTCGATACAACGCGTTAGGAGAACTCCCTTTATTCATACATAGTATACACAACATTAAGAACAATGGTTCCCAACATAGTCAAGGCATATAACACCTCAAATCCATTAACTTTACCTTTTGTGTTACCTTTCCCGTGATTGTTCTGCCACCATCCATTTACCTCAATGGAACCAACCAATCCAATTGGCTGTCATATTCTTACCTTCACCTCCCCTTATACATGAATCTACTTCATCGAAATATTTCATTACATTTTGGGTACCACACAACTCTCCCTAAGCTCCATAAACTTTCCTCTTTCCAAAAAAAATTCCCAAGACTAAAAAAAGAGAAGGAAAGATAATAAACAAAAAAAGGAAAACCCTAAAAACCCATAGCAATACAACACATTGAACAAAGTGTCAAAGCATTTCATGTTGAAATGGCACCCAAGGGGGCTTCTAATTTAATTTTCCCTTAATTAAATTGTATGAGGAAATGTAATTTCATCTCATGACAACTTCTATTAGTTAACTAAGTCAAAAATACTGAGTTAGCTTAGGAAATTTGAGTTGAGTGTTAGAGAGGAGGCATGTAGATTTATCCCATGATTTTAGGGGGTCCAGTTATAGTTATTTGTGAGTTGTAATTATCTAACTCAATTATTTGAGTTAAAATTAGTTTAATTAGTTCTAACTGAGAGATAAGCTAGTGAGAGGTCTAGTGATTTAAATATGATTTAATTCACAAGTAGCGATCAATTATTTAACTAATAATTCGCTATAAATAGTCATTACATGTCAATTATAAGGAAGGCCCAATTGAGACAGAGGTCAAAGGGATGATAAATATTAGTTGTATAATTAGAAAATTATACAGGTGAGTTATAGAGTCATGTGGAAGCATATGATGAATTGCGCAATAAATTCCATGAGAAAGGCTGGCTTAGTAGAGGCTGAGAATTGGTTAAATATTTGACTAATTTTTCCTAGATCAATGTGAGACAGTTGGAAGAGTGCAAGAGTTTCTCGGTGAGAGAAATTTTTTTTATTATTTCATGGTATTGAATTTATACAATATAAAAATAGTGTGGTTTTAGGCACTGTGATTTCCCCAGATACATCTTGTTGTGCGATTGATTGTTTCTTTCTCTTACTTGTTATGTGATTGTGCAACGTGTTTTGTTTCGACAAATTGGAGAGGGATTCAATGTTTTGTTTTAGTACATTACAAGATTAGATTTAATCCCATTGTTAGATTTTATACATGGTATCACATCACTGAGAATCACAATAGAAGAGAAAAACAAAGTTTGGTTTTAACATGTTTGAATTTGCAGATTTATTCTTCAGGACCCAACAACAGATCGAGATGTCTTTCAATGGCTTGAGACTCGAATATGATCTTGAGGGAAATTCGAATTACATAGCATGGAAGGATAGAATGGAGGAAATGCTCAAGGAAAAAATTCTGAAAGCATTCATTTATACTGATATTTCTCAGCCCACAACAGTAGATTCCCAACAAGTTGGTGCATGGAAGAAGAATGTAGAAAAGGCGAGAAGGATCTTGTTAGAAGGAGTTCTAGATCATATTGTTTCGAGTCTCCACAAGAAGGTGACTCCAAATGATATGTGGAAGGCCTTGATAGATAAGTTTCGGAATAATAACAACCTTAGGAAGATGGTGTTGAAAGAAAATCTTAGGAAGATCAAAATGGAGAAAGGTGACATGATCCAAAAATACTTGACGAATTTCACTCAGTGTCGATATGAGCTTGGAAGTGTTGGGATAATTGTTGCATCAAATGATTTGGTGAGCCTAGCTCTTCTAGGCCTTCCCAAGAGCTATAATAGCTACCATGACTCTATGAATAGTATGGAGAAGCTACCATATTGGGAGTGACTATGGTTTGATTTGGTACAAGAAGAAATTTGACGAAGCAACAGAGATGGATCCTCGTTAAATATTGATGAAGAGGAGAATTGTGCCTTGGCTAGAAAGGTGAAGAAAGGAAAAGGGAAGGTGTCCCATTACAAATCAGAGTCCAACAAGGCAGGCAAGAAGCAAGACTTGTAAAAGGTAAAATGTTTCAACTTCCATGAGCATTAACACTATGCCAAAAATTGTCCAAAAAGGAAGACCAACAGGAATTACAGTGGTAGGGACTTCCTGTGTTTTTTTAGCTTCTTTTTCTTCGACCAATTTTTCCATCTCAATGTCCATTTCTTTAATCTGGGTTGTCAGTTACAAAATGAAACTCATCATATCATTTTTTTTATTGGACTCCTTGTTGACCGGATAAATCAATCTTGCGGACAAGATCGATCTCCCTAGTACCAAAAGGTAATCTAGCAACAAACAGTCAAACAAACCTATCTTTCTCTAGACATATGTGATTTACAAAAGAATACTATAAAGGTGTTAAGGTCTTACCGTAGATCCGATGCTTGTTCGAAGCAGTTATCCTTCGGTCACTTGAAGGAGTTATCTTTAAAGACCTGTAGTCACAAACAAGCAAACATTAAATAGCACCTGCATAGTAAATATTATAAATCATGCCTATCATGGTGATCAAGGAATCCATGAAATAAACAGTTAATTAACAACTTATTGAGAAAAATGAATTCATTTGTATTAACTTTGAATGAAATAAAACCTTACAACCTTAGCCTTGATGTTGAACAGGCCTTCTCAGGGTCCGAAGCAGGAATCTCCTCTACTCTGACAAGCCTTGCACTCTTCCAACCGAGACAGATAGAGGTATGTGATATTTCCTCACAAAATCTCAGTTAAATGAGTCTGAATCCCAACAACACTTTACCTCAAACAATTCTAAAGCTTGAACTCCCCTTGAGGCTACCCAAGGCCTCTTTTTATAGTGCAAAAGAGGAGGTTTCAGTTCCAACTATGAAGGGATAGAATCCTCCTTCAAAGGGATAAGCTCCTCACATCGAGGGGTTAGCTCCTTAAGTCATGGGATACATGAACCTCAAAAGAGCGGTTCTGCCACCGCAAGATTCCTTCTAGAGGCTTCTAGAAATTACTGAAAGTGAGATTTTTGAGTTTACTTGTGCCTTTTTAATCATTTACAGGGGTTCGCACCCTTAACACAGAGAAAGTGCGTTCAAGTATGTAGGAGTCATGAACATTAGGTGCGGGACTGCAAGTAAGACAAAGAGAAAGTGCGATCCCAGAGTTTTAGAGACTTTTGAGAGCTTTTCTCTTATTTTTAAGGCTTGATATGAGGAACTGATGTGTTAGACTTGAAAAGGAGGAAGTATGAGTGATAATGAGCTCATACAGATAGCATAATGTCAAGATGACAATTTTCAATGCAATAGATTTCCCCCTAAAGTGCAAAGTCTGGAATAGATGAAGATAGAGTTTGTCATGTATGAAGAGTGAAGTACTTTATCATTTCAAAGATCATCCTATGGACACCCCAGTCGGAACCTGTAAAAACATTCAATGCAAAACATATATATGTAAGCATATCATCATTGAGGTATGCATTCTCATACTCAGATTAAAACTAACTAGAAAACTTATTTAAACTGTTCTAATACGGGAATGATTTTCAATACATCAACAGTATAGACATGTGTAGACACAATATGGACGCATCCATCTGTTTATGAATAGTCCACTGTATAAATTAATAAAAAAATTCCTCGCAGCCTGGATGGTAGAAACTAGATCTAGGGTCTTGATTTCCGTTTCTCGAACCAATATGATTCTATCCATGTGAATAAATGTGTCAAAGTTGAACATGGTAGAAGCCACTTGATTACCAGTCAATAATGTAGACTGTTAACAAGTGTGAGAGTAACCACCAATAATGTCAATGGCCCTCAAAGTACTCAGTACAATCCATGAAATGTGAATGAATGAGCTGAAGTTGAACATGTCACGGAATCATTCGATCGAGGGTCAATGATGCAACTTGTCGTCGAAGGCGAGAAACCTGCCATTGAGGCATGCAGATTTCAAGGTACTGACGATTTCTGGATCAACTTCCTAGATAATGAGCTGTCGTCGATAGAAAGTGATCTGTCGTAGGCAAGCCCACAACACGAAATCATAGATCAAGTTTTGAAGAAATATATTGGCAAGGACTGACTCAGGGATGGTCAAAATGGAAGACAAATATTTTGCAGATGAATGGTTTGTTTGAACTATCCTCTTGAACACATAATGACACTGCAGATGGCTTGGTGACAATTGACCCAAAGCTAATACCCAGAAACCGGCTGAAGACTTTCAATATGGTTTGATTAACTATTAGGCAAAGGATTTCCCATCCCAGGTGGACAAAAAGTGTCATGTTCAAGAGTGGTTAACGGTTTTCCGAATAATCAAAATGTAACAAACAGGTTCGTTTTTCTCTCTTTTCCCCCACCATTTCTGGCAAGTACCTCTTTATTTTTGACAAGCTTGAGGAGGATAACATTTGATTGTTTATAAGCTCATCCTTCGGATGAGTCCAACTTAGTTTAAGATTCGAACCCTAAGAAGGAGTGGTTCGTTCCTGTTTAAAATTGAATAGGTCCTTTACTGTTAAATTTTAACGAGTCCAGTATAGGAGAAACTCGGTGTTTTTCAATTTTAGGGAGTCAGAAGAAAAACTTAAGAAAACCCTATGGGTTTACTTTTTTGTAAATTTAGTCTCTCGAGCCCGAAAAAGGATAAAATAATGCGGGAGAGAAATTTGTTGACTGTAATTAGTCAACGTATACCCTTTTCATAAATAGTCCATTTCAGTCCGTAAAAGGGGTAAAATTATACTGAAAGGACGATCATTCACTTATTTTAACGAGTTTGAATAATCAAGTGCTCGACAATCTTTTCAATTTTTGAGAGTATGAAAAAAGCTTAAAAGAGGACTCCAGGTTTTCGCTTTTTCGTAAATTTTAGAAAGAGTCTGAAAAAGTGATAAAAGTATGCTCTTTGTTGAAAAATGATCAATTTTCCCGAAAAATCCAATTTTATGCACAAAAACTCGAAACATTACACATACCTGTTTAAGATAAATAATTTTTTTTTTCAAAAATTACCTTTTTAAAGTGAAAAATAGAAAAATTAAAAATTCATTTATTCGAAAAAACTTATAAAAATGGCTTTTCTAACTTCATTTTTACCATTTGAGTTTAGGGTGAAAAGTGAGAGCTTTTGGGTAAAAAAGTTCTTGTGAAGATTCTGGAAAATCTGTCCGGCGAAATCGAGAACCGTCAGCTCCAGGTAATCCACGTCCTCCTTATCTTGCATTTCATCTGTTTACATTTCATTTTTAGGCTTTAAATTTCATTTTTTAAGGAAAAATAGGTTGAAAAAATCGCTTGCAGGGGTCTGCAGGTGCAACACGCAGGCCCTGTGGACCCCGAATTTTTCTACATAGAAAAAAGTCCTGGGTTCGCACTTGTTTCACATCTCCCATGCGTACCTATGCACTGTGTATGAAAATAGGGTGCAGACCCCGCGCAATGAAATTTCAAACTTAAATTTTTCAAATTTCGCCCAAAATTTTTCAAACAAGCTTGTTCTAATATGTCTTTTTATGCATTGTAGGACATTTAAAATGCTTATTTGGAGAGAACGCGAGCATGAGGACGTAGATGATGCTGCAATGAACCATTTGCCTACAATGCAGGCATTGAGAGCATGCAGCTTATACAAATTCTGGGCCATTCAGGGCATGAAGGCACAAGTAGACCTCCTGACGTGGCTAGTGAACAGATGGAACATACAGGACCAATGTTTTGTTATTGGCAGCCACCGGCTTGAAATTGAGTTGGAGGATATATATTTTTTAATTGGTTTGTCCAAGAGGGGCGAACAATTTCTCTGTTTGGGGCTAGGCCAGGTGGCTAGTCTGTCGCTAGTCTTCGACTAGAGTTTTGCGATGATCAGGCAGACCGTAAGGACAAACGAATTGATATAAAAAATATCATCCATACTGAGCTTAAATTCATTGCATTTATTGTTACCAGACTATGCAGGAGTGCAACATTGCATGTGGCTATCGGTTCCCAGATGTGCATTGCAGTAGACTGTTTTCGAGGCACCATTTTCAACTGGTGCGAAGCTGTGTTGGCCAATGTGAAAGGCCAACTAATTAGAGCAAAGAATGGAAAGCTAAACAACTTTGGATATGGATCCATTGTAGTCACATTTTCTCTAGATAGGATCCCCATGTTAGCTCTGCAGCACATTCCTGTCGATGTTGGTCGACCTCAAGAACCTAGGATGGTTCGTTGGGTTGCTTTGATGGCTCGTCACGCTGAGGGCATTGAGGTTGTTCGATTTCCTTCTACATATTTTCGTTGGCTGGAAAACCAAATTTTTGTTATAGAGGACTTTGCATACGCCTGGATGGACTTCTGCGGTGACCGAGAGATGGCTCTCCCAGCAGGAGAACAGTGGGATGATTCAGTTAAAAATCATTTTCAACAATTTCTAAGTTCTAATTGTTTTTGTATTTTAATCATAAAAAAATAATAATCAAAATTTTAAATGCAGATGTGGGCCCACGACGACTAGCCACTCTCCAGCCTTATGAGAGGAGACACCCAGCTGCAGCAGCACCAGCCCCACAGGGCCAATCAGCAGAGATCCTAACTTATTTGGAGCATCATCTAGAGCGCTTGACACTAGAGATTCCAGAGACCAATATAGATGATATCCCACTTAGGTTACAGAGATATGTGATTGGTGTCCCAGGACCTTTTAGGAGGTTCCTGTGTAGGGTGGCCTGAGTAGTGGTTTCTTATCGTGATCATCACCAGGGATATGATGATCGATTTGTAGACTCATAACATTTTTGATCTTTTGTATTATCATTTTTGCCGATCATAAGGTGTTTTTCAACCTATGATCGAAGACGATGGATATTTTGAAACACACTTCTATGCTATGATATATCATTATTATCGGCTATCTATGTAACATGTTGTTGAATGTTGTGTAATTTACTGTTTTTTATTATTGCAAATGTCTATTTATCATACTAGAAGAAACTGCATATGCTAATGTATTTAAATGTCTTGGAATATGTTGATATTCAATGTAATCAAATTCACGTTCCAAGAGACAAACTCTTAAAAATAATCGTAATAACAGTGGATTTCTAATGGCATAAACCCTGTTAAGATGTAATACAACAAGTTCAGAATCCAACCTAACAATCAAACTCTGAATCCCAAACGATATGGATTCAGATAATAACTCAATCACTGCACTATACTCTGCAATGTTATTCGTTGTTTGACCAAGGCTTACCCCATGCATGGACACTAACTCATCAGAGGGTGAATAGATAACCCAAGTTGTGGAAGAAATGTTCCGTGTACTACGACAAGCACCATCAGCAAAACCAATGTAGGTTTGAAGAGACGTCATCATTTTCAATATCAAGAGTAACACCCAGATAAGTAGGAATAGTGATAAGAACACACTCTAAACTAGGCATGCTTTTCTAATCTAAGACACACCAGCAGTAAAGAAACTAATCTAACAAAAATCTCCACTCAGAATTTTAAGCATAATATCTCTTCAGATAAAGCCCATTTCTGGGTTTATCTAAAGAGACTCCATCAATTCATAAGCCCCTTTTGCCAACTTTCGTTTAACAATGAAAGGACCATGCCACATAGGCACAAATTTTCCAGCCCCTAGTTTATCATTAGCTTGATCGTATACTAAAACTAGGTCTCCTTATGAAAAATTGCGAGGTGTAACATTTCTATCGTACTGAGCTTTTATTCGTTTGACATGAGATTCGTTTGCTAATGTAGTGTTTCATTGATTCTCATCTAGCTGAGCCAAGTACAAAAAATGCTTCTCCTCTTTAGACGTAGCTGGGAGTAATTCTATGGCTAATTTTAATGACGGAACTTCGCATTCAATAGGTAACATGGCTTCCAAACCGTAAACTAGTTGAAAAGGAGTGAAACCAGTTGATGTTTTACTGAGGTCCGATATACCCAAAGTGCTAAAAATAACATGGAAGGCCAATTCCACTTATGAATACCAATTATTCGTTTAATCATAGTGACTAAAACTTTATTGATAGCTTCAACTAGACCATTAGCTTGCGGGTAATATGGAGTAGAACTATTGTGGTGCAGGCCAAGTTGATCTGTCAGTTCAGTCATCATGATATTTCGAAAATGACTTCCATGATCTGTAATAATGGCTTCAGGAACACCGAATCTAGCAATTATATGATTGAACACGAAAGTTGCAGCAGTCTTGCCGTCTGCCGAAAATGTAGGCATCGCCTTAGCCCACTTAGTAAAATAATCTACCACTAGGATAATATACGCATGCCCCCCAACTGAGTGAGTGTTACATGTAATAAAGTCAATACCCCACTTTGCAAAAGGACCGATGGAAATTATAGGGTGAAGAGGAGCGGGTGGTGCACTCATTTTACGATCAAAGACCTGACAATTGTGGCATTTCCAGACTGCATAGATACAATATTTGAATAAGGACGACCAGAAATAACCAGCACGTAATATCTTTTGGGCTGTGGCATACCCAGACATATGACCGCCACATGCTCCAGAATGGCAGTGATTTAGAACCTTCTCAGCTTCTTCATAAGTAAGACAACGTTAGAAAATAGAATCCGCTCCACGACGATAGAGTGTATCACTAATAATATTGTATTGTTGGGATTGGAAACATATTTTCCGTCGTTGAGATCGTGAGATTTCAGGCCGAAAATATTGGGTTTGGAGATAAACAATAATATCCCCATACGAAGGATAGAGAGTACTGATAAGAAACAAGGATTCATTCGCAATGGGTTGTTCTGCCATAGTTTCAATATCAGTAGACGGGAAATCACACATCAGTTCAGCAAAAACCAAAGATTTCTTTGCCTTGGATTTTTCGAATTCCAAGTCAAATTCCTGCAGGATAACTATCTATTTGGAATACTTGCCCCCTAGCAATTGTTTGGTCAAGATGTACATCATAGGGTTACAGTCAGAAATTACTGTGGTTTTGCGTAATAAGATGTAGTGACGAAATCTTTGGACAACTTGAACAACTGCCAAGGCCAATTTCTCCACATGCATGTATTTAATCTCAGTCAGATGCAGATTTCAACTAAGATAGTAAATCACATGTTCATTGTTGAATTCATCTTCCTGAACTAAAACCATCCCAATGGTGGAATGAGAAGCGGCAAGGTACAAAAAATAATCATGGTTGTAATTGGGAGGATGCAGTAACGGTGCATGGGTCAATGCGTGTTTGAGTGCATCAAAAGATCGATTAATGATCTCATCCCAAAAGAATGGAACATCTTGTTTTAACAGCCTGGTAAAACCCTTTGTTAACTCGGCGTAGTTAGGAATGAAATGACGTAAAAAGTTTGCTTTCCCCTGCAAAATTTGGAGTTGGCACAGAGTCGAAGGAGGAGGTAGATTGACAATAGCTTCGAACTTCGACGGATCAACATGAATGCCTACTTTCGAAACAACAAATCCCAGTAGGCGACCCAATTCTACACAGAAAACACATTTGTGTGGATTCAGCCGAATTCCATAATGCCTACATCTCATAAAGATAGCTCATAAATGAGTGAGATGATCGACTCTACGCGATGAATGAGCAGGTAAATCATCGAGATAAGGCTGCACAATGTGCTTAATGTCATGAAATGTGTAAGACATAGCCCTTTGAAAATTTTCCCCAGCATTCTTCAAGCCAAAAGGTAGTTTGCAATAAGGAAATGTCCCCCATTGACAACTGAATGTTGTTTTAGGTTGATCAGCAGGGAGTATGTTTATTTGATTGTAACTGGAAAAACCATCCATAAAGGAGAACATTTCACTGCCGGCACAATTATCAATGATTTGATCGATATAGGGGGTTGGATAATTGTCTTTAGGACAAGCTCGATTAATATCCTTATAGTTGATACATACTCTTATCATTCCTTGTTTTTTGTTAACAGGAACAATATTCGATACCCAATCAGTTAAAGGAATTGGATAAATGAAACCTGCACGAAGTAATTTCTCAACTTCGGCTTTGATAGCAACAACTTTTCTTGGATGTATCTGACGTAGACATTGTCGAATAGGTTTTGAATCCAGGTAAGTCTTAATTTCATGTACAACAATTGACGGATCGATTCCTGGCATTTCTTCATATGACCGGGCAAACACATCACGAAATTCTGGAAATAGGGCTTTATAAGTTTTGATTTCTTCGTCTGTACAACAAGCACCTATATGAATGTTTTCAATTATTCCTGGCTTAACTGAAATGTCAATAGGAACTGTTCGAGAGATATTTTCCAAATTTAACTCAGAATCTGGCTTTTGCAATGGATTCTACGGTTCTTTGACATATTCAGCAATAAAAATAGAAGAGAAATCATTTTCAAAATGATCCAACTCAGGTAAAAATGAAGATCGATGATGTAGATCTTCCCATGGTAAATCGTCAACAGAAAAAAGTTCATGAATTTGCTCATCAGTATGAACCAGATCGGGAAATGTCGTTGTGGCTGAGCTAGATATAGAAAGTGATTCCTCATGGATCACATTCATTGGATTAGTTTTGGTTGAAGAAGGATCAGAAAGTGACTGTATAGCCTGATATGCAATTTCAAAGGGACTCAAAGGCATCACGCCATCAAATGAATCCAGCTCGGAATCGAAAGGTACAATCCAAGGATCATCAAAAGTAACAGTATTCGATGAAATCATATGAATATTTTTGTTACACAGCAATTTGTCACCGTCCCTGCAATTCCCCATCCTGCACAATTGGAGGGCTCATTCTGTGACCTGTGAGCAATGATATGACTTGAAACCACTTTCATGACATCCCTCTAAACATGAGCTTTCATTGTCCTGAAGACAACTCCTTGTGAAAAACCCTAAAACCACCCCTTTCTGCATTGGCACGGGTAGCCATTTCATTACCTGCGCCAATGGGGGAAATCCTTCAAAAAGGGCGCGACAATTGGCACTCTGTCTCAGAGTCACACTCTCGCCAGCCATTTTAAGGAGTGTTTTTTAAAAATAAAGGTGGAATTTTCATCCTAACTGATCCATAAACTGGTATCTATCTTGAGTTGGGAGGTTTGGCTACAGATCTCCATGTAGAGGAAGTGGTTTTCCACCTCTCATGGAAGCTTCCTTGACGATAGGGCCAATCCCATGATTATAGGGATCCCAACTCCCCTTCCTCCATCTATAAAATCTTGCTCATTCCGTTTGCAAGCTAGTAAGTTCCCAAGAGCCTAATGCTATAAGAGCCTTGATTCATTCCCTTAAGGCCAAATCCAAGCAACGAGATTATTTTCGAGACATCCGAAGAGAGGCTTGTCCCATCCCCAACAGGCTTTGTCGAGACGTGTTCCGTTGGCGACCCTCCGAAGGAGAATTTAGCATCAGGGCTATGGTTGTATTCTTCTTTGATTGATTAATGATAAGCGACTATTGGTTATGGTTCCACTCTTGTTCCTAATGATGATCATGATTTATGTCTTCTCTGACTGACATATAGTTGTATATACTGGATTTTACGCTTGCGTTTGTTTTGTTTCTTGCGTGTGCAGGTGTCTGATCATAGAGATCGTGAGGATTGTGATCTGCCAGAGCTAAGGAACGGGAGCGCTACTTTCTCTACAGGCGACAACGTTGGATTCCAGGTAAGCCTTCATCGCTAGTTGGTTTACTGCAATTAGGAACCTGCACTATAGCATGAACGATTGTTGCTAGACCTGGTCTGGGCTAGTAGGGATCGCCTCTGTCCGCAGAGGGGATTTAACTCCACAACAAATTGGCGACTTCGCTGGGGAATCATCTAGCTTGTTGTTGTTTGTTTTATAAGCTATAGACGGAGCCTGAAGTTAGCCAGATAGCCTTCAAAACGCTCTTGCTCTGCAATTCCGAAGTAGATCAAAGCTACTTCAGTCAATCTCCGGTTTAGTTTGTAAACTGAACACTTGGAGTATTGTCTTGTATTTTCGGTTGTTTCTCGATTCTGCTTGCTTGTTCGGCTCTTTTGGCTTTTTTTTTGTGATTTTGGCTTTTGGTTAGCTTGACCATCACTGGTCTTCTTGTTGGATTGTCTATTTTTATTTTTTCAATAGCAAACTCGACTGGCGCGCTTTGCAGCCTGACAGTCGCACCCATTGGTGCAGGTTGCTTGTGTATTACCCGCACCAATTCCTTTCTGGCGCTAGTTTTAGCCTCACAGTCGCGCCAATCCTGTGAGGTACTAGGGTTTGCTCTGTTCTGACCTTCCTGAGCTTGATCAGTGTGCTTGGTTTTTTTTTTCAACTGCTTGAGTGTTCTGGAGCCTTTTTTGACTGGCTATGACCTTCATTCTTTGGCTGTTTGCCTGTTTCCATCGATTTCACATTCTAGCCCTAGGGCATCTAGGTGCTCTTGTGTGTCGAGCCTCCCTTGGGAGTTTTTGGTCTTTATCGGTTCAGTCGACCTTGTGATTGCTTCATTACATTCATTTGGTAGTTGTCTATCATTTCATTGCATTGTTTGAGTGATTGATTTCTTCTTCGTTCGAATTTCGCTTTGTCTCGTTTTGGGCCTAGATCACATGGTCCATTTGAGTCTTTGGGATTTTCTTGGTTTCGAGGGACTGTTGTGTCAATTTGAGGTCTGTTTGTGTTTTCCATTGAGTGAAATTTGATTGTTTTTGCTCTCTTATCATCATTTCTCAAATTTCTCTTAGTTTTCATTCTGTTTAGTGCACTTTGCTATTAAACATTGAAAATAGAATAAAAAAATCTCTTTTGCTTTTTGTTAGTTAGTGCAAATTAAAATCTTTTCGGTGTTATTAGTGATTAGTGACTTTGAGAGAAAAGTTGTTGATTTCCATTAGCTGCATTAGAGACTTTGTTGGTTGTTTTCCAATCATTTTGTTTGTGTGGAAAAGCTCTCAACTCTCTTGTAATTAGCTCTCATCAAATGGAATGATATACTGTGGCATATAGTTTACATTTAGGAGATTTTGAGACATCACACTCGCTAGGGCCTGAAAACTGAAACGTAATTGAAGATAAACATTAAAATTTACTCAATTTACACTAAGTCAACATTGAAATCTAACGAAACACATTTAGAGGTCTAGGCTAGAGACGTGTTCCGGCGTCTTAAAACCTAGTAGTTGTTGCTCGCCTCTTGGCTTTAGACAGCGCTACTACGGACTTGTGCTCCCCGTACCATCGAGTATATAAAGGGAGACCCCACTAGGTTTCTATCCTTTATCCATAGGAAGCCGAGTCTGCTGCCCTATACCCATGATACACCGGACACAGCATTTGGGGAGATTGCTGCACATACGTTAAGTCCTTGGTTGATTTCTCTTTCATTTTGAAACCAAGGTGTATATTGCAGTTCACGGTTATTTGGTACACCCTTTTGCCTAGTATTCTTGAGTAGTCATTTGATCTTTTCTGACTCTTTAAATTTGAAATGATCACCAAGCGCTTGTCATTTCACGCTTGCTTCAAAACTTAAAGAGATAGAGTCACCTTTCATCTGTTTCTCGACTCTTAAAACATGAAACGGTGAAGTTTCTAAGTTTCAATGTGGTAAAATAAATCACCCGCGATCACACGCCCTGTTATATTTTTCTTGTTGGCCGTTTGATTGTGTGTCTTGACTCTTTTTCAGCCTGTGTGTGTGTTTGATCTTTTTCTCTCGTTGTTACTACCACAGTGGCGGAACCCCCGGTTTCGTCTATTGGTAGTCCATATACGGACGATTCATTAGAGGCTTCTCAATCCTCTGCTGAACCACATCAACCCATTGTTTCTGAGTTTCTCGACGGGGGACCAGTTCTTTCCGAGCAGCCCTTTGGAGGAATAGTTGAGTTCCATTGGCCCTTTTCCGACCCTTGGTTCGGATTGGGAGTAGGGGAGCATTTCCATTCTCTTACATCGGGTTCACCTTTTATAGCTGCTGTTATTCCTCCTAGTCCTCGCCGTCTATTATGAGATCTAGCGGCAGGCTCAAACATGAGTGAATCCAGCAAGGAAATCCCCACGTCCAGTGAAGATTACCAGTTGTTTCCTCGGATATTATTTCCAGAAGACAACGCTGAACCGTCTGTTATGTCATCACCTGGTCCCTCGTTACCAACAAGGTATAGATCCCTGGGTCAGATTATTACCGTCGCTGCCTCTATGGGAGTATTAGCTCCTTCTACGAGGCCGGTTGTTCCTTCATTGGGGATGTCTCCTAAAACTCCCATTACGTCGTCCCCTCAGGTCACTTCTATACCCTCCAGGCCCACAGTCTGTGTGGTCGCCTCTGCACCCGCTGTTACTGCTCAGTCCGTAAGGACCACATCGCTTCCCGAAGACGTCTACATAGCATCTGCTATGCCAGAGAACATCTCTCCGGAGGAGTATCGATTGTCCCTTCAACAATCGAACCCCGAGGTCAGACAGTCCTCTCAAGATCCCAACCGCTCGTATTTTTCACACTATGCACAGGATGGTACACCCGTGTACGTATTTCCATATCAGTACAATGAGCAAGGGAACCCTTTACGTTTACTTGCTCCTAAGGCTCAACTTCATGCCTAGGGTTTACCGTATAACCAGGCTGGACAGCCTTATAACCCGCAAGGACAACCTTTTCAAGGCCAACCTTCGGGCTAGCCTGGCTATCCTTATGACCCGCAGGGACAGCCCATACAGGGCTACCCTCCGGGCCAGCAAGGGCCATTCTACGGTCTGCAAGGACAGTATTACAACCTTTCAGGTCAACCCGTGCAACCTCTCCCTAGAGTCCCATCTGGGCAACCTCAAGGACTCACAGGACAACCAGGGTACCAACCGGGGCCGGTATATGGTCCTGGGGGGAAAGTCCAACCTTCTCAACCTATGCAACCACAGTATCCTCTTGGTCCCAACGTTGCACATCAGCCAGGACCATCTTATGGTCCTGTTGTGGGTCAAACCGGTTATCAGCAACCACCTGGCTCCATTCTGCTACCAGGCCAACCGGCCCATCCGGTACAACCTGGTATCCCGCCACCAAGCCAACCGTCCAATCCGGCACAACCTGGTGTTCCCCCACTAGGCCAACCGGCTCATCCGGCACAACCTAGTGCTCCTCAATAGCCAGGTCAGCCTGCACAACTGGCACAACCTGTTTATCCGGGTCACCTTGTTCAACCAGGGCATCTCATTCAGCCAGGTCAGCCTGCTCAACCAGGCTAGCCTGCACATCCTGTCAACCCTGCCCAACAGCCGGCTTATTCAATACCGTAGCCAAATCAACCGCTGCACCCTAATTATCAGGCTCAACAGGGCCCCACCTATCAGCAGCCCACTCAACCTCAAGGCGGTTACTATTCTTATGGTCAGTACCGACCAAATTATAGCCAGCCCCAAGGTTCTAACTATTACTCTCAACAACCCGGCTACACCTATACTTAGCATCCAAATCCAAATGTTGCTCACACAAGGCCGACATATAATCGGGGTCCATACTCTGGTTATCAAGCACCACACACTGGTTACCAGCAACTGAATCAGGCTGGTTATACGACCTATACCCCCTACAGTCAGAATTCTACTGGACAGAACCCCTGGGGGCAAGGATATTCTCAACCAGCGTGGAGTACAGGTACTGGTCCTTATCAAGGGTCAGGCATGCCGTCCAATCTTCCATTTCCATTCTTGGCTACCTTGGAATTACCGGATGTTTCGAAATTAACCAATGATCCGATTTTGCACAATCCTTATTGGCCTCCGGTTCCTACCAAGATACTGGGTGATTGCCCTAAGTTTGAGGGTAAAGCTGGGGAGGACCCCCAAGCTCATGTGATGACTTACCATCTTTGGTGTTCGTCCAACTCTTGGGTTGATGATTCGATTCGTTTATGCCTCTTCCAACGTACTTTGACTGGTGCTGCCGCTAAGTGGTATATTGAGTTATCTCGTGGCATCTTTCAAGATTTCAATTCGTTAGCCATGGCTTTTCTGACTCACTTTCAGTTACCGGTTCACTATGAAGCCGGGACGCACCTCCTGACTTCTTTGAAGCAGGACAAAGCCACCCACATCTCTGATCACATTCATGAGTGGCGACGTCGTCGTAGACTGATCAAGTTTCATATACCTAATCAGATACTAACTCATTGGTTCACCACCTCCTTCGTTAACAAAATCCCTCAAGATATTGCTATGGGAGTGTGTGTGACTGAAGAACAAGCCATAGCGCGTGCCCAATATTTGGATCTGGTATACTCCCAGTCCGGCACGCTTTATGATATTTTGCCTGATGCTCCATGGTTTGGAACCTCTAAAGCTCCACCTACCCCGACGGTGGATGGTATTATTGGTTCTGTCTCTCAGAATTCGAAGAAATCTTTGAATGAGAAGTATAAGTCCAACTCGTCCAATAATTCTGCTCCTCCCGCCCCTACCGATTCTGGAAAAACTGTGGAGGTTAACGCCGTTCAGGCCAATCCTACGGAAAAAGCCTCCAAAGGGAAAAAGAAGGGCAAAGGTAAATCTAAATCCGACGCCCCAAAGCCAGAGTCCAAACCTCGTACCGAGGACGGTTCCCAACGTAAACCGAAGTATCCATGCCTTATTTGTGAAGGAGATCATTATACCAAGGATTTTCCATGGCGATATGAAGTTAGTCAACTTCTAAAAGGCTCCAAAGGGACTCCGACAGTTCTTAAAGAACCGTTCCCGTCTCAGCAGACCCAGATGGTTGAACAACCTTCACCATCCGCGCCATTTGGGTCCCCGGTCTTTATAATGAATGGTGTTGCACCTATCTCTATTGCTACGTGTTCAAAGGATTACAATGAATCGCGTTAGGCTCCTGGGAAGGCAGTGGCGGACGATCCGCCTCCCCCACCTGTCTCCGGTTCGTTGGAAATTGAGAAGCCCACTGCTGAACCTGTTGTGATGCCACCTTCTAAAGGTGTTCTACGAAGGTCTTCCTACAATCCAAATGCCCGTGCCGCTCGTCACTACAGCATTGTTGAGGATCTGGCACAGGCACTGTCTACGATGTCTGCATTGGAAGTCCTCCAAAGTTTCCCATCACAACGGAAAGCTTTGTTGTCTGCAATCGGTGGGATCGATCCCACTGATTCTAATCTTCTCACCTTTGACTTAGAGAACTTTACACCCCGACTTCCACATCAGATCGCTCTTTTTATTCAAGTCGGGATCAACGGTCTTAACATCCATAGGGCCATTGTGGATGAAGGTGCTTCTACCTGTGTCATGTCGTCCGCATACTAGAAGGCCATTGGCTCTTCGGCCCTTTCATCGTCTCCTAATGCCCTAGAGGCATTCTATGGTCAGGAATCGAAACCCCTGGGTGTTCTCGAGAGTTTAGCGATTACCTTACAGGGGAAGACAGTCAACGTAGAAGTAGAAGTAGTTGACGCCAAGCTTAAATACAATATACTTCTCGGCCGCAGTTGGACTCACACCATGTTATGCGTGCCGTCCACCCTCTTCCGACTTCTTAAGTTCCCTCACGAGGGCAAAATCATTACTGTGGATTAGTTGTCTTTCTTCACCTCCACCTCTGAGAACAACGTTCCTTACGTGGATTAGATTCCAAATCCCCCTGAACATGTAGGACCCGGTCTCTTCAAGGACCCCGTCCTCATGGGTATCTTTCTCGTGCCACCACCACACACCGCTCAAGTTAATATGATCTCCAGGTCTGACGACCCATGGCTCATCCCTTCGCCTGAGCAGGTGATTGAGTTTGGAGAATCAATGCCCTTAATGCCAATAGAGATTAGTTACTGTGAAATCGTTGCCGCATCTGATCCTCCTCCTCCTCAGCATGCTCCTTTGATCATGGCTTTAGATGTCTACTCTCAATCCCCCTGGCTTGGTCAGGCTGATTCGCCTGATCCTCTTAAAGAGATTTTTCCTTCTGATGAAGCCATTGTAGAAACAATGTCTCTTGAGGAGCTGCCTTGGACCGATACGCATCATCGTTCCTCCTTTATGCCTAGCCTGGGGGCAATGTCAGATTGTCTAGAGCGTTTTGCATCTCAGGTTCCCACTCCATCTCTCCAGACGCCCATATTGACAAATGAGGTGCTATCAGAGGGAAACCTGAGCAACATCACTCAAACCATTCCGATCGACATCTCCGTTAAACCGAGGATAGTTGAAAACATACACGTGGGAGTGACTTATTCTCCTGATGAGATACGAGTCTATACTGATATTTTTCGAGAATTCAGAGACGTGTTCACTTGGTCCTATGAGGAAATTCCAGGATTGATCCCAGCATAGTAGTGCACGAGATTCCTACCTATCCTGGTGCGAAACCCGTGCGCCAACGCCTACGCCCAGTGCATCCTCACAAAGCCGCTGCTATTAAAGTAGAAGTTGAAAAACTTCTGAACGCGGGCTTTATTTACCCGATTCCCCTCACAGAATGGGTCTCCAACATAGTCCCTGTAGATAAGAAACAGGGTACCATAAGGGTCTGTGTTGATTACCGTGATAATAATCACACCTGTCCTAAGGACAACTATCCTACTCCCTTCATAGATCAAATCATTGACGAATGTGCCGGGAGTGAGATCTATTCCATGATGGATGGCCTTTCCGGGTATAATCAGATAAATATTCTACCTGTTGATCAACACAAGACTGCATTCATCTGTCCATGGGGTACCTTTGCTTATAAAAAGCTCCCGTTCGGCTTGAAGAACGCTGGAGCTACTTTCCAGCGCGCTATGTCTTATGCGTTCCATGACATACGTCATATCGTTCAGCCTTATCTGGACGATTTTCCAGCTCACTCGTCTCGGCGAGAGGACCACCCAGAACACCTCCGCCAGATTTTCCTTCGCTGCCGACGCTATAATATCCGGCTCAATCCTCATAAATGCGTCTTTTGCATGGATTCTGGCCGTCTTTTGGGGTTCATAGTCTCCAAGGACGGGATTCGCCTCGATCCCCTAAAGGTCGAGGCCATTGTCAATCTCCCATCACCCTCTTCGTTATATCAGTTACAGAGTCTGCAGGGAAAAGCTAACTTCCTACGGAACTTTATCCCGAACTACGCGGAAGTGGCCAAAGGATTCATGCGTCTTCTAAAGCAAAATGTTCCCTTCCATTGGGATGACATTGATCAACAATCCTTTGAGAAGCTGAAGACATTACTTGTTAATGCTCCATTTCTTCGGCCTCCAAACTATCACCGTGATTTTACTCTATACTTGGCCACCGCCTTTAGCACTATAGCTATGGTTCTGGTGCAGGATGACGATAATGGTAACGAACATGTTGTTTACTATTTATCGTGAAATCTTCTCGACACGAAAACGCGTTACGCTCACGTCGAGAAGCTAGCCTTAGCAGTTGTACAAGCTGTGCAACGTTTCCGCCACTACATCCTGTTGCGTACCGTAACCGTGGTTTCGGATTGCAACCCCATGACATATATTCTTTCTTGACAATTACTAGGGGGGAAATACTCCAAATGGATTGTTATCCTTTAGGAGTTCGACCAAGAGTTTACTACTGCTAAGTCGACCAAATCACTGGTTTTCGCGGATCTTATTTGCTCCCTCCCGATAGACTCCCCCCCATCTCACCCTGAAGAACATATTCCAGACGAAACCATCTTCCTTATCAGCACCCGTGACCCATGGTATGGCAATATTATAGTGTATCTTCAGACGTCAACTTTTCGCTCTGAGTTGACTAAAGATGCCTGACGTCGGATTCGGCATCAGTCTCAACCCTACCGCATCGTAGGAGATACATTATACCGGGTTGGAGTAGATTCGGTGCTCCGTCGGTGCCTGACTCTAGAAGAGGCCGAAAAAGTCTTAAATGACTGTCACAGTGGCCTCTGTGGTGGTCACATGTCTGGATATGCCACCGCCCAGAAGATTCTGCATGCAGGTTACTTCTGGCCGTCAATATTTAAAGACTGTATTGTTGCAGTCCGCAAATGTCACACGTGCCAGGTCTTTCAGCGTAAGATGCGCGCGCCACCTCTCCCATTGCATCCTATCATTGCTGTCGGCCCTTTTGAAAAATGGGTCGTAGATTTTATGACGTGTAACCCTCATTCGGCTGGGGGGCATGCATATATAATCGTCGCTGTCGACTACTTTACTAAGTGGGCCAAAGCGATGCCTACACTATCCGTCGACGGTAAGACAACTGCCCAATTTATCTTCAACCATATCATTGCACGTTTCGGGGTCCCTCAGGCCATTGTTACCGATCATGGTACTAACTTTTGAGATTACATGATGGCCGAGTTGACTTCAAGATTGGGCTTACGACACGATAGCTCAACGCCATATTCCCCCCAGGCAAATGGCCAGGTTGAGGCGGTGAACAAGGTTTTGGTCACAATGCTTCAACGAACAGTCGGAATTCATAAATCCAATTGGCATCTCCAACTGTTCTCAGCTCTATGGGCATACCGGACCTCAGCAAAGAGTGCAACAGGATTCACACCATTCCAATTGGTGTATGGTCTGGAAGGAACTCTTCCGGTTGAGTGCGAAATTCCTTCTTTAAAGTTGGCCGTGGAACTTTTGCCCGACACTTCTCCTGAAGAAGAGCATCTCTTGTATTTGGAACAGTTGGATGAAACCCGCCGCTTGGCTGCTTTAGTCCTTGAAGCACAGAAAAAGCGGGTCAAAGCACACTTTGATCAATCAGTCTCTCCACGTTCCTTTGTCAAAGGGGACCTTGTCCTTCTATACGACCAAGCGCACGATAAACTCGGGGCAGGAAAGCTCCAACCCATGTGGCATGGGCCCTATATAGTAAAACGAGTATTGAATAATGGGGCTTATGAGCTCATTGATTATGAAGGAGTTCCATTGGCACAGCCTAGAAATGGGCTGTACCTTAAGAAATACTATGCTTGGAGTTATTTTTGGTGTGGTGTGTGTACATAGGTGTGTATATTCATTTGTGTGCATGTGTGGTGTGGTGTGCCATGTAAGCATCTTTCTGCTGATTGGATCTTCCTGATTGTGCAGATGTCCATTACTCTGTTTGTGGGTTTCGCGGATGGTGCCTCCCGCAGTACCAGGAATCTGTCTTCGGCAGCCTGGGTAATCTATGATCCTGCTGGTGAGTTGGTTAACCCGCAAGGTGTGTGTCTGGGGCATGCTACAAATAACATCGCAGAATATAGTGTTGTGTTAGAATTATTAACCGAGGCTGTAAACCTTGGTATCCGTGAATTACTTGTATATCTAGACTCACAACTTGTAGTATTACAACTTAACAGGCATTATTCAGTAAGGAATCCATCCATTTTACGTCTGTATCTGCGTATTCGTCTACTGGAAAGAAATTTTGACTATATTACATATCAACATATACCCAGATATATGAATACATTAACAAATGCAGTCGCTAATTTGGTTCTAGATAGACATTTGCGCAATTTATAAACAAAACATCATCACATGTAGAAGATCCATCCAGAAATAGGTATGTATATATATGTGTCAAAATGTTTACATAGTGTGCATCACATAAAATCAAAAAATATACATGTTCGTCTTAATACATCCGGAGACGACATGTCTCTCAAAAATATGCATGAAAGAATCCCTAGGTGTCTAATCCGCATGGTGCTCATGGTAACATGCTACCGCACGCACTAAGCATCTCAGTAATCAGTGGAGGCGACTAGGCACTCCCACCGTATGTATCTGATACGCCATCGGGATATCTGCCAGCCGGGCATAGTCTGGAATCCCCCGGGCGATCCCCTCGAGATTCTGGATCAACTCTCCCCCTCGGCACCCTCTGCCTGAGGGTCAGCTACGGGCTGAGTTCTCCGTGCAATAGGAGACATACCGGTAGGTCTCTCTAGGCTGACATCTGCATACATATAAAACAGTTGTTAGAATGGACATGTATTACCCAAAAAATCATAAAACATAAAAATAAAAAAGAGAGGTCTTACCCAACTCCTCGTCCCAGTCATCCCCCTCCGGGAGTGGAAGATCGGGATCTCCAGTGAAATCGGTGCCGACATAGGGCCAGTCTTCGACCACGATCAGCTTCCGCTGTAACCACCCAAAGAACTCTGGCCTCCAAGACATTTGTTGGCCTCCTCCTGATCTGGGCATGAGTGCTGCTTAGCATGCCATCCTCGGATCTCGTGGTACCGGCTCAGCAACAATGGCCCCTTGGCCCTGAAAGATAGGTAATCGTTCCAAAATGAACGTTACCAGAATGGAACCGTAGCTGAACTATTTCAGTTTGGCTTGCTTGCACTTTGTAAGCTGCCTCTTTATGTTGATTGTCACCGCTGTAGCCCAATCGAATAGTGTAGGGCTCATACACTCAGAGGCTAGTATGAGTTGGGCTTTTGTTGCCTCGTGTGGAGTCTACGATCCCGCAACTCATGTAATGGTGTGTAGCACCACTCTGAGTGCTAGATCCTCGACAGTGTGGATGTCCACTTTCCCGCTTCTTGATCCGGTTTGTGCCCTTGGGAACACCCTCGCCATTACCTGCTCCATATTTTCACCAGATGGTCTGCTGCCTGTCAGGATGGGCACCGGACCTCTGCGCGATAGTCCAGTTATGAAGTATACATCAGAAACCTCCAGTTCCAACACTTGGTCTCGAAGTTTGAACACTTCTTCATTTTCATCCCAAATAATCACCAAGTACTATAGGAGCTTAGGTTGAACTCGTAAGCAGGGCATCAAGAAGAACTTCTTGAGTCCACAATTCTTAAGTGCGTTCATACAGGCCTCATTCTCCATGGCCAGTTCATCCTCTTCCCCATGCTCCCTTTCCTTCCATTCAATAACCACTTTTTCCTTTATATCTGCATCAATATAATCATAAATACATTGTTAGATATCTGGAACATTTGGAAATCCACATAGATAGCTCACATTTTCAAAACTTTGAGCGGAAAATTGTGTTGTGCCATTGGCGCGACCTATTTGTGAGGAAATTTTCATCGGCGCAGGTCCGTGCCCGATACCCGCGCCAATGGAGCGAGCCCTAAAAATCCAAAAAGGTTTGCCCAGAAGTCTAATACATAATAAAAACATATAAAAAATGGATTGAAATGGAGTTCAAGGAAGCACCCCTTACCTAGAACAAACAGGGAACTGAATGGTAGCCCGGATCAGTCGCAGTCGCCGTCAGATGTTTGCACACCAAATGGACCACTGTTTCTCTCCAATGAGGTAAATAGTAAAAGTAATTTTGTTTTTACCATTTGAGACTTATTTATAACTTTTTGAAATCCAAATAGGTTTTAAAAGTCATTTTTTATTAATATTTTAATATATTTTGTCGAGAATGGATTTTACACTTGCCTTTATGTGCAGCAGCAGGTTTTTACGCAATTGAAACGGTGACACGAGTTGTATTTTATACTTTTTCAAACTCGGTAAATACACGAAAAAGTCATTTCGGAGTCATCTTTTAGCTCTTTTCTGACTCTCTAAACATGAAAATATTGCCGAGGCCCTTGTCGTTTCGATCTCGCTAAAGTGGCCACGAAACGACATCTACCCAGTATACATTTACCCCTTTTTCGGGCTGGGATGGATTATTTACGAAAAAGGAATACCCTAGCCTATCGCGACTAGGAGGTTTTCTCAGACAAATTTTTCTACCTTTTTGGATTTGAGAAGCTATTTACGAAAAGGGACCTTTGGAGTTTACTTTTCCGCTGTTTTTTCAAACTCTCTAAACATGAAAAGACGCTGAGTTCTTCCTTTGTCAGACTCGTTAAACCCTGATGACATTGGATTCAGTCGTAATGACGGTATCCAAGTTCCTCCTTCCTAGGGCTCGTTAAATGTACTAGGATGGGCTTATACAGCAAGCATATGGTATTCTCTTCAAGCTTGTGTAAAAATAAAGAGGTACTCGCCAGAAATGGCGGGGAAAATGGAACCAACACCATTGTCGTGTCAGCAGTATGTCACTCTTGAACATGGCACTTGTCTGCATTCGTGTCAGGTTGGGGACATCTCATCTCGTTTTTCACTTGCTTCCATGGGTTTGGGTGATCCCTTTTGACCTCTCATCTGCTCGTTGCCTCGTCATCATGACCTCCGATCTGTTGATGTCAAATACTACCAAACTCACTGTCGTGCCATTCATATGTTCAAGAGAAGTTGACCTCTGCAAATATCAACCTTCCTCTGATTCTCATCTGATCGTGATTCACAAAAAAATTATGTTTCTCTGTCTCGCGTCGATGATGTGGGAAACACTATGGCCCACCTTCGATCAAGGTCACTTCCTGTCGACTTCAGCTCATTATCCAGGAAGCTGATCTAGATACTCCCTTCTGGTACCTTGGAGCCTGCATGCCTCAATGGCAGGTTCTTCGCATTTGACGTGAGGTTTTCATCATTGACCTCCGATCGAGTGATTCTGCAAGTGTTCAACGTCAGCTCATTGTTCACATGCCGTAGATTTTACCTGTAGTACCTTGAGTACCATTGGCATTAATGGTGGTACATCTCGCGTGTGTTAACAGCTTTCATCATTGGCTGGTAATCAAACGATGTTCTTGCATGTTCGACTTCAGCTCACATATTCGCATGCTTGAACTTGTACTTCGTTCGGGTCGAAATGGAGCGCAAGACCCTGGATTCCTGTCTGTTATAATCCAGGCTGCGATTTTGTGGATTATCATGATTAATTACATGACTCACTGATTGGATGGCTGCGACCATACCTGAGTCTATTTATCGATCCTCACTGGATGGCTGCGTCCATGCCTCGGATCTAGTTTATTACATACTCTGTTATGGATGGCTGCGCCCATACCACGTATATATCATGTATTTGAGATATCAGTTGTACTTCTCTACGGAGGTTTTCCGACGGTGGTGTTTTCAGTTGGACACGTTCTCGTAAAGCATTTCACCCCTCTCTCTCTCTTGAGCCTCATGCTTTAGGGGGCATCTATTACACATCAATTTTTCACTGTCCCTACAATTCCCCATCCCGCACAATTGGAGGGCTCATTCCATGACCTGTGAGCAATGACATGACTTGAAACCACTTTCATGACATCCCTCTGAACATGAGTTTTCATTGCCCTGAAGACAACTCCTTGTGAAAAACCCTAAAAACACCCCTTTTTGCATTGGCGCGGGTAGCCAGTTCATTACCCGCGCCAATGGGGTAAATCCTTCAAAAAGGGTGCGCCAATTGGCGCTCTGTCTCAGAGTCACACTCGCGCCAGCCATTTTAAGGAGTGTTTAAAAAAAATAAATGGCAGAAGTTTCATCCTAACTAATCCATAAACTGGTATCTATCTTGAGTTGGGAGGTTTGGCTACGGAACTCCATGTTGAGGAAGTGGTTTTCCACCTCTCATGGAAGCTTCCTTGAGGATAGGGCCAATCCCACGATTATAGGGATCCCAACTCCCCTTCCTCCATCTATAAAAGCTTGCTCATTCCCTTTGCAAGCTAGTCTCCAAATTTCCAAGAGCCTAATGTTGTAAGAGCCTTGATTCATTCCCTTAAGGCCAAATCCAAGCAAGGAGATTATTGTCGAGACATCCGAAGAGAGGCTTGTCCCATCCCCGACAGGCTTTGTCGAGACATGTTCCCCTGGCGACCCTCTAAAGGAGAATTCAACGTCAGGGCTATGGTTGTATTCTTCTTTGATTGATTAATGATAAGCGACTATTGGTTATGGTTCCACTCTTGTTCCTAATGATGATCATGAGTTATGTCTTCTCTGACTGACATATAGTTGTATATACTAGATTTTACGCTTGCGTTTGTTTTGTTTCTTGTGTGTGCAGGTGTCCGATCACGGAGATCATGAGGATTATGATCTGCCAGAGCTAAGGAACGGGAGCGCTACTTTCTCTACAGGCGATAGCGTTGGATTCCAGGTAAGCCTTCATCGCTAGTTGGTTTACTGCAATTAGGAACTTGCACTATAGCGTGAACGATTGTTGCTAGACCCGGTCTATGCTAGTAGCGATCACCTCTGTCCGCAGAGGGGATTTACCTCCACAACAATTTGCAATAGGAGGTGATACATTAGGAGCAGGAAAGGAAAAAGTTCCTAGTAAACCAGAATCTTTAATAAAACCTACGCCAACATCCTTGTAAGGGATAGTCGTTTTATCGATGTGCTGGATAGTTTCTATAGAGGCTGGATCAGATGAGAAATAAGTGAGCTGGTTTATTGTAACGATATTTCCTTGATGTGGAAACTTGATAAGCCGAAAGACCGATGAAACAACAACAATCATAGCATAAGACCAACTGCGACTCAAGAGAAGGTTGTAATCTAGAGGGGCATCAACCACCTCCACATCTAGATTTACGGTTTTGCCTTCGACCCCTATAGGTAAATCCTACAAAATACCAAAAGGATGGAACCCTCGGCCATCAAAAGCCTTTAGAATTGTCAGAGACTGATTGAGTGTAGGAGAAACAAGCGATTTCCAACACTGGATCGACATAATACACGTAGAATCCCCTTCATCAATCACAGTCCGAAAGACGGGTTTGTTTTTTACTAATACTAGAATCTGGAAAGCCATTTGATGAGGTAGGCGGGGTGTACTATTCTCTAAATTGAAGATTATTAGGTTCGAATCCTGAATATCGATAGCTCCTATTGTATACAAAATTAATTTATGTTGTGCTGGGCATGATTGCAGCACTTCCAAAGCTGACATTGCTGAAGGGGAAATAGCTAAGTCCTCAACAATGTTGTAATTCTGAGCAGCTCTCGCATGTGGATTGAAATCTGATTTATGAAGTACACCTTTAGCAAGCGGTTTGATTACTAAGTCTGAATTGGGTTTCTCAACCTGTAGTGGATCAAAAACAGGAGGAGGTGTAGTTGATGTGTTTGAATTAGAAGATTCTACTTCTTTACCACCAACAGGACTTTTACTACCATAATCTTGCGATCGTGTCACAATCCTGACATGAGACATCATCATAACGGGTTCTTCTGAGGTGTTCGAGGTAGAACCAATCATCTTACTATCTTGAGTAGGAAAAGGATCCTTCAAGACAGCAGGTTGTTGAGAACCTTTAACGAATTTTGAAACCTCTACTCGATGTGGGCATTCTTTAGTAAAATGATCCTCGTCGCAAATGAAACAAGGATAGTGAGGCTTGCGTTTTTTGTCATTAGATTCATTTTTATCTGTTTTATCTTTTAAATTTTGTTTGTTTTTATTCTTCCCCTTATTTTTACCGCCATATTTAGATTTGGCCGTAGATGTCTCAACGACATGAATGTCGGCAGAAATTTCAGCGGAAGATTCTCCTTTCGGGGAATCAGGTAAAGTTATTATAGGAGAAGAATTCTTTGAAGATTTCTTCTTACTTTTAGTACTAACTGAACCAATCATACCATCAGCGGCATGAGACCCTGAAGGAGCTGCAGTTATTTGACCTTGTTTTGGAAGATCAGGGATTTTTTCATGTAAAGTACCTGACTGTGTGTAGACGAGGTCAAGGTACTGAGCTTGAGAAATGACTTTCTCTTTAGTAACAACTCCTCCCTTAGCTACATATTTAGTAATTTTGGGTAATAATGATTTAATGAACCATTTCGCCAAAATTTGATCTGGAATGAAAACTTTCACCAAACACCTTCTACGACGCCATTCATGAATATGATCAGAAATATATGTCGACATGGATTGTTTTAGTGAAGTCAATAGTTCCGTGCCATTGTCATATCTAACAGGCAACTGAAAATGAGTTAAGAAAACAGTTGCTAACTGATTGAAATTATTAAAAGAGCCTCGTGGTAATTCAATGTACCATTTGGCGACAAGATCAATAAGAGTTCTTTGAAAAAGACGTAAGTGAATTGAATCATCAATTATTGAATTAGATGCACACCAGAGGTGATAAGTCATAACGTGATTTGACGGATCCTCTCCTAACTTACCCTCGAATTTTGGTATATCACTGGGAAAATTATGTGGTATTGGCAGCCAATACGGATGATAGTAAATTGGATCATTCATAAGGCGTGACAAATCAGGTAAATCCAAAGTTGCAATAAATGGTAACTGAGGGTTAGGGTTGCAAAAACCTTTAGTAATAAGAGCAGTTCTGGGAGGAGGATACCCAGGATAACTAAGAATCGGATTTGCATTAGGAATGTTATAACCTCCCGAGAAACCAGGATTAACCAGACCAAACTGTGGTTGTTGAGGCTGTTGATAAGTATAGCCAGGATACGGTTGATACTGATAAACTAGGTTTTGTGCAACAGGACCAAATTGATACTGTTCCTGGTATGGTTGATATGTGAATTATGGTTGACTCATGATAATCGTACTTGTACCAGCTTTTCCTATAGGTATCTAGACCGAATTCTAAATTGTAGGTCCTGACTGGGGTACAGAGACTTGAGGAATTTGCACGGATGTAGGGATAGAAGAAACCAGAGCTACAGATACTCCAGAAATAGGTGTTATAGGTTGAACAGATGTTGTAGTAGTTGTAGCAGTTTGAGGTGGAGTCTGAGGTGTACTAGGCCCAGACTGCTGAATAGAACCAGGTGCAGGGATTTGAACAGTAGGCTGGACAGGTTGCTGGGCTGGACTAGAAACCAAAGGCTGTCGAGGTTGACTAGGTAACTGCACATTAGGTTGCATAGTCTGTTGAATTTGGGATGGATCCCACACCATGTTCATTCCGGGGTATTGTCCCGTAGAAGGTTGTACATATGAAGGACCATAGCCTAGTTGAATGTAGGGTTGATAATTAAGTGGTAAATTTTCAACTCCTTGTACAAATGATTGACCAGAAGGTGGTTGAAAACATTGAGTTGGGTACTGACCTTGAGGTTGATAACCCTGAGGCGCGTACTGAATCTGGGGTTGATAAGGACCTTAAGGAATATATTTAGTTTGGGGTTGACCTTGGGGTATGTACTCTCCTGAAGGTTGATAACCTTGAGGTATGTACTATCCTTGAGGTTGTTCTCCAAAATAATATTGTCCTACAGTTTGTCCTGGGAAAAAATTACCCTGAAATTGCCCCCCAGGCGGTAATTGACTGCCTTGAGGTTGACCCCCAGGTGGTAATTGACTGCCTTGAGGTTGCCCCCCAGGCGGTAATTGACTATCTTGAGGTTGCCCCCCAGGCGGTAACTGACCACCTTGAGGTTGAGGATTTGCAATATTACCAGACATCATAAAGATTTGCTCTGCGTTCGACGTTTTAGTTTTAATTCCATTAAGACCAGATGATAATACTTGTTCAGTCGGTCGAGGAGTTGCTCTTGGGAAAATACCAGAGAGAGCCTGGTACCCCGAAGGAATAGAAGGATCACCATATAAAAATGTTTCCGGTGTTTGGGAAAACATAGATGACTCTCCTGACATGATAGATGAAGGATAATAACCTCTAGGCGTAGGATGAAAAGGAATTCAAGGTGCTGAAAAATCAAGACCTGGGTTTTCTAAAAAAAATTGTCAAAGATAAATACCAAGCATCACTCCTAATAGGGCTGTAGAAAATGGTTTCACGCTCCCTAAGATTCAAAGACTGTGGGGATTCAGGAAGAGTTATTTCTTCGTCTGGGCTGGCAAGTTCTTCAATAGAAATGAGGACAGATGGAAGATTTTCAGTAACAATATTTCTTACCCTAGGTGAACTAGGATCACTAGAAGTTGGAGTAATAAATCCTGAGGATGTTTCCAAAACAGAAGGTTCAGTGTCAGGCTCAGAAATTTCAGGTTCTTTAGCTAGTTCAATCGAAGGAGAAATACTACCAGTAACTTCGGAAACTGAAATCGGCTCTTGAATGTGTTCTATCGTGGGTATTTGATGATTAGGATGAACAACTATAGATGAACTTCCAACTTCTGTTGATCTAATTCTACTGCTACTAGATGATACTAGAGCATGCAACCCTTCAAGTTGACTTGGTGTATACTCAGGGGGCTTCCCCTGAAGTCTTCGGGACTGTCTCGGTAATTCTTCCACGATTAAATATTAATCAATCACATGCAAACAAAGAAAATTTCAATAAAAACACCTAAAGTCTCTAAAGGAACAAACAACTGAATCACACGCCTAAAAATCTAAGAGTTTAAACCACGCACAAATAGTAACTTCCTATACTAAAAACACTATTTGGTGATGAAATCCAACTTAGTAGAAGTTTAATACAGAAAGGGCGGTTGGAACAGTTACCCCGACAACCTGCTTAATGAAATAGACTGGCACAAGTTTCTTCACAAAACCATCTCGAGTGAAGAGAACCCCCCAGAGAGTCCAAGTGAGTCTAGTCGATGTCTGCTCCAAGTACAGTGAGATATTTCCTTCACCGTCACCTTAGGAAATAATGTTAAGCTTATGGGCACTAAGGTTACCAATAGTAACAAATACAACTGGGGGAATAGTCTACGATCCGATTCCACGCGCAAGGGCAGAGTAACAAAGCTCAATCCCCTTGAAGGCTCCTCGACATGGTCAATCTGAGGTTTACTAAAAAGTGACCCTAGGCTCCTCGACAATGGTTAATCCGAGGTTTACCGTTTGTAATGCACACAGATCTTCTATCTTTCCCAATGAAACAGAATTGATTGTCTCAAAGGTTCGGACATGATATCGTGATAAAATCCTTTAAGAGAAGCTTCCCAGATTGTACCAATTACAATTGGATTTATTTCCTACTGCAAGATTTATCTACTTGTTTGTTTTTACTATCTTGGAGGGTTAATTACTCCCTACTCCAAGATACTAGCCTAAGCTATATTGGTGATAAGAGCCCTAGAAATATAAAAGATTACTAGATCAATTTTAATTAAGCGTTGTTTTTATGGGTTGTTCTTTAAGTAAATAGGTATGGAAATGAAACTTTGATGGTGTGAAGACTCGACTTCCAAACACACTAAAAAAAATGTACCTAAAATGATAAATATTTCATTTTTCTTTCAATGAAGTTCTAGCTAAAGAAAGAGTTCGAGAATGCAAATTCTTTTAAGAGACAATTCTTTCTTTGAACATGAAGAATAAATGAAAAGAAAATCTTTTTGTTTTTTCAATAAAAACCCAAAACGAGATAAATAATCAATGCTCACAATAAATCCCTTTCACTTTCAAAACTCGAAACTACAAAAACAACTTTCCTTTCAAAAGATATCTACAAGTTCTAAAAAGCACTCAGAACTACGAAAAACTAATTTTGAGATCTACAAACTTTGAAAATCTAATTGAATAAAAGCTTTAATTTTTTTTTGAGAATTTTTTGATTAGTTGTTCAGTAAACTAAGGATTCATTTTCCCAGAATAACAAATAAATAAAAAAACATACAGATATGTTTTCTTTTGTAAAAATGAAATTCAGAACTTATAACAAAGTTTGTTCAAAGATTTCCTAAGAGAAAACTAAATCTATTTCTCAAAAAGGATGGATTTCACAATCAATTCAGACTCATCAAGAAGACAAAAATACCAGTGTGATCTGAGGTATTTCAAGCTTCTAATCTTTGAGTCATTACATAGACCAAGCGAAAACCAGCCCAAGTATGCAAAACTTCTAGAAAATCACTCAAAACACAAATACTGTTGAAACTCACTCACAAGAGGTTTTTGACAGGAAAAATACAGATCTGGGCAGATACTAGAAATCCTAAATAAAATTAAACATAAACTGGAAGAATAAATCTGAAGTTTTTCAAAAGTTTTAATAGGGTCTGCAGGTCCTAGAAGTAACAGGTGCGGTCCTGGACTGGTTACTCAAGGAAATTGCGAAACTGCCCGCACTGTGTAGGAAAAAAAAATGCGGTCCCCAGAAAAGCTCAAGAAAAACACAAAAGACTTCAAAAATTTTCAAATAAAAGTAAACCTAAACTACCCAGGTGAGTATCCATCAATCAAAAACTAGAAAAATCATTTTCTCAAGTCAAAACAAAGGAAAACCAAAAGACAAGAATCGATCCCCAGTGGAATTGCCAATTTGTTGACCGGATAAATTAGTCTTGCGGACAAGATCGATCTCCCTAGTACCAAAAGGTAATATAGCAACAAACAGCCAAACGAACCTATCTTTCTCTAGACATATGCGATTTATAAAAGAATACTATAAAGGTGTTAAGGTCTTACCGTAGATCCGATGCTTGTTCGAAGCAGTTGTCCTTCGGTCACTTGAAGGAGTTATCTTTAAAGACCTGCAGTCACAAACAAACAAACATTAAATAGCACCTGCATGGTAAATATTATAAATCATGCCTATCATGGTGATCAAGGAATCCATGAAATAAACAGTTAATTAACAATTTATTGAGAAAAATGAATTCATTTGTATTAACTTTGCATGAAAGAAAACCTTACAACCTTAGCCTTGATGTTGAACAGGCCTTCCCGGGGTCCGAAGCAGGAATCTCCTCTACTCTGACAAGCCTTGCACTCTTCCAACCGAGACAGATAGAGGTATGTGATCTTTCCTCACAAAATCTCAGTTAAATGATTCTGAATCCCAACAGCACTTTACCTCAAACAATTCTAAAGCTTGAACTCTCTTTGAGGCTACCAAAGGCCTATTTTTATAGTGCAAAGGAGGAGTTTACAGTTCCAATTATGAAGGGATAAAGTCCTCCTTCAAAGGGATAATCTCCTCACATCAAGGGGTTAGCTCCTTAAGGCAAGGAATACATGAACCTCAAAAGAGCAGTTCTGCCACTGCAATATTTCTTCCAGAGGCTTCTAGAAATTACTGAAAGTGAGATTTTTGAGTTTACTTACGCCTTTTTAATCTTTTACAGGGGTTCGCACTCTTAACACAGAGAAAGTTCATTCAGGTATGCAAGAGTCATGAACATTAGGTGCGGGACCGCAGGTAAGACAAAGAGAAAGTGCGATACCAGAGTTTTAGAGACTTTTGAGAGCTTTTCTCTTTTTTTTAAGGCTTGACATGAGGAACTGATGTGTTAGACTTGCAAAGGAGGAATTATGAGTGATAATGAGCTCATACAGATAGCAGAATGTCAAGATGACAATTTTCAGTGAAACACTCCTGCAAAATCTCCTTAGCTTGAGGATGCTCTGTAGGAGGCAATTTCAATTGTTTCTTGAGTGCAACAATATCAAAATTCTTCTTCTTAATCAATTCCTCTATAGCTTTTATGTTTTGAGGATCATAACCTACCTCAATCACTAATTCCTCCAACAATTTTATTCTGATATCCTTTGCATATGATGAATCTTTTTCCAATTTAAGATGATCTCTTACATGTATCAAAGTATTTTGAAGCTTTTGTGCACTCATTGCCTTAGTAGTCATTGTGGAATAAAACATCTCTCTTGCTTGTTTATGGAATTCAATTTGGTCCAGAGGATGAATATCCTAGACTGGGACTTCAAAATCAAACTTTTTATAATTAGATAATGATTTTGGAGTTGGTACTATGGGTTGAAGCACTGTCATCAACATCTTTTTGTTCTTGTAATCAAAGGTTGAAAGCAGCCTATTTTGTATGTTGGGAGTCTGCTTTAAGTACTGAGAATATATTTCATTTTTTATTTCTTCATTTTTAGCTTTGATCTCCTTGTAACTTTCCTTGATGTCCATATCCTTTTCTTCTGTTTTCTTTGATGATGACACTTCTATACTATGATGTTTTTGAATCAACTGTGTATTAGAAGTGGTAGGCTGTTGTTCATTTTCAACTATTGTAGGAGGTATAGTATCTTTCTCTAGAATCTCTATGTCAATGACCTCTACAGTCTCTTTTTCTTTTCTTGCAGGATTAATCTTTGGACTTTTGTTGTATCTGAGTTTGAATTTTGTCTCTGTAGTAGTCTCAGCTGTGTAAGACCCTTCTTCCCTGTTTCTTTTCATACGTATGTCTTCCTGAGCTGGAGTCTGCAAAATGTGACTAGTATCACTTTGGTTATTAGCCTCTACCAGTGTATTCTCTAACCATTTTGATTGGTTTGAGAATTTCTAAATATCAGGTTTATTTTCATGAATGTATGGATTTAATTTACATTTAACTCTCATTTTGTTGATTATACCAAATGGATCATAATACCAAAGAAAACTAGTGCTGAACTTGAACTTCTGTAACTTCTTTTTTGCCTTTGGACCTTCTTCTCTATTATTACATATGAATGGACCAACTTGGTTCTTCAGTTTAATTTGTTTCTTCTTCTTTGCAGCCAAGAAATTTACAACATATGAATTCAAAATCTACCTTATATACTCTAGAGAAAATAACCTCATGGGAAGGTATTTTAGCAATTTGTAAGGAATAAGGCTTGACCCATAGACTCTGATTTCAGTTTGGTTTTGGTATAAAAATGAATCACTTGTCCTATGTTGCTCAGATAGTTGCAAAAATTTCTTGATTTCATTGTTGATCCTAGGTTGCACACTGTTGTTTAGCAAATTGACTAATGGATGGATGTAAGAATCTGTAAACTCTAAATAAGTAAACTCATTTGACTCCATCGTTATCAAGGAAGTCCAGAATGTGACAGATTGGGGATTTCCTTCCACATCAAGCTTCTAAAGAGTTACAAGAAAATTTTCAGACTGAAAATAAAGGAACATGTGGAAAATGAATGAAGAATATCTAAATACACCTTCAATAGGTAGTTTGACTAGTTGTTCATGGATGTTATCAACAATATATTGGGCAAAATTGAAGATAACTGCAGGGGGCTGGCCAGGTGCAAAAATGGATAGGAAACCAAGTATTGATGCATCAGCATGTTCATCTGTGAAATATTCAAGGATAAAAGATAGCATGGAAATAATGTGCCTGTTTCTTTCTGAGAATTTAGAGGAGGAGTATGGAGGATTAATCTTGGGAATTTCCACATAGGATGGCATGAAAGTTTGAAAATTTTAAAATCTCTTTGAAAAATCCAAATCAAAATATAATTTAGTGAGGGCTTCGATTGATAAAGGAACTTCATTAGGCTCAGGCTGTAATTGAAGCAGATGGTTGATAGATTCAGTTGTAATGGTAAACAACACTTCTTTTTCAGAATTCACAATGGCTCTTTGATCTGGAGAATAACAAGATTTCCATAATCTGGTAGCTTCTGGGCATTGGTGAGTGTGAGGGACAACATATTTAGGCAAGTTTGATTCCCAAATGAACACCTCATCCGCTTGGTCTAAGGATTTCTATTGGCTCCAACACTGGAGCTCAAGAAGGTTAAACTCTGTCACAGGATCTGTAATTTTGAAATCTACATCTGCTAGGGGAATATGCTCCACATATACAACAGGGGGTTGTAGAGGGTTGATCACAATAGTGATTTTGGAAGCCATAGATTAGGTTTGATTAAACAATTTCAATACTTTACCTTTAAAACACTGATTTAGGCCTTTAAAATACTTATGTAAGTTTAAACAGTTTACAGAAGGTTTCTAGATGTGATAGGGTTTCTATCTTTGGTCTGCAAAGGGATATTTCTGATAGATTTGAATCAAATTGTCAATTCTGTATCAAAAATTAATTTTCCTGACCTTATAGTCTCAACAAAAGATATTGGGAGTTTACAATACACTTTTTGTCATAAAACAATCTTAAAACTTTACTTTTTATGCAGAAAGGATTTCTGAGTACTGTAGAAAAGGTTTTGGAGGTCTCAGAGGGATTTTTAAGGTCTACAAATGGCTAAAATCAATCAATTTTTGTTCTAAAATAGGTCAAGGCTTCAAAAACTATAATTAAAGCTCAGGGTCTGTATATCTGAAGGATTTATGAAGCGAAGGGGTATTCTTTAGGCATACAAGTTTTTAAATGATTTATTTAACAATATAATTCTTTCAGATTGATGAATGAGTCTATTTCTCTGAAGAATACCTGTGAAATTTGGATTTTTGCTGTGAAGAAGGGTTTCTGGGGTTGGAAAGTGGTTAGAATCTCTTTCTGATCTTTATATGCACTCTGATGGCTTCTGCAGTATTGTAGCAGTCGATTTCAATGAATTTTGTTTGTTTTTTGAGATAAAACAGAGTCGGCAGTGGTATTTCTCAGTTTGGAATGGTCTTATGCGTAGAAAACGGTAATGCAAAGGCTTGAATGAATGGATTCAGGCATTTTATAAGAAATCTTAAGGAACATTTAAAGCATTAAACGCGGGTCAATTCAAAATAGGAAGGTGATTTAGGCGTCGGGGAGGAAAACCATTAGGCAGTTTTCGCACGGTTGAACGGTGGTAAGTGGAATTGGAAGGATCGATGAGATCCAACAGAAATATGACGCATGGAAGTGAGATAAAAGCTTAAAATGACTTTTATCGCAAGGTTTGAGTTTGTTTATCAATCGCACAATGAAATCTGTGATGGGGAATGGCCACCGTTAGATCTGGCAGATAGGAGCGAACAATCAAGATCTTGCGATGAAGCTGCGTGGTTGAAAGACGTGGGGCCCGAGATTTCTATGCGGCATGATGTTTAAAATATATTAAAACATAAGGTTTTTAATATATGGTTTGGATATGGAATATGATAGGCAGGTTAATATTTTATTTAACAAATGAAATGGATATAAGTGTAATATTAACATCGGCAGGGTTAACATTTTAACAAATGAAATGTGTATAAATGTAACTTCTACATTGGCGGGGGTTATTTATATAGTGGGATATGGAATAATAGTGGGATATGGAATAATAGTTTTAACCTATGGGGTGAGCGGGGATATATATCATGTGGGAAAATAAACCATGGGCTAAAATTAAAAATATGGGTGGGAGTTAATAATAAAAGGAATTTAATATAATACGGGGTAAATATGAAATATAGGATTTAATATATAAATTTAATGTGTTAATAATGAATGAGATGAGGGAGATGAAATACATTATACCTTAGTGTAAAACATCATATAGGGGTGAGTTTAATTCTTGAGGGTCCCAACATAATAATTTTGTATTTACACTTAGGATAAGTTTATTTTTGGGGTAAAAAGAGAATTAGTTAAAGGGTTTTACTTTCCTTAAGTATAATGAATTTTACACTTAGGAAAAGGAGGTTTTTGTAAGGGAAACTGAATGACGATGGGAAAAGGAAAAATGAAAGGGAAATTGTTGGACACCTAATCTTCAACGGGTAGGTGTGGAAGGCGAATGGACAAATGGAGTCCAAGAGACCACTTGGAATGGAATCCAAGGGTCACACCATCGTATTATAAATGCACATCTATGGTGAATAATAACATAACTCACACTTATATTTCTCCTTGTGTGTTTACTTGCTTGTTTACCATGCGTGCGTTTAACATGGTATCAGAGCATAGGTGGTCTCCTTGTCTATCTCGCTCAATGTAACTCCTCTCACTGTTTCTTTGTCCATCAAACTCTGTCACCACTGCCTCTTGAAGGAACCGTTAAAACCATTCTACGTACTGGTGTCATTGATATATTCCTCGCAATAACATTCAGTTTTTTCATCCGCTTCAGGCTAGTGCTGTAGTGTAAGGCACAAGCAAATGGCATGATTAGGGCAGAACGTTACTTTGAATGGACTGCTCTGGCACATTCAACTGATTGTTCTACACATAATCTCTGCATCCAGGGCAGACTCAGAATCATTTTTGTAACCATGACTTCGAGTAAGATTTCCAACGGCTTTGAAACCCTGACGCTCTCACCTATCCAAGCATAGTTGCCTCTATGGGGCTTGGTATCTACATTGCCTCCATTCATGTTCTTGTATCTGTGTTGCCTAAAGGTGTTGTTCAAGATTCAATGGTAGTGTTGAATGTGTGATTACATTCAAATGAAGTTTGATCATGGTGTGTGATAAGTCTTGTTAGCCTAAAGTCTATTCGATGGTTGTATATGCTGGAAATTGTTTGAAAATTATGGTGTGATTGAAACTGCATATGGCAGAAGCAATGTTGTATGGCATGATTGTGATGCTGGTACCACTGCTCTCCTCCGTGTTTCAGATTACACTACCTCCTCCCCATACCTCCCATCGCTCCTCTATGCCACTACTATATAACACATTAGTGCCTCCACGCAGGTACGAACCTACCAGATTCAAACTAGCGACATAAAACCTTCCCTCCCTGTGTTGTGGAATTACCTCATTCGTAAATCCCTTGCTTGATTTCTTCTCCCTGTTGTGAACCACAACCTCACCTCCATAGTTATATAACTCAACACCTAACTGTAACTCCCCTCACAGTATTTTTCGGTGCTCGACCTTGCTGCTCCCATGGCTTAGCAATATCTTTTAGTGCTTGGCTCCATGCCATGCTCTCCTCCAAACATTGCTTGGATTCTTTTCCTCCATACACTCTCAACCTGCTCCACACTATTGTGTTCTTACACAGTGCGTTTTTTATCCCAAACCATAGTCCGCGCTCCTATTTTATCATTTTCCAGTAAAGTTGTGTATTACGAGAACATTTTTGGAATGCTTAATGCATTGAATCATGAACGTAAACAATGGATACATCGTTCATATTTTGTGACTAGGAGATAGTACATTGGAGACAGTGTGTTATAACTAACTGTGCACATATTTAAATCTGGTATGTGCATTTTTTCTCTGATATGAAAGCACGTTGAAAAAGAGGTGGAATGTATGTGGAGGGAATTGAAAATGGTGCATAGATGCATTTTTTATGGCATTTTTTTATTAAAATTTTTCATATGTGTGCCCTTTGAATTGTTCATATGCTACTCAGGAGTGTGATTCTAAGAGCATTTTTATATGCTTTCGTTTGAAATTGATTTGGTGTGGGTAACTCCTGCAGTGATAATTCGACATTGTTTGATCACTTGGAGGAGTATCTAGGAGAGTATATGCCACTCAAGGACAAAAATGATCTAGTAGAGGACAAGAACTGGCAATGGACGCATTCTAGTTGCAATTTTTTCCATTTTGAGGCGACAAAGGCACAGTTGCCTACCTTTGTATTTAGAACCTCAAAATGAACTTGAAGGTGGTGTACCTTTTGTGGGAGGCTCAAAATATCTGTTATGAACCAACCAATATATTTTACATTGACAGAATAACGAGTGTGCACCGTGATATTTAGTAAGAAGACAACAATTTCAGATTGTTTGAGTGGGCGCTATACCCAATTCCTCTTGAGTGGCAAGCAGATCTCTCATTTGCTGATTAGGCCTGGTTTATATTCTAATATCTCCAAATATTTTTGCATTGTTCCATCACTAATACAAACAAAAAACATGTTTGAAACACCTACAACAAGAATATAAAGTCAAAACTGGTTGAGGAATTTCTGCCAGGAGTCAAGATATGAATTGTTCCAGACGTTGTCTTGATTACAAATATTTTTGTTCACAAGCATCAGGGATTGTTTATATTTTTTAAAGTTGCATCTATTTTGCATTATGTGAGATATTTGTTCATTTGTAGTTGAAGCATTGCTATAAAATGGATCAAATTGATGATGCAATAGAATTGTTGAACACTTTAATACATTCCATTGTTGATGGGATAACAAATATCAGAAAAGACACTCTTTTTGACATCCAGAGCTATGTACATAATGCATAAGAAAAGATTGAATTTTTGCAGCTTGAATCTCAACTTCAGCAAGCAGAATGACAATAGTGGATTCTTCATCTTGAACGTGTTTCTGTTTAGAAAAGTGAAACAGACTGCCATAAACAACAAGTGAGTAATGTTGCAGTCGATTCACATTCAGTGCCTAGTTCAAAAGCATATTTGTATGTATATGCAGAAGCTCGGGTTCTACCTCCCGCACCCATCATCAAACCTTGGGAAGAGCTTGTCCATAACAAGCACAAAATTGGTCTTGGATATGACAAGGAATTTTCCTTTCATATTCTGGACTACTCCAAGCCCATTCAATTTCAGAGTGCCGGATTTCTTCATGACAATTCACCTTCAGCTATTCCAGATCCTGTTCCTCTTCCAAAGCAGCAACAACAAATCGAAAATGCCAACACTGTGATCGCGTTGGCCATATGAAATATCATTGTTTTGATCTTCACCCATTCAAGAATTGTGGTCAGCACACCCATTCTTCACATAGATGCTTCAGAAACAAGCCTCCTACAATAACAAAGATTCATCTTGGATGGATCGCTTCCTGGCAATGGGCATCAACATCTAAGAAGATGTTTAAGTCACATGTCAGAACTTGTTCTAGAATATTGAACAATCTTGCAGTTAATTTTTCGCCATCATCTCACCTTGTACCTAACAGGGGGGAAAATGGTGGTCATCTACAAGCTTCGAAGTCACATTAAGTGAGCCTGAGCCACAACCTATCATTCCAGATTCAAATTTGTAGCCAAAGACACAAATTCCCATGAGCATTCATTTGGTTGGTGGACAACCTTAAACCATCCATGTGAGGTTGATATTCTTCCTCTTTAAAGAATTCATAGCACTTCCTCTAGTAGAAGACTTTAGCTTCTTTCCAGTTTTGGTAGAGTTCCGGGAAATGCATCAAGCATTCCAGAGTTGGTGGTCATCCTTAAAATGTCACAGGTTATAGACCTCCCTTCTTCTAGGTTGAAGGTCTCCCTCCTCAAATATGAGGGCCAGTTCCTCTAGCATAAGCCCTCATCTTCTTACCAGATTTGGAAGAGTTCCGGGAACTACACTAAGTGTTCCAGTGTTGGTGGTTATCCTTAAACCACCTCTTTATTCCAACATTTCAAAGATTTGATTCAGCCTAAGTGCTGCCATGCATACTTTGTAGATTTGTATTACAACTCTCTTCTTGGACTCACACATACCCCTTCAGATTAAGGGGGGGAATGTTGGACACCTAATCCTCAACGAGTAGGTGTGGAAGGTGAATGGACAAATGGAGTCCATGAGACCACTTGGAATGGAATACAAGGGTCACACCATTTTATTATAAATGTACATCTATGGTGAATAATGACATAACTCACACTTATCTTTCTCCTTGTGTGTTTACTTGCTTGTTGACCATGCATGTGTTTAATAGAAATAACAAAAATGGAGGGGATGAATTAATATTACAAGGGGATGATTTTGAAGGGAGTTAGTTACTGAATGACCAATTTATGCTTATCCATGATTGTAAAAACTTCTTCTACCTACCCATTTTCTACCCTAACATTTTTTCTTCATTTACCTGGGTGCATTTGAGATTGTAATCCCTTGTTTATTTTTCTTTTAAAACATCAAACTAACTAATTCTATCCTTATTTCTTCCAAGGGCTCAGATTAAGTTGTTGAGCTCCTTATTTATTCTCTACCTAACTACTGATCTGCCAAGATTAAACTGTTTGGCTAGATATTTATTCTCTATCTAATAATATGAAATTTAAAACATGAAAGGTCAAGATTAAATTATTTAACCTTCATGGATTGTGGCATTGTAACAAGCTGCACACAATATTTATTTTGCTAGAAAAAGTAAATAGTAGTGGCATTTGGATTTGCATCACTTTCATGTTTTATTTTTTATCTCTTTTTTGTTTGGGGTCCATTTTTCTTTTTCTTTTTTTATCTTTTTTTATTTCAAGTCATTTTATTTCTCTTTTAGGACTTCTACCCTCTTTACATTTTTTATTTTTCTGATATGGGAAAACAATTTGCAGAAAGTCATATTACAAGACTAATCAAGGTCAATTCAAAAATTATGAATCCTATTGTTATATCACCTTAACAAGTGACAAACATTATTTGTAAGGGGTCAAAAGCTTAAGGTGAAAAATTTATGTAAAGGACCTAATATTTAAAGTCCTAAACATCTAAACCCTAACACTAGACTTATGTTAAAACCTAACACATTAGAAAAAGGTGTTAAAACTATTGCATAAAACCTTACAAAACCTAAATACTAAACCATTCGGACTTTGTATTAAAAAAAATAAACTAAACAATATATAATCTGTTGGAATAGACCACATCGGAGTTTGATATAGCATGTGAACAAAAAAGCAGGCACGAATTTAACCGTTGACCGGCATACTAAAAAGCGGCTTGTAAATCGCATCAGGGATTTGCTGTCACATGTAGCTGACCATTACAGTGGATGTTGGAGAAACCGTCGGAACAGACCACGAAATTCTAGGTGCCTATTCAAATGTTGTCAGTTACTCAATTCCACATTGTTTTCTGACCGCCAAAGTTAAGAATTTAATATAAAGTTCTATTTTTGGTTTTGATAAGGTTGTATTAAAATACACCTTATCCTTAAACACTAGGTGTCATAATATGACAAAGATCGAACCCTTTTTCCATGATATGCTCAACTGGAATTGAGCAGTTTGAGACCAAACTTTATAAATCCATGACATTTTTCCTTAAGAGGACAATGAGTGCTTTGAGTTCAGATTCAGAGGGTTAGAAGCAGTTTTTTTTTCAACATTGCTCGACTGCTCGGAGATGGAATGGAGTGCAGAGATAGGCATTGGAAAGCTAAGAGCGATAGATTCCTATTTTCAGAGACTAGAAGTGCCTATGAGCACAGTCAGTCTGGTGTTTTTTCTGTGTAAAGACTTCCTCCGATCAATCCTAATGAAGCGCATGCCCATCTTGAAAGCAGACCCGAAGACGTAGTCCACTAAGGACAAACTTCGTAATCAATTTTTGTTGTTTCTTCTCTTTGTTCTTTACTGTTTTTTCATTCTTAATTTTCTTTTGGTTTAATTCATAAATTATTTCCTTTAGTCTTCCACATTAAAGCATTCATCAATTAATGGTCAATTCACTTAATGGAAAACTAATCAAACTATCTTAGCACATAATCGATCACATTCAGCTCATATATTTTGGAATCAGAGAAGTTTGTGATTTGTAGTATTTTTTGCCAGTAGATTTTAACCAGGTTAGGATTGCAACTTGGAGAAGGAACGCTTGAGGAGTTCAATCTAGAAATTGGAAAGACGAAAGTCGTTCATCAGTCGACGATGACAGGGACTGAAAACGTTGAAACTGGTGAATCTCTTGAAGTGAAGCGCACGGACAAGAATCGAATTCAGAAATTTTTTTTGAACATGTAACAAATTTTGGGAGAACTCTATGAATACAATAAGGTGAGATATGCAGCTTCTTTGTCAAAGGCATAGAAGAAGGATAGGGGAAAAGGAAAATAAAATAAACCTCCTTCTCCTCCATCATCTCCATCATCATCATCATCATCATCTTCTTCTAGTTTGAAATCTGAAACAAATAAGAAACCTCATAAATATCTTTTGAAACTTGATGTAAAGTTTGATTTACCTGTTTATGATGGTGAAATGAACCCAGGAAAACTAGATAACTGGATTAAGAAGTTAGAAGTGTATTGTAGGATCCAGAACATTTGTGATGATAAGAAAAAAATCCAGTTAGCTACTCTTGGGATGGGGGGAACTGCTTTAATCTGGTGGAAGAGTAAAACACAAATAGATTTAAAGTGTAAAGGTAGAGTCATCTCCTCATGTTCTAAGTTTTTGAAAGATCTAAAGAAAAAATTCTATTCGTTGGGACACACACAAAAATTTGTTATTGATTGGCAGTGTTTGCGACAAGGTAAGGGACAAAATATTCAAGAGTTCACTCTCGAGTTTAGGAAGAAATCGTTGGCGCTTGGTATTCCTTTGGATACATGAGAAACTTTGTTAAAGTACATTGGCAGTTTACATTCATATTTGTAGCATACATTATTGATGTTAAATCCTAATGACTTTGATGAAGTATGTGTTCAAGCCATACATGTCGAATCAGGTGGTAGGCCATTCAAATTTTCACCAAATACATGCAAATAGTTGGAGTCCAAAGACAACAAGAAGAAGGACAGTTCTAAAGGAATGAAGAAAGCTGCAACTCAGAAGGAAGGTGAAATACCTACATGTACTCATTGCCAGAGGATCAAACATGATGAAGCCCGATGTTGGAAACTTCACCCGGAACTCAATTCAAAGAATTTTCAAAAGAAGAAAGGTGAAAATAAGGCTGATTCAATAATCCAACAAGACTTGGACTCCGATTCGAGTGATGAATGCAAAATAACTGCAATGGTTATGACATGTAAAAATTCTAATTCTAGTTTAAATTTAAGTACTTCTTCTTCAAACATTAATCAGTTGGATGAAGATAAAATAATTGAGTTATTTCATATAAGGGTAAATTCTAAGCACACAAAAATAGATACATTGTTTGACACTGGGTCACAGGAAAATTTAATATATGAATCATTAATTAAGAAATTGGGTTTGGAGACACAAAATCATCCAAGACCATACCCATTAGGTTGGCTAAAGGAATAGACTCAGATTCATGTCACAAAGAAGTGTTGATTAAAATTCTCCATCACAACTAATTACATTGATGAAGTGGATTTAGATGTGATATCGTTAGAAATATGTGGAATAGTGCTAGGAATTCCTTATCTCTATGACCGTGATGTAGTATTTAATAGGAAAGAGCATAAGTATCATATTAAGAAAGATGGAATTGAATACATTGTATGGGCACATAAAATAAAAACTCACTTGGATTTAGTTAATGCTAATCAGATGAAGTGCTTAATAAGTTCAAGTGAGAGATATATACTCATGTTTGTAAAAGGAAGACGTAAGGATCTTAATGATGCTTGCTTAGGTTGTGAATCTCAATTTAAAGATAGTTTGGTTAAAGTGGTAGATTCATTTCAAAGTCTATTTAAAGAACCAAAACATCTACTTCATAAACAGGAAATACAACATGAGAAACAATTGATGTATGTTGCCCCTCTTCCTGATATTGGAATGTATCACAAGTTGGTTATAGAGCATGAAGAAATAAAGCAACAAATCCAAGGAATGGTTATTAAAAGACTCCATGCGACCCAATTCATCTCCATGTGGTTCACCCATAATTTTGGTTCCTAAGAAAAAAGGGACATGGGGAATGTGTGTCGATTTTAAATTTTTTGATTCATTTAAGAAGAAAAATTTCACAGCACTAATCTTAGCTTTATTTGATCATCAAAAACCGTTGGAAAATAAAATATATGCTAGTGGTTATGTAATGGTTAAGGAAACAATGATTCACACATATCATCAGCCGCTTAAATACCTTCAGTCACAGACTAAGTTGCAACAATCTCGCCCCTATATATGGATGAGATTTATTTAGCAAATTCACTTAGTATTTAAGGACAGGAAAGGTGTAACAAATAAATTATTTGATATGCTGTCTAGACCATCTTTGAATGCTTTAGTAGTACTGTAGAATATTTCATTGAAACATCAATGTTATGAAGAAAAATATAGTATTGATGATGATTTCAAAGGTGTTTTTGAATCACTAACTCATGGTGTTCAGGTGGAAGAAGTCAATTTTCCTATTTATGACAGGTTGTTATATCATCTGGGTAAGTTGTGCATATCATAGACAGAAAGGGTGCAGGTTATTCAGGAAGCTCATCCTTCTCGGATTGCAGGGCATTTTGGCATAAGAAAGACTATGGTGCAAATTCAAAGGTATTGTTACTAGCCTCATATGTATGAAACAATTACGAAGTACATTAAGGGATGTGTAATGTGTTCGACAAGAAATCCAAACAATCGAAAGATTGGTTCGTACATGCCACTTCCAATTCCTTTGCAACCATGGGACAACATGGATTTTGTTGAAGGATAGACATAAATGGTGAATAGGACCAGGATACATATTCTTCGAGGTTACTGCAGTAAACATCCTAAGTTGTGGGATGAATCTTTACCTTATGTGCAACATGCTTACAATCAAGCCTTACATTCTTCTCTAACTGCGCCATGACAAGCATCGAGTCAAGCCAAGTACAAATTGCACCACGACAAGCATCGAGTTGATCATCATTTTCAGGTCGATAATCAGGTATGGTTGTATATCAGCAAAGACAGGTTGAAAGGAGAAGGTAAGAAGCTGAAATCTATCAAGTATGGTCCTTTCAAGATTGTTGAGAAAGTTGGAAATAATGCATTCCGATTAGATTTACCACCTTACATGCGTATTTATTCAGTTGTGAATGTAGAAAATCTAAAGTTTTATGAACCTCTGATGATCATTGATCCCGAGGAAGATACATAGTGATCCAGCTTTATGCAGGAATGCAAAAGAATACACATGTAACCATAAATACAAATATTCAGCGGAAATAACACTTCATTTCATTAATATCAAAGAACTAAAATTTGCTTACAGACATAATAGAAATAAACTAGCTAGGGCGTTGGTAGCTTATCTCTGAGAAGATGTGTGGTGGCTACAGGCCTCTGAACTGAGTTATAATGAGGCTCGAGGGCCTATTTATTATTTAGAAACAATGGAAAACCTTAAACATCCAAAACCCTAACCCTAGGAGATGAAGCGTCAAAACGTAACTTTGGCATACGATCTCCATTTAACATGCTCAATAGCTCTTTAGAAATATCTATAGGCTCGGCCACTCTTGTTTTTCCAAAAAAACATTGTTTAGGTCCTCAAAATGGCTCGGAAGTTCAGGACCCAAAAAACTGTCAAAAATAGTAAGTTGTGCCGAAACTAAAAAACTGAAAGAGACAATGGTGGGGCCCCAATTGGAATAGGTGTGTGGCCACCAATATCCACCTGGATCACATAGATTCCTACTATTGATGATTTAGCACCTGAGTATATGAATGAGTTGCAGGAAGATACCAGCTTGGATAGGATAGTTCGTACTTCCATACGAGGGGATGTGGAATATCTTCGAGTGGGGCTCAAGGGCATCAATCTGAGCAAGGTGAGATGGATATAGAATGGAAAAGTGAGGGAGTTGTACCCTCACCTGTTGTATGCTTAAAATCAAAATTTTGTGGTCCAAAAGCTTTCAAGTGGAGAGGATTGATCCAGGAGGATCTTTTTCAGTGAAGAGAGGTCATGTCAGATCCAGTAGTTCTATGTTTCGGTTCAGTCTTCAGTATCATCAGTTTTGCCAGTGTTTTTTTGAAGAAGAGGTCCTCAAAATGATCGTGGTTTAGTTTTGTCTTCATGGAGAAAATGTGGTAAAAACTTATGTCATTAGTGACAATCATTATTTGTAAAGTGTCAAAAGGCTAAGGTGAAAAATTTATGTAAAGGACCTAAGATTTAAATTCCTAAACATCTAAACCATAACACTAGACCTATGTTAAAACCTAACACATTAGATAAAGGTGTTAAAACTATTGCATAAAACCTTAAAAAACCTAAATACTAAACCATTCAGACTTTGTATTAAAACAAATAAACTAAACAGCTGCTAAATCGTTGGAATTGGCAGCGTCAGAGTTTTATATATCATGTGAACAAAAACGCGGGCAGGAATTTAACTGTTGATCGCCATACTAAAAAATGACCTATAAACCACGTCTGGTATTTGCTGCCACATGCAACTGACCATTGCAATCAATGTAGGAGAAACTGCCAGAGCAAACCACGAAATGCTAGGCACCTGTTCACATGCCGACAGTTACTCAATTCCATGCTATTTGCTGACAATCAGAGTTAAGAATTTAATATAAATTTCTATTTTGGGTTTTGATAAGGTTGTATTAAAACACACCTTTATCCTTAAAAACTAGGTGCCAGAACATGACAAAGATCGAACCCTTTTTCCATGATATTCTCAACCAAATGGCTGATTTGGCATTGAGTAGTTCGAGAGAAAACCTTACAAAGCCATCACATTTTTCCTTGAAAGGACAATGAGTGATTTGAGTTCAGATTCAGCGGGTTAGAGCCAGTTTTGTTTTCAACATTGCTCGACTATCTGGAGGCAGAATTGAGTGCATAGTTAGGCGTTGGAAAGCTAAGAGAGACAGCTTCCTATTTCCATAGACCAAAAGTGCCTATAAGCACAATCGATCTAGTGTTTTTGCTATGTAAATACTTCCTTAGATCATTCCTAATAAAGTGGACGCCCATCTTGAAATCGGACCCGAAGACGTAGTCCACCAGGGACGAACTCCATAATCAATGTTTGTTGTTTCTTCTCTCTATTCTTTGCTGTGTTTTCATTTTTAATTTGTTGCTGGTTTAAGTCATAAATGATTTCCTTCAGTCTTCCACATTAAAGCATTCATCAGTTAACAATCAATTCACTTAATGGAAAACTAATCAAACTATCTTAGCACATAATTGATCACATTCAGATCAGCTTCTTTTGCTGAGATGTTCCCTCTTTGTCTGTAACCTGAAATATGCAAACATATTATCAAATCAGAATTAAAATAAAAACATACCATATCACCTTTAATATCTCTGCATGATCTTGTTCCACCATTCAGCTACACTTTGAATGGACTATTCCATGTTCCTTTACCGCTACAAATTCTCTTCAAGAGTATCAATTACTCTCCATATTTTGCCACACTTTATCTCTGTGTGTCTACTACCTATAAGATTTAAAATATGATCCTTCTTCCTACAATCACAATTTTATTCTGCACATACAACTTCAAGAACATAAATCTGCTCTAACTTTCTCTGAAAAGAGCTTTTACTTGCTCTAATACCAAAAATGATGCAGCAAAAACTGCATCTTCATAAATCTCGTGCTCTGATACCAAAATTGATGCACCTATATGGCCGCAGATACCTTAATGTGAAGATCTAAGACTTATTCTGCCCAAAACCCGAGGATAGGTTCATATATCTCTAAGAACCTTTAAAACTCACTTTAATATTTAAAAAAATTCATTTACGCGGAAGCTCCCTTAAATCCAACCTTATGCAAAATAATCCTGATATACACGTGGATACAGTATTTGTGGGACCTGTGGGTTATGGGCCCACACCAATCTTTAACTGTGCACTTTAAAATTAATGCTTAAAATTACCTTATTGCCTTTCTCAATACCAAAGCTCTTACCTTTAGCGTTTTATCGCACATCACAAAACTCACCATATCGCAGATCACAAACTTTAACTCATTGCAATTTCACAATCACATCACCGATCTCCTCCGCAAACCTCATCCGTTGATCTATGCCTAGATCTAATAGTTATCCTCTATCTTTGGGTTTTGTCTCATCGCAGATTGCATAAATTAACAAACTCTTCCAATCGCACATAACCTATATCGCAATGTTTGTGATCTTGTGATTTTGCAAATCGGCAAACATAACATAATTCTGCACTTCACACATTTACCTCATTGGAATTTCGCAACTTTAAACTGCACCATTAACTATTATGCCATATCACATGCGTTATGCGATATGCGATGGAACCTATGGATGACACGTGGCTCCTCATTACATCTTAACTTAAAACATATAACTTGCAATAAATTATCAATAAACATATAAATCACCAATAGCGATTTGCGATATTCCATTGGGATTGTGATTTAATCTGGACTGTCCATCTCCCACTTCAGATCTACGATAAGCTCTTGACCGTCAATCTCCACTTCAGATCTGCGATAAGCTCTTAACCGTCAATCTTCGCTTCATCTCTGCGATATGATCCTAACCGTCCATCACCCTCACTTCAATTCTGCTATTTGATCTCCATCGTCTATGTTCAGAATTCACACTTCCTCCGCATCTTGGTATACTGTTGGGTTTCGGTTTTGGATTGTTCTTCTGCGGTGTTAAATCCCTCCTGAGCTTTATTCTGATAATTCAATCGTACTCAAACACAATAAAACCTCCACAATGACATTTGCACGCTATTCTCAGTATGGTCCTTTTCAGGTTCAATTGCACACTTATATTATACGAAATACTTTTATTATCCACAATTTTTATAATTCATCAACACAACACCCTCTACACAAACTAAGAATTGAGTTTTCTATTCACAAGTAAATATTTACACAATAATGAATTTCCTCTCGGTTTGATTTTCTATTTCAATGGCCTCTCAACACTACTTATCTCTCTCTCTCTTCCCGTAGACTTACAATCAAATCTCCTCTATTACCTATCTAAGAATCATGGTCTCTTAATGCCTTTGAGGCTTACAAACATATACAAAAGGTTCTGCAACCAATTCTGGTTCAGATCCTTAATCTTCTCAACTAAATCCTAAGAATCCTCTAAATCCACAAAATCATCACCTAATTCCTAAGTCTAGGATTCACAATCCCTGTGAAATCTCAACTAGCCTAAATCTCTCATGTTCTCATACATTCGAGAACATTTAAAAATATGCCTCACAATATTTAAATAAATCCTATTCTAAATGTCTCACATAAAATCACTCAAAACATTGAAAAAAACATTAATTAAATACTTAGGGAACCAAATCCCTTGAAAATACAAGACCCCTAGATTCTACTAAATGTTCAAAATTTGGAACCCTGATGCTCCTACATTAGAAAGTTTTTTAAATGACTGATTTGGGCTATGTTCACTACTATCTAGGTATTGAAGTAACTCAACATCCTAAATTTATATTCCTTTCTCAAAAGAATTACATTGGAGATATTTTGAACAATTTTGGCATGGATGAATGCAATCCTTTGACCACTCCAATGGAACAAAACATGAAGCTCACATCCATTGAAGGGAAGGAATTTGACGATGCAACGAAGTATGGACAACTTGTAGGAAGTCTTATCTACCTGGATACTACCAGACCAGACATCTCATTTTCTATTGGAATCCTCTCCAGGTTTATGCAAAAACCCTGTGAAGGACATTGGTGTACTGCAAAAAGAGTTCTAAAGTACTTGAAGGGGACTCAAGACTTTGGACTCAAATATACATAGGTGGGCGACTTCAGCTTGAAAAAATACTTTGATTCAGACTTTGATGGGGACACAGAAACAGGGGTATCTACTTCAGGTTATATCATGAGTCTTGGATTAGGAGCTATCTCATGGAGATCACACAAACAGTCAGTTCTAGAAGATTCCACAACTGAGGTAGAATATGTGGCAATAGCTGAAGTAACAAAGGAAATTGTGTGGCTTAGGAAAATCCTAGAAGATCAACTCCACTCAACTCAACAATTCTACAATAAAATTGGCCAAGAACCCAAAGCTCCATGATCAAACAAAGAACATCAATACAAAATACCATCTGATTTGACGTCATGGTGAGGCCAAAAATATCCATCTACGTCATTTTTCCATAAATGAGCAGACTACAGACATCTTCACCAAAGCGCTTGGAAGAGAAAAGTTTGAAAAATTAAAAATGATGCTTGGACTCACCAACACCCCTTCAGATTAAAGGGGGAATGTTGACACCTAATACTAAGGGATTGGGTGATATTGTGTAATATTTTAAATTAGGAGATAAGTAAGGCTAAGAGACATTGAGAAATGAATCCCAATAGTCTCACCTCCTTGTATAAATTCATGCACACCCTCAATAAAATTCATATTCCAATTTGCGGAGTTACCTCTTGGCCTTAAAATTTTAAGTGCTTTGTTATATGTAATTCTTTAATGCATCTATAAGCAAAATATCTTGGATCAAGTGGTATTAGAGCAGGTCTTTGTTGATGAAAATTTCATGAGTATATTCTAACCAAAAACAAGTTGCAAAGAGGAAAAGGAAATATTAAGTCCTTTGATCCCTAAGTAGGACGTGCACCACAAAGAAGAAACATGGCAGATGAGGAAGCTCATTAGCAAGAAGAGCAGAATTACTGGAAGGCATTATACAACATGGCAAAGAAAGTAGAAAAACTATTTGTAGAGTATGAGAAGACCATCAAGCCCATGAAGAGAGATTCAAATGATCATGGATCAGTAAGTCATGGAGATGGTGGAGAAGCATCCCTTCCCTCTCCATCTTCTAGTGATAGTTCCTCTTCTTCTTCTCATCATTCTCGTAGACATCATAGGCATACATATAAGAAAAATTTGCTTAAACTAGATGTAAAGTTTGACTTGCCTATGTATACTGGAGAATGTAATGTGGAAAAGCTAAAAAAATGGATTAGATAGATTAAGGTCTACTGCCAGATTCAACAGATCAAGAAAGATGAGGAAAATATCCAATTGGCATCCCTTCGACTGGGTCGCACTGCTCTCATTTGGTGGGAGAGAAAATTGCATGGTAGCAAAAATATGGGTAACCTTCTCTCCTCATGGTCAAATTTTATTTTTCATTAAAAATTGAGTTTTACCCATTAGGCTATAAGAAAAAGGCATTAGTGGAATGGAAACGCCTAAATCAAGGCAAAGGTCAAGGTGTCAAAAAATTCACTGAAGAATTTAGAAAACAAGCCTTGAACTTAGACATTTCATTAGATTCACCAAAGATTTTAACTAAGTATATCGGTTCTTTACATAGTCACATAAGACATTCATTATTATTGTTTCAGCATGCTACTATCGATGAGGCCAGTGTGAAGGCCATGCATCTTGAAACCAGGGGATGCATGAAAAAAATGACCAACCAAAAAGAGCTGCAACAACTAAGAGAAGAGGAGCAAAGCCCTCTTGTACACATAGTGAGAAAGAGGGACACGACGAAGAGAATTGCTGGAAACTACACCATGAGCTAAGACCTGAGAGGGATGACAGAAAGGAGAGGTAGAAGAGAGTTTCCACCATGCAACAAGATCAAAAGTTTGAATCAGAGGAATATGAGAAGGTCATGGCTGCGGGAGTTGCATGAGGTAGACCAATTGATATGGGATCAGATTCCGGTGACGAAAAGAGGATTGCAGCTCTTGGAATCACAATAGATGGACCCATCAATTTGGGTTCAGATTCGGGTGATGAAGCAAAATTTTTAATAAATAGTGTATCAAATATGAAAAGGTCACCCAAAGTGGCATGGCTCCAGGAACTTGAGGAGATAAATCAAAGAATTGAAGCAGATAATACTGAGCTAATGAGACTCTTATAGGAAGTAGAAAAGGAGAAATAAAGGTTTCTATGCCAGTTAAAGCTAAGGACAAGGCCTTGGAAAAGTTGCAACATAAACACCTTGAGGTAAAAAGTGATTCTTTGATTTCATATGCTTTTCATGATGATGATTTCGTTGTTTTTGAAAAACATACTATAGGTATTAGATCAAAACTGTTAAATAAAATGGGGTATCAACGAAAATGCCTCGACATTAATGAATAGAGCATCATAAAACCCATCAAAGTAGAAGAATTAACCTGTCATACAGGACTTTGGTATCTCGGAAAGGAGGTTGGGGAATGCTCCAAAACAACTAGTGACCCACCAATGATAGATGATGAGAGCACCTCATCACATTTCAGAGAGAGTGAGGGATCCATGAACACTTATCAAAGACACATCGGTAGGAAGCGTTCCAAAATGATCCAGAAAGTTTGGAAGAGGAAGAATCATTTCAACACGGGTGAACACCAAAAATATGCATGTCAAACCCTTCAGGCCCAAAAATAACCAATGAAGAATCCAACCATCGAAAATATTCCGCAAGAAAATCTGCCACATTGAGATGACCCATTTACTTTATTAAGTAAAATATGGTTTTTTTAGAGGTAATAGCTTGTTATGGCCACAATTTATAAATCATGCATTTCCAGTAAATGTAAAAGTGATGATGTCTTTTCTATCACTTCGAAACACAATGATGGTGTTTGGCCTTTTATTATGAGTATTTGAGATATTTGTTTTTATTATGTAATCCTTGAACAATGAGTGCGTGCTATTAACTCTTAGCAAGTGAAGGGTTGTTTGAGTCATGTGTGATTGTAAAGGATGTACCATATTTGCGGGAAGGTGATTGAAAGTGTGGCGAGGACACAAGCAGTGTGCTGGATGTGTTAATGCTTTTGGTGGTCCAAAATCTCCTCAGTGGGGAGGATTGATCGAGGAGGATCTCCAATTATAAGTGGATTTAAATTTACCCCAAAATCAAAGTGGTTATAATGTGGAAAACTCCATACTAGGTTGAAGTGCTCATCGCCCTGATTCCAATGGTGCGAACGCCACTCCAATCTGAGCCCGTATGGAGAAGATAGAGCAATTCAAAGTTGTGGTCAAAGTTGGGTAGTGGGCCAAGTGTAAATGTCCTACAATTTCACCGTCAACCGGCAGGGAACCCAACACCCGAGAAGTGGGCAAATTTTTTGGGTACTTAATTCTCCAAATAACCTCTCATTTCGAGAATTTTAAAAAATATTATGTTTTTTTAATACAATAAAAAAGATATCAAAATGGGTGGCGGGCCACGAACCCTGCCAGCCCACAGCCGTATTCCATGTTATTAAATTGTTAGGGGGCGAGATGTCAACCTTTCCACCCTCGGAACCACCACCAGAACACTATATGGGTCGGAGGCCATGACCTCGCTGAACCCTCACAATGCCCCACCTATATATACACAAACACCTGGAGGTAGCAAGAATACGTGATAGGTGGGGGTCGAACCCGCCCGACCCCCGAGTAGGTGGTCCCCCAAAACAATTACCAAACAAAAAAAATGAACGCGGAAATATAAATATGGGTCGGGTCGGGATTCAAACTTGCACCCTTTGCCAACCTCCGCGACCTCCGTCAGTGGGTGTTGTCAATGCGTCACTGGCTTATCTCTTGTTAACTCTGCCATAAAAGTATATAAGAGCCTAATTTCCACAGTGTGCCCAGGCAGGGTGGAGCAACTAGGAGCGGAACCACGAGTTGGCCAGAGGGGTGAAACGATGCGCAGGGAATATTTAGGGGCATCAGAAAGATTCCCTGGGGTGCAGAACTTGCTAGTGCCAGTTTTGGACAAATTGTATGTCGATTTTACACCTCTCAGTGATAAGAACTCAATGACGATATTCGTTTCTGCATCAGAGATCTCCATTTTTCAGTCATTTTCCAGATTAGAGGTATAAGGGTTCTTTATCTAATTTTACTTATACTTCTTCTTCTTCTTATCATGTGATTGGTAAATAGGAAGGTAAGAATGAACGTATGGAAACCATGATATACTTTCTGATTTCCAGGCAGTTACATACTATTATTATTCTTTGTCCACTTCCTAGAGACTAAAGATATCAGTGGAAGAAAATTGGGGGTATACTTCATCCTTGGAAGGGGAAAGAGGAAGGAGGATCGGGACAATGAAGAGTATGGTAGTTATACCAGAGAAAAGAAAAGTTGATGACTGAGGGGGAGAATATTTCTTGACCTGGAGGAACGAGTGGAAATCCCGAAGTTGAGTAAATCAATAAGTGCACGCTAAACATAGTCTTTATGCATGAGATCTGATCAATAGGTCAAGTCTGTACTTTATACCTAGAAATCAAGAAGCTCGGGGTGTTGAAATTTGAAACAAGAAACAATGAAATTTGCATGTAGAAACAACAAGAAAATGCACACACACTAGTGTGGGATCACAGGTCACATAGTGGTGGATCCTAGCGACACATTAGTGTGCAACCAATTTTTTTGAATAAATTGGAAAATTAATTGTAATCTTATCTCATAACAACTTGTAATAGTTAACTAAGTGTGATAGACTTAGTTAGCTCAAGAATTTCAAGTTGAGGGTCAAAGGATAGGCATATAGAGTGTTTATAATATTTACAGGGTCGAGTTGCAGTTGTAGCACTATTTTAGTGTGGGTGGGATCAGTGAACTCACATTAATTGAGTTAAAATAAGTTTAACTAGTTTTAACTGTTTGATGAGGTAGTGGAATATCAAGTGAATTAAAATAGATTTAATTCACAAGTAGTGATATAAAAAGTAACTGATGATTCACTATTAATATTTGCATGCATGTCAATTCTGATGACAACCCAGTTGAAACAAAGTAGTAAAGACAAGTAAACTATCAGTTGTATTTTTGGCAAACTACCCAGGTGCAGTTATAATGTCAGGGGAAGGATCCATAGGGATTGCATGGTCAAGGAAGGTTGATTATCCTATTTAATAGGGATTAATTTCCTAGGTATTGCATGAGCAAGGCTAGGCTAAGGAAGGGCTAAGAATTGGCTAAGTGTTGGTAAATTTTTCCTAAGAATTTCTAGACAGTTTTGAGCAGGATCAGGGTGAGATGATTGGTAGAGTGTAGGATTTTATCGGCGTGAGAAAGCATTGTATTGTTTCATGATTCTTTGACTATGTAAAATATATGATAGACGGGTTTTGAGCAGGTGCTTTCCCCAAGAACATCTTGTGTTGTGTGATTTATAATTTCCTTTCTCTTTATTGCATGTGATTGAGCGATCTTGTTTTATATTCCACAAATATTGTAGAAGGATTCAATATATTTCTTTATTAATTTTCATGATTGGATTGAATCCATTGATATAATCTCTACATGCTATTATAGTTGTGTTAGAGATTTTCTACATGGTATCAGAGCGCCAGGAAGCACACCAGTGGAGAAGAAATTGAGTTTGTGTTGAACAATATTCAAATTTGCATATAGTTTCTTTGGAGCTAGAAGCAGATCAAGATGTCTTTTAATGGCTTGAGACGCAAATATGCACTCGAGGGTAGTTCGAATTATATTTCATGAAAGGACAAGATGGAGGCAGTGTTGGAGGACAATGGGTTGAAGGAACTCATAGATAATGATATTACCAAGCCCGCAGCAGTAGATGCCCAACTTCTTGATGCATGGCAGAAGAAGGTAGCAAAGATGAACAGGATCTTGTTGGAGGGAGTTTGAGATCATATCGTCTTGAGTCTCCATGGGAAGGCAACTCCATATGTTATGTGGAAGGCCTTGACAAATCTGTTTCAGAACAACATCGACCAAAGGAAGTTGGCGCTTGTTGTGCTATACAACAACCCCCCCCCCCCAATTTATTTTTATAAATAGGGACCCTTTAAAAATCAAATAGGAAATTCTTTTTAGCTCCTAAAAATAAAAAAGAATTAAAACTTAGAAAATAAAATTTCTATTTTTTTCTTTAAAAAATGCATCACATTTTACATATCTTATTTCAAAATAAGAATTGTAAAACATAAGATATGCGATTTGCAAAGTGCGCTCGAAGCCTTTCTAAAAGTAAATAATTAAAAAACCTTGTAAAATATCAAAATTACCTTTTCATCCTTCCTTTTTCGCATCGCATTTTAATTAATCAACAAAACCATAAGAAGCAAATGAAATAAGTCGCAATACCTGTGGACCCGACATAAAGATAAACTAGATAATATAAAACCTTTTGCGACCATGTGTTTTTCACATTTCGTATCGCGCGCAACTTATAATATACATCCAAAATTTTATCTTATAAAAGTTGCGATCTGCAATTTGCGCAGATCGCATTTCACAACCTTTAAAGATTAAGTATCACGAAATATTATAAGAAATAATTGCGAAATGCGTATTAAATGAATTCAGCATGTGAAAACAACTTATGTCATATAAAATGAAATTTAAGATCTTAACGGCTTTAAAATGATTGATAGATCTTACGTGCGAGGCCATGTGATATATTAAATTAGGAATTATGAAAGATGATTTATAGATTGACATCTTCTCACGTGCATTAGAAATAAATGATTGATTTACTCTTATGAGACTCCTTTTATGCTAAATTTGCTCTATTCTCAGGAAATCAATTATTTGGTTGAAGAAGTTCAAAATGAGCAAAAGAGGCAAGGAAATTTCTCAAACATCTTCCACAGAAGACGCAGATATGTCTTCATTATTCTCAGACATCGTCTGCAACAACGACTGTGGTATTTTTCCATGGGAGGCAATGTACAAACTCTTCGAAGATGAAGTACCAAGGGTGATAAACAAAGTTTCTACTACAGGCACTGATTTGACCTCCGATGCAACCCTTTTTGATGTTGCATGCTTGCACATTCATAGAATAGCAGTGAGACCAAAGATTCTTCCTTATACAGACATGGTTAAGTGGGCAATTGACCACTTAAAAATTGAAGATAAAATTTTCAAGAATTCAAGAGGAGATATTATGGGTTCTTTCAAAGCAGAGGATTTAGCAGCGATTTATCATCTACCAACCTTGAAGTAGAGATACGACAATAAGTATGTGCATACTTTCAAAGCAAAAGATATAGATCTTATCAAAGTCATCCATGAATGGAAGGACAATGAACGAAAATTGAAACAAGACAAGTTTGGTACATATGCAATTGCACAAATTCCCAATCCTTATTTTTATGTCACTGGTATGTTGTGTAGAATATTTTCCAAACCTGACAGTACTATATTTTCAAGAGATTGGGTTCCCTTAATTGACGCAATCGTCAATTCCTCTATCCTAAATTGGGCAGACATTCTATCCAATTTCCTAGCCAAGCATATCACTGAATATAGGAATAAAAGAAGTATTTCGCTCAGAGAAATACCTCCATTTTGTATGTCTTCTTATGTCATCGATGCCATTTGTTTTACTTCTAATTTTCCTACCATGGGTTGGAAATGGACTACCAAAAACCCTACCTCGATTCATATCTACCATAGAGAAATATGGGATTCTGAATTCCACTTAAACTTCTATAAAATCTGCTACAGAGTCATATTTCCCATGCATCAAATGATTTTCAACAAAAAGGCTCCAAAGGTTTCTGAAGAAGCCAATGTAGATATTCTTCCCGTAGCAATATGGTTTGCAGAAGAAAAGTTCACATATATTAGAGTATTTGGGAGTTATGCTTCTCCCCATGTTTTACCTTACTATGTTCCAGAAAAATTACTTGCAAAGGAAATATCATATCAGCTTGTCAACGGTATCACAAAGCAATTGAAAGATGGTAAAAATGATATTTGGCCTACTTTCCCTCTACAATGCGGCACCTTTGCTTTGGCTAATATTGGCCATACATGCAAATAAGTTCCTAAGATTTAGTTGTTGGGATTGACATTTATGCCAGGAAGATTATATGATCCCAATGACGTGATTAAAAATTACATCACAGAGCTAAAAATAAAGCATTTTCTAAGGAAGAAGATAAATTTGATGATTTCTTCCAAGGCATGGAAAATTTCTCTGTTGTTATCAAATATGTTTCTAGTCAATTAAGTCAAGAAGATGCTGAAGCTTTTCAAACATATAGAAACAACATACTAGAAAATGTTCCTTTGAATATGTTAACTATTGGGGATGAAAAACACAATCCGAGTGTTAGTATAGATGATGAAATGAAAGAGGTATCTAAAAATGAATCAAGTCAATTACAGCAACAGTTTAATAATTCAAATCAATCTAAGGAATCCGAATTTAAGAAAGCAAATTCAGAAATTGACCAAATTCTTCAAGAGCTAGAAGTGTTGGAGAAAAAAAAACAATGGGACAAAATCAAATTTGGAAACAGTTCAACATACTCATAACATGTTTGATCAATCCAAGCCCTCTCAAGTGAGAGACTTGGTGAATGAATGGGAAGAATTTTCTCAAGCAATAAAGACTTCAACAGAAAATCCCAATATTGATCAGACATCATGTTTTCAAACACCAGAACCTTCACAGAAAATAGTTGAAATTGTTAATCCGTTACAAAGAATTCTAGCAATGCATGACAAAGAAATCATACCGACCTACCCTACAGATTAGATAGTTATGCAAATTGAAGATATTCTGTCATTAGACATTTTCTACAGTCCTAGATACAAAGTTGTGGTTAAAAGGAATAAAAGAATAAGGATTGATGAAACAACTCCAAAACCAATAAATGAATCAGTTGATGTACTTTGGAAGGATTCCTCAGATGATCCCATTGAACATCTAACCAAGTTATCACAATATGCAGGGGCATATGCCACCGCTACTGTTGATAAAGCTACTGAGGTTAGAATATTGTTGAAACAAAAGGAAGCCAAAGTACAAGAATTAGAACAATTGCTAAACGAAGAGAAAGCCAAGTCCATTGAGTAGATCAAAATAAGCACAACTCAATTTCATGAAGATATTGAAAACCTCAAATGGAAGTTTCACACAGAGCTTAATGAAAAGCAAGCACATATGGAAAAAGCAATGGCTGAATTACAGAGTCAACCACAGTTAGAAAAATTCATCAAAGAAGCACTTGATGTAAATACTATGTTAAAGAAAGAACAAGAAATGTTTTGTCACCAAGATTCCATGATTGATTCTTATTGTGATTCCAATAAAATAATGATTCAACAAATAGCAATTTAGAAATTGGAATGTGAAAGACTTGAAAACAAAATCGAAGAACACCTTCAGTGGAAAATTTCAAACAGAGGAAAACAAGCTAATCTACCACAAATAGATAAGCTACACAAAGAATTGTTATTCACAGAATGGACAGCACAAATTAATCAAGCAGAGAAAGCAGCAACCAAGACATCCAAGAAATCAAATGAGATTATTCAGTCTATATGTGATCAATTTTTTAAAACATAACTTCTTAAAGAAAACATGTCTAATGTGTTTCCAGGAACAAAGGAAGTAGAATTAACATGGAGACAAAGAGTAGATACACAAGAGAAATTGATCAAAAAAGTTGATAAGTTTGATCAGGAAAATTACTGGAATTTTCTGATCAAACCTTACCATCAACATCAAACTCTTCAGTCTCTTACAGATTTAGAAAAAAGATCTCAGTCAGTAATTTCAAATGCTATTTTCAAGGGACAGATTCAATCACAGATATCATAGCCAGCTCAGCTTAAAGCAATGCTAGATATTTGTCAACTTCATGATCACACTCAGAAAGAAAGGAAGAATTCGCAAAGTTAGGATTGTTAGTTCAAAGTTCCCAGATTATTGTTTAAGTTAAGTTTTTAGAGAAAGGTTGTTTGAAACCTCCTCTACATTTTTGTAATAATTTTATTTTATTTTTTAGCTAATTTAGTATTTAAACCCTTCTCGTGCATTTAGATAAGGGTCCATAATTTTATTGAGAAAATTTGAAAAGAATGCTTAATTGTAAGTTAGTTTGTGAATGCCTTGATAAAGTAATGGAACACAACCTTTTCAGTTATATATATCATTTTGTTGATCAATGTTGATGCACTTTTGTATTCTTTGAAAGACTTATTGGTAGAAGAGTTGAATGTGGCCTATTATCACTCGTCAGATGAACAGAGCAGTACACATCTGGTACTATTATCATGTATGCTAAATCTATTTTTGAATATTAGTGATGAATTCAGCTTTCATGAATTATATATGAATTTTTATTTTTATTTTGAAATATTAGTTGCACGATTGTACGATATAAAGATAGAAATTGATATGTTTTATATATGATCATCAAATATATGTGATATATTTCTCATTTTCTTTTGATTAACTATTTTTTCAAGAGAAACATCTTACAAAGTAATAACTCTATTAAATATGTGATGATCTTCATCATCACAGATTGAATAGATATCATTTTAGATCACATCAAACTAGTATTATCTCAAGTTAGATTAAATTAGGCTTAAATTTAAAGTTTTGCATTTTAGAATAAATTTGTTTTAGTTTTTAGTAATTCTTCATGCAAAATCTTTTGAGAGAAACCCAACAATCAAACAAAAAACCCAAATCTGGGAAACTGGTCCCATTATATCCAGTCGGAGCCACTATTCCAAACGGAAAAGGAGCTGTCTTAAGGTCCAGACTGGGTGGTTATCCCCCTTGTTGTTTCCACAGATTTCTGAGGCCTCAACATTTTTGGTGCTAGAAAGAGGGTGACTATGAATGGCATATAAGTCTAAACCTCAAACTAGAAGCCCTCATAAGAGTTGATCTCCCTAAAAGCATTCTACAACTTCCCGATCACACTCTAGATCACCAACTCAGAAATTAGAAATAGTAAAAACCTTTCCATCATCTCCTAAAGTATCTCGACAGTCATCTGTTTCATAATTCACCCCCGAGTCTCCTGAAGTTAAGTCTTTAATTCAGAAATTAGAAGGAATATCTATTTCTGCTAAAAATCCTGTTAACCCATAAGCTTCTGAGGAAAGTGTTACTTATTTATTTAGAGAAACTTATATATTAACTAGATTTAGGAGTGAGAAACTTGGGATTCCACCTTTTGAATTTCCAATTGAACCATTTCGCAGAAAAGTTCCTATACCTAGATCTAAGTTAGACACAAGTGAAGTTACATCAAATTTCCCTTCAATTTCTCCTTCACATCCTCTCATTCAATCTCCATCTTCTCAGTTTTCATTTCTTCTACTCAAACAATCAGCGTTGTTACAACTAGTATTGTTCCAGTTGTGATCAGGAGATCAAGTCTCTTGGTGAAAAATGCTTAAAAATGAAAGTGCTCAGAATAGCTCCAAAACAGATCGACTGGATAGTGCTCGTCTTCCTGATTCCGGCGCCGCGAACGGTTCGAAAAATGGTCTCCGTATGCAAAAGTTATTCAGCTTCAAAGTTTTGTCAATTTCATTAAAAAATGGCAAAATTATACTTTGGAAAATTTTTTATTAAAAAAGGAATATTCTGGGAATATTCCGCAGAATATTCCGAGGAATATTCGCTGGCAGCCAATCAACGGGTGCCACGTGGCTAGCCCGGAGGCTGCCACGTGGCCCCAAGGCCGAATGGAATTGCGTTTTAAAAGATTTTGAAGGGCAGACGGATTCGAACCAAGACCTCCCGTATACAAACCAAACAACTTTACCACCGGGCTGTTGCAATGTTCGTTGAAATGGTGGCGGGCGGAGTGATATTTAAACTGTGCATTTGTTTATGGCGGGGCCCGGGAGGGGGCCAGCCCCCCTCCCACAGGACCCTCCAGCGGAACCGAGACTTAAACCGTCGGCGCGCTTGGCGGAGATTAAACTTTGGATAAGCGTTGAAGTGGGTTTGTTATTATATATATAACAAACGTTATGTTTTAACATAAATACAAACCGTTCAACATTTATTTTAAATCCGACTATTCCGCCATGTGAACGCAACAACTGATATTTATTACCACAGTTTAAACCGGCGGTTAAACTTGGCGGGTCCGCCTTATTTGGAGCGCTTCCACCTTATTTGTCGAAGTTAACTGCACATCCTCCACATTTAGTGGAGCTTCCTAAGGAGTAAGAGGCAGTTCAGTAAATGAGCCATAACTTTTGATTGGGAAAGTCTTTCAAGACGAATTTTTTTTTGGATTTTGGGTGTAGAGAGCATTCTGGAGCTGTTGGAGGTGTCTGCAGAGCCATCAGGGCATTGTATCTGCGAATTTTACAGCGCTTTTGACAGAGAAGCCATTAGGGCCAAGGGGAAAGATTGCTGCATTGGGCTACCTTCCTCCAATGGAGGTGAATTTGTAGTCTATTTCTACTGATTTGGATGTTCTGAGTCTGTTTTAGCAGTCTGTTTTCTCATTGGAAAACTTTATACAGATGTAATTTTATTTGAAGCATTTTATTAAAAAATGACTGAGCCTAATTAGAGGCTTTTGGACCAGCGGAGGTAGCCCAGAAGAGGGGTGAACCGCTTAAACAAACATCTGCTGTTCATCTGTGTTTTATGGCTGTTTATTTCCAGAATTTGATTGCTTAAACAGTGAAATTTCATAAGCATGTTTTCCATAAACAAGTTTATACAGTAATTAAAACTTGTTGTTTTAACTTCAAACCTCTACACAACTATTGCAGATCATATACTCTTGTTTATTCACATTCAAAACAGAACAATGAACACTTTGAATTTACAAATTAAATACTTTCATTGATTCTGTTATTAGTGTTTATATATTATTTCCTTAGACAGAGTCTGAAGAGGGCCAGGTAGCCTCTGGAACTCATCCTCTCTTTAGAGGTGACATGTCCAGTGAATGCCCCTTTAGTCCATCTCTGAAAAGGAAATAGTTTATTCTCACAATTTCAGATCATTTGAAAATATTGGAAAATGGATACCTTGCACAATTAAACAAGTACATTCCATTTTCAGATCAGGTTGGTATCGGAGCTCAAGGTTTTCCTTAAAAAATTGTGAGATTTGTGCAAGTTTATTGTGTAGTTCTGCAAATCTTGATGCTTACTAGGCTGAAACTGCAAAGAGGGGAAGGTCAACTGGTTAGAGAACAGGTTAATCCTCAACCAAGGAGGGCTAGAGTGCCATTACATCCACCTTCCATTTCATCCTCCATAGCCTTTGAATCAGCCATAAGCATGTCATCTAGAGAGGGAGAAGTCCATGAGGAAATGGATCCCAAAGAAGAAGAAAGAGTCTTTAGGAAAGCTTTCTTGGATTTGACTGAGATGGTTAGAATCCTATACCAGGAGAGAAATGACAGAATTGCCGGAGAAGGGTCTAGAAACCAAAGAGAAGAAGGAGGTTCTTCAGGAGGGAAGAAAGATAAAGATGAGTCTAAGAAAGGGAATGGAGGAAATGGTGATCCTTCATCTCCATCGTCATCCTCTTCCTCCACATCATCCTCTTCTACTTCTGTTAATCAGTCATATAAAACAAAAACCTCTTTTAAAAATCCTTTGTTGAAGCTTGATGTGAAGTTTGAGTTGCCTATGTTTAATGGTGATGTTAATGCAGAGAAATTGGATAATTGGATAAGACAGCTGGAAGTCTATCTCAGAATCCAGAATTTGCATGATGATGAAACAAAAATCCAATTAGCCTCTTTGCGAATGGATGGAGCAGCTTTGGTTTGGTGGGAAGCCAGGACTAGAGAGGAGATTAAAAAGCATGGTAAGATAACTCTAACATGGAATGAGTTTATTACAGCCATTAAGAAACATTTTTATCCTCTTGCTCACATTCAGAAAGCTATCATGAATTGGCAAAGTTTCAGGCAGCTTAAAGGTCAAAATGTGCAAGATTATACCCAAGAGTTTAGAAGGAGAGCACTTCTACTTGGGGTAGACTTACAAAGTCAAGAAACCTTGTTGAAATACATAGGTGGTTTGCACAATTATCTGCAACATACTATTCTTATGTTTAATCCTATCAGCTTAGATGAAGTCTGTGTACAGGCTACACATTTAGAAGCTAGAGGAAATAATGCTTTTGATGCTTTTGATGAGGATAGTACTTTTAAAAACAAAGGAAAGAAGAGAGTTGCTAATTCAAGAAAGGACAAAGGAAAGTTCTTTTGCAAGAACTGTTCTAAGACTAGTCATGATGAAGATCATTGTTGGAAGCTTCATCCTGAACTGAAACCAGAAAAATTCAAGAACAAAAACAAGACCAAGGAAAAGGAGAAAACTGTTGCAACAGTTGAGCAAGACTTAGGGTCAGACTCAGGAGATGAGACAAAAAGCATAGGCATGGTTTTAAAGAACAATAAAGGGAAAGAAGTGGTGCAAGACACAATTCCTAGTTCTAGCTCTTTGAATTGTCACAAAGATACTCATGATGAAAAGAGGAGGATAGAGCTTTTCCATGTGAGGGTAATTTCCAAGCATACCAAAATTGACACACTATTTGACAGTGGGTCACAAGCTAATCTTATTTCTGAAGATTTGGTCAAGCAGTTGAAACTTGAGACCATTCCACATCCAAAGCCTTATCCACTTGGATGGATATGCAAGGATGCTAATTTGCAGGTTTCAAGGAAGTGCATATTGCGCTTTGCAATAACTGCACACTTTGTTGACACAGTGGAACTTGATGTGGTGCCACTTGACATCTCAGGTATGGTTTTGGGAAGTCCTTATTTGTTTGACAGAAAGGCCATCTTTCATCGCCATGAAAACAAGTATCACTTGTTCAAAGATGGTAAAGAGTACATTGTGAGAGCTCACAAGAAGAAGATGGAATCTTCTTTACTACATGCAGGTCAATTGAAAAGATTGGTTAATGCAAGTCAAAGTCTAACTTTGTTGATGTTGAAACGACTGGATTTTGAGCATTTTCCATTTTATGATGTTGCTAATCATTTGTCTCAGTTTGATAGCAGTTCGTCTTTGAAAAAAGATGATGTTGTGTTGCATGAATTACCTTTTGGGTCAGCCAATGCAATGAATGAAGTGTCAAAGCAAAGCAGTGCAAGCAAGAAGGACACAAAATTCAGCATGGGAAAAAGTTGGTTTCAGAATGGTACAATTCGCCATGGTAACAGTTTGCATGGTGAAGGTTGTTTTAAATCTTTCTGGAAGTTTGATCAATGTAGAGAAAGTTTATTTTCTGCAAAGTACTATTGTTGTTCAGCAAATTTTAATCATTTGCGTCATGACTCCGTCAATCTTAGCAATGGTAGATCAGTTGATTCCAGAGACAGGTTGTCATTTTCTCAAAAGCTTCAGTTGATGAAATCGGGTAGATTTCAGTTGTTCAAAGGTGGAAGAGTGGAGAATCAGTCTCCACATCATCAGTTTCAGTAATCAGAAAGCTTTTGAGGGTCCAAAAGCTTCCCATTTGGGAGGTGTGATCAGGAGATCAAGTCTCTTGGTGAAAAATGCTTAAAAATGAAAGTGCTCAGAATGAAACACTCCAAAAGATGGAGATGGGATGAGGTAACAAATCTTCTGGGATTCTGAAAAAACGCCAGACAGTTCGAAAAATGGTCTCTGTATGCAGAAGTTATTCAAGTTCAAAGTTTTGTCAATTTCAATTAAAAAGGGCAAATTTGACTTTGGAAAAAATTTTATTAAAAAAAGAATATTCCACAGAATATTCCGCAGAATATTCCGTGGAATATTCGGCGGCAGCCAATTAACGGGTGCCACGTGGCTAGCCCGGAGGCCGCCACGTGGCCCCAAGGCCGAATGGAAATTGCGTTTCAAAAGTTTTTGGTGGCCGACGGATTCGAACCCCGACCTCCCGGATACAAACCAAACCACTTTACCAACTGGGATATGAGTCATTCGTTAATTATAGCGCGGAAGAAACTATATTTAAGGGGTGAAATTGTAATCGGCGGGGCCCGAAGGGGGCCAGCCCCGGAGGGCCAGCCCCCATTCTCACACGACCGTCGGCCAGAGCCAAGGGCCAGTTCTTTGGCGCGCAATGTGGCGGATGACTTTGGTTAACGTTTTTTGTGGGTTTGTATAACAAATATTGTGTTATATTTAATATAACAAAACCGTAACATTTATGAAACCCGACGGTTACGGTCAGCATATATGAACGCAACCACTCACATTAATAACCACAGTTAAACCGGCGGTTAAACCTGGCGGGTCCGCCTTATTTGGAGCGCTTCACCTATTTTGTCGAAGTTAACTGCACCTCCTCCACATTTAGTGGAGCTTCCTAAGGGGTAAGAGGCAGTTCAGTAAATGAGCCATAACTTTTGATGGGGAAAGCCTTTCAAGACGAATTTTTTTTTGATTTTGAGTGTAGAGAGCATTCTGGAGCTGTTGGAGGTGTCTGCAGAGCCATCAGGGCATTGTATCTGCGAATTTTACAGCGCTTTTGACAGAGAAGCCATCAGGGCCAAGGGGAAACATTGCTGCATTGGGCTACCTTCCTCCAATGGAGGTGAATTTGTAGTCTATTTATAATGATTTGGATGTTCTGAGTCTGTTTTAGCAGTCTGTTTTCTCATTGGAAAACTTTATACAGATGTAATTTTATTTGAAGCATTTAATCAAAAAAGGACTGAGCCTAATTAGAGGCTTTTGGACCAGCGGAGGTAGCCCAAAAGAGGGGTGAACCGCTTAAACAAACATATGCTGTTCATCTGTGTTTTATGGCTGTTATTTTCCAGAATTTGATTGCTTAAACAGTGAAATTTCATAAACATGTTTTCCATAAACAAGTTCATACAGTAATCAAAATTTGTTGTTTAAACTTCAAACCTCTACACAACTATTGCAGATCATATACTCTTGTTTATTCACATTCAAAACAGAACAATGAACACTTTGAATTTACAAATTAAATAATTTCATTGATTCTGTTATTAGTGTTTATATATTATTTCCTTAGACAGAGTCTGAAGAGGGCCAGGTAGCCTCTGGAACTCATCCTCTCTTTAGAGGTGACATGTCCAGTGAATGCCCCTTCAGTCCATCTCTGAAAAGGAAATAGTTTATTCTCACAATTTCTGATCATTTGAAAATATTGGAAAATGGATACCTTGCACAATTAAACAAGTACATTCCATTTTCAGATCAAGTTGTAAGTTCTTCATTCATTCCCCCTACTTCTGGATCTACTTCTATATATTCACAAAGTTCAAATCCAATTATGGCTAATCGACCTTGGACAAATCCTAATGTTGTATTAATAGCCAATCCAAATCCTCTTCTGGATCATCTAGAAAAATGGTTACCTAAATATAATCTAGATGATGGTCTTCCTGTCGAAGAACATATCAATAATTTTATGTTAGCCATGAATCTAAATGGAGTTTCTCATGAAGATATTGTAGTTAGATTGTTTCCTTATACTTTACAAGGATCTGCAGGATCCTAGTATTTTTCACTTCCAGTAGGATCTATTGCCGATTGGGAAACTTTTTCACAAGTTTTCCTTGAAAATTTTGGAAATGATAGAACTGTTGCATCCCTAATCAATGCTCTTTCCAATCTTAAAGAAAATTCAGGGGAAAGGATCAAAGATTTCAACTCCAGATTTAACAAGTTATTAAACAAAATTCCAACTACTTCCAAACCTACTGTTGATGTACAAATAGAATGGTATATCTCTTCTTTGCCTTCTAATATAGCTATTTTTGTAGATAGAGTTGGTAAAGCCACCCTTTTAGAAAACATGACAGAAGCTCTTGCTGTAGAGAAAATAATTTTAGCATTAGAAAAACGTTCAGAAATAGAAGACAGGAAATCCAAGAAGGTGACATTCAGTCAAGATTCAAAAAACAAGGTCGCGAAAGATCCATTTGATCTCGAAGGTCTTCAAAAATTATTAAAGACTATGTCAAATTATATGATTGAAATAAAGAAACAGGTTGTTGAAACCTGAACCCCTAAAAAATCATTTTGCCCATTTAAGAGAAATCCTTCTTCAACATCTCAACCTCCAAACGTAATTTCGAATGTTGATTCTAATCAAGATATTGAAGATTCCTCACCATCTAAACAAGAGTTATAATCTGAGGAAGAATTTGAATTAAATGGTTTATGGGATTTCATTCTTCCCGCGGAGGAAGAAAGTGAAGCTATGCTCGTCTCTACAAGAAGTAAATCTTCTTCTGATTCAACTGTGTCACATCAGAAGCAAAACTCTCTCCCCACCAAGGAGAAAATAGTAATTAGAAAATCTAAAACTATTCAGATAGATCCTATTCCACCAAATCCCAATACAACTTCCAAAACTTTGATAGTTTTAGACACAGTGGAATATAATATAATTGAAGATATGAAAAAGACTAAAGAAAATATTTCATTACATGAAATGACCAAACTCAAGCAACAACAAATTTTTTGTCTTAGAGAACTAAAGGCAATCCCCGTAGAACCTATACAACCACCAATTATAGCACAAGCTTAGAAAGATATAGGAAAACCTCCATCATCTGCAAACAAGGTAAATCCCAATGATCTGGTTTTAATTGGTGATAGAGCTATTTCACACACTTCTCCTTTACTTTTGACTTATGAAATTTTTAACAAAAATGTTCATAACTGTCTTATTGATTCAGAAGCTTCTTCAAACATTATGCCAAGAACAATATGTACAAAATTGAATACTATTCCTCAAAAGTTAGTTGTACATATAATTCAGTTGTATAGAACAAGAGTTGAAGTTATTGGAGAAATGTTATCAATATCCATTAGGTTATCATCTAATCTAAAGGTACTGCAAGTAATTGATATCCTGGTCGCAGATATCCCTGAATTTTATGGTCTTATTTTAAGCAGAGATTGGTCTAAAAAGTTACATGGATATTTTTCTATTGATTGGTCACACATGTGGTTACCATACAATGGAAAACCAAATCAAATCATAATTGAATGTGAGAAATTCATGAAACATACAGTTATTGAATCAGAAGAAGTAAATGAACCTGTAGCCTTCACCAATAATATCATAGGAAATTATTTAGCTGAATCATTTCTTGGATCATTCAATGCTCAGGTTTCACCTTTTTCAATAAACACTGCTATTTCTCAAATTGAAAACTTTTCTCAAACATATGCTTCTAGATGTGTCAATCTTAGTAATAAAATTTCAAAATTATCCTTATGTTGGACTCTGTACTTTGATGGTTCAAAATCAGAAGATGGTGCAAGAGCAAGTTGCGTTTTAATTAATCCACAAGGAGAGAAGACAATGCTAGCTTGTAGACTTGAGTTTCAGTGTACAAATAATATTGCTGAATATGAAGCATTAATACAAGGTTTGTATAAAGCTATAGAATTGAATGTTAAATATTTGCAAGTATATGGAGATTCTGAAATAATTGTTAAACAAGTCAGAAATATGATTCATTGTGTTTTGGGACATTTAAAACATTATCAAACCTTAGCTCAGAATCTTACTTCCCATTTTACTGCATTCAATATCTCTACAGTTCCTAGATTACAAAATGCAAGTGCTAATTTACTTGCTAATGTAGCATCTAGACTCATACTAGCTGAAGAATTTAGCCCAGATAGATTTTCAATTGAGTTAATTTTTAGGCCTTTCATTCGTGACAATGTAACAGATTGGAGAGTATTTAATAATGATGCAGATATAGTAGAATTTCTTACATCTGACAAAGCTTATGAAGGTCAGATCATAGATGAACATGAAAATAATTTACAGATTGAAGATAAATCAAATACTAATTAAAATCCAAAATCTATCATCAAAATGGAAGATCTCTATGATCTGAAAGATAGGTTTAAGAAGGTAACCAATTCAAAAACTCAAAGTTCTACTTTAAAGTTTGAATTGATTAATCTTGGTACACTAGAGAAACCTCAACATATCAACTTAGATCCTGGTTTAAAGCCTGAAGAAAAGATGTCATTCATTAAATTTTTGAAAACATATAAAGATATCTTTGCATGGGATTATTCAGATCTTAAGACTTATGATACTTCCATAATTCAGCATACCATACCTATGATCTCAGATGATAAGCCTGTTCAACAAAAACTGAGAAAAATTCATCCCAATTTAGAAAGTCAAATTAAATCTGAATTAAACAAAATGCTTAAAGCCAAAGTCATTTTTCCTGTTAGACATTCGAAATGGGTGTCAAACATGGTTCTAGTTAAAAAAAAAAATGGAGACATTAGGATTTTCATAGACTTTAAGCCTGTCAGAAAGATGATTTTCCCTTACCCACCATGAAACAAATATTACAATCAGTTGCAAGATCTGAGTTGATGTCTTTTCTTGATGGATTTTCAGGATACAATCAGATCATGGTACACCCAGATGATAGATTAAAGACAAAATTCAGAAAAAATGGGGGAACATACACATATCAAAAAATGCCTTTTGGACTAATTAATGCTGGTGCTACATTTCAACGTGCTATGGATATAGCTTTCAGAGGATTAATCAATAGCTCAGTTGTTATATACTTAGATGGCATTGCTGTTTATTCTAAGCATAGAAATAATCACATTAATCACCTAAAAAATATTTTTGAAAGATGTAGAAAATACGGTATTTCATTGAATCCAAAGAAATGCTATTTCGCCTTATCAGAAGGTAAATTATTAGGATTCATCGTTTCTAAAAAAGGAATCCATATCGATCCTGATAGGATTCAAGAAATTGAAAATATTCCTCTACCACACAATAAAAAAACGATGCAATCATTTTTAGGACAAATTAATTTTGTAAAGAGGTTTGTTCCAAATTTTTCCTAGATCATCTTACCCCTATAATCAATGATCAATAAAAATTCGATTTTTAAATGGGGAAAAGAAGAAATAAATTCCTTTGAGTTGATTAAAAAATCCATCATTGAATCTCCCTTCTTGACCACTCCTGATTTTCTTAGAACATTTGTATTATATAATTTTTCTTCTGATACATCATACACAACAATTTTGACATAGTTAAATAATCAAAACAATGAAGCACCGATTGCATTTTTTAGTTCTAACCTTCAAGGTGCTGAGTTAAATTATTCAGCCATGGAAAAAGAAGCTTATGTTGTATTTAAAGCTTTGAAACATTTCAGACCTTTTCTCCTAAAAACACATACTAAAAATAGTACCTTACTCAGCAATAAGGCAATTATTAGTTCAACAGGAAGTAGGAGAAAAGAGAGAAAATTGGGTTACAACACTTCAAGAATATGATGTAGAGATACATCCGGCTAAAATTGTTAAAGGAAAAGGTCTTTGCAGGGTGTTAACCGGAGCCTATTATCTCCCAACAGAAGAAGATCAATCGAATGAAATACAACTGTCCGAGGTAAGTCTAAACGATTCACAATCACAATATGCTGATTTGAATTTTTTCTTGAAAAATGGATATGCTCCATTATATCTCAACTATACAGCAAAGTGTGCTCTGATACTTAAAGAAAATCAATATCAACTCATAGATGATGTGTTATTTAGGAGAAATTATGATTATGTATTATTGAGATGTTTAGAAAAAACTGAAGTTGAAAAAGTAATGCAGGAATTACATGATGGACCAGCTGGAGGTCATTTCGGAGGAAACACTACAGCTCATAAAATATTGCATGCTGGTTATTATTAGCCAAATCTATTTAAAGATGCACATGAATATGTGAGAAAATTTAAAGTATGTCAAACTGTAGCAGGAAGAGAAAGGAAAGCAGCATTTCCATTACAGCCAGTAAATATCCAACAACCATTTGAACAATGGGGGTTAGATATTATAGGTGAAATAACTCCTAACTCTTCAAAACAACACAGGTATATTATAACTGCAATTGACTACTTCACAAAATGGGTAGAATATATCCCATTAAAGGTGGTTAATACACAAAGTATTACAAATTTTATTGATTAGGTTATAATCACCAGGTTTGGTCTCCCATCAACTTTAATATTTGATAATGCATCTTACTTTTCTGGAAATTCCATGATAGAATTTTATTTGAAAAGAGTTTTTAAACTAAAATACTCAGCTAACTATTACCCGTAAGGTAATGGATTAGCTGAATCTACAAGTAAAAACCTTATCAGAATCATTAAACGAACTGTAGAACAAAATTATAAAAATTGGCATAAAGCACTACTATTTTCTCTTTGGGCAGATATAATCACTCACAAAGCTTCAATAGGTACTTCTCCATTTTTGTTTGTTTATGGGAAAGAAGAAATTTTACCCACAAACATAACAATACCATAATTTGCTTTAGTACAGTTTATTGAAGATAATCCTTCCTCTTCCCTTCAACTTAGACAAGATCAAATTCTTAAATTGGAAGAAGAAAGAGAAAAGGCCAAACAAACTCATATACATCATCAACAAATAATAAAAGCTTCATTTGATTCAACTTCTACCAGTCCAAAGAATTTCCAAATTGGTGATTTGGTATTGAAGTGGGACAAAATGCATGAGGAAAAGGTTAAACACACAAAGTTTCAAAAACTTTAGCTTGGTCCATTTCAAATAATTGAAAAAATAGGCCCATCAACATTTCTATTGCAAGATTTAGCAGGCAAAAAGGATTCTTTGTCTGTTAATGGGAAAATTTTGAAAAAATATTTCTCGTAGGAGGTAACCACTTCTATCTTTGTATATTAATTTTTTTTTCTTGCAAAATAAAATCTTGATTAGTATTGATAGTTGGCCTTTAAAAAGGATTCTTTGTCTGTTAATGGGAAAATTTTGAAAAAATATTTCTCGTAGGAGGTAACCACTTCTATCTTTGTATATTAATTTTTTTTTTTTCTTGAAAAAATAAAATCTTGATTAGTATTGATAGTTGGCCTTTAAAAACAAGCCTCAAATAACTTTCTTTTGGTTTTTCTTTTTACTTATAAAAAATAAAAATGTTAAAGAAGGAAAATTGAAAGATTTAGAGAGACAGATTGATTCTATCTTTCCAAAAAATGGAATTTCAATAAAACACTTATTTGTTTTGATGAAATCTCATTTTTATATAGCATGAATATTCTTTTGTCAGTCCAGAAAATAAACTTTAATATAGTAAAAAACCTTCTTGCAGAAAGGCAATTTAAAACTCAACATTATCATCCAGTATCTTAAAAGGACCTATGATTCATCCCATCTGGAAAATCTTATAAATTTTAAAAAGGAATTCAAAAGAAAATAAAAAGAGATGATTTGAAGAAAAACTTAAAAGATAATAAGTCTCATCACGAGCTTGTTTACCATGTTCATAAAGAAATAGTTAAACTGACATTACTAATACTGTCTACCAAAACAGTGTAATGACTTGAGATTATATCATATAGACAAAGGGTCTCATCAAGAGACAGCTTGATCAGTCAAATTACTATTTGTGAATGGCATTGTCATCATTTGGTTACCAAGCCAAGACAATGGCTCCTAAGAAGATAAAATATATAAGAAAAAAGTTTTCATAAATTAGATTTTACTTATGAAAATTATAAGAAATACTGGATGGAAAGATGGATCATAGCTGGGTAAAAGGTAACCTTGCCAAAAAATTAAAATTGCCTATTGGAACAGAGGCTCTATCTGTGATAAAAAGAGTAAATTTATATAAACTTGATCTGCAAAGGTTATTTACTCTCATTGCATGCATGGACAACACTGCAATGGGATGCATGTCATATCTAGACAGACAGCAGTGCCTCGTTCCATATGATGAGGAATAGAGATCTCTTCAGTGACTTGGAGGAGAAGGACCTCGAGCAGAACATAGAGTTTAGAGAGGTATAACGTGACCAAAATAGGTATAGCTACCTTTCAGAGGGAGTCTGGCTCCCATCTCAGACTAGCATATGTTTTGTATTCTCCAGGCCTAAGGAATAATATTGTCTCCATAGTGATATTGGAAGACCAGGGTTATGAGGTGATGTTTAGAAAATGAAAGGTGTTCCTTAAACACATAGCCACGAGACAGGTAAATTAGATCAGTTCAAGAGTCAAGAAACTGTATGCTCTCGAGGTTGAGGATGCATGCAAGGATTTGAGGATAAAATCAGTGGTTAATGACTTGGTGGTTAAGAGGGATCAATTATCTCTCAACATGCAACCTCAGAAGCAGTCTCAGAAGGTTGTGGAGAAGCCACAATTGGAGAAGCAGAGAGGAGACCGAGTGGAAGAGTCCACTCAAGCAGAGACCTCCAAGAGGGGGAAATTTCGAGCCAAATGGGTAGAGGGAGTACATGGAGCTATACATCTAGGTGAGAGGTTGGGTGATGTGTAGAATTGATCCCAAGAAGAAATTTGGGAAGGGTCCATTGAGATGATATGTCTCATGGATCAAACCTGGCTACGAGGAGCCCACAGTATAGCAGTAGGATGAAGGATAAGTTAGATTGATGTAGTTATATGTCAAGAGAACATAAATCAGAGTGGTAGGTGTTGGATACTGGAGCGCAGATCAGAGTTGGCAGCAGTGCAGAGTGCATGGATGCAGATGTCAGCAACGTAGAGAGTCGAGTAGACATGTGCAGTAGCTAGAAGCAGTGATAAGACTTTGATGACAAATGCATTATACTAATTCAATTGTTTTGAGGCTATTCAGTTTCAGGAGAGTTGCATGTGCGAACAACACTAGAGGAGTGTTGCATGCAGAACATTCCAAAGGTACCAGATCAAGACAGATTGATTTCTTTCTTGTTGAGAGTGAGTGTTGAAATTTGTAACAAGAAACAATGAAATTTGCATCCAAAAACAACATGAAAATTCACACACACTAGTGTGGGATCACAGGTCACACAGTGATGGATCCTAGTGACACATTAGTGTGCAACCAATTTTTTAAAATAAATTAGAAAATTAATTGTAATCTTATCTCATAACAACTTGTAATAGTTAAATAAGTGTCATAGACTTAGTTAGCTCAAGAATTTAGAGTTGAGGGTCAAAGGATAGGCATTTAGAGTTATTCTATTATTGATAAGGTCCAGTTACAGTTGTAGAACTAGTGTAGTGTGAGTGGGATCATTTGACTCACATTAATTGAGTTAAAATCAATTTAAATAGCTCTACCTATTTGATGAGGTAGTGGAAGATCAAGTGAATTAAAATAGATTTAATTCAAAAGTAGTGATATACCAAGTAACTGATGATTTGCTATTAATAGTTGCATGTATGTCAATTTTGATGACAACCCACTTGAGACAAAGGTTAAAGACAAGTAAACTATCAACTGTATTTTTGGCGAACTGCCTAGGTGCAGTTATAAAGTCAGAGGAAGGCTCCATAGGGATTGCACAGTCAAGGAAGGATAATTATCCTATTTAATGGGGATCAATTTCCTAGAAATTGAGTGAGCAAGGCTGGGCTAAGGAAGGGCTGATAATTGGCTAAGTGTTGGTCAATTTTTCCTAAGAATTGCTAGACAGTTTTGAGCAGAATCAAGGTGATACGATTGATAGAGTGCAGGATTTTCTTGGTGTGAGAAAGTATTGTGTTGTTTCATGATTCTTTGACTATGTACAATATATGATAGAGGGGTTTTGAGCAGGTTCTTTCCCCAAGAACATATTGTGTTGTGTTATTGATAATTTATTTTCTCTTACTTGCATGTGATTGAGAAATCGTGTTTTATATTCCGCAAATATTGTAAAATGAATCAATATCTTAATTTAGTACATTGCATGATCGGATTGAATCCATTGGTATAATTTCTACATGGTATTATAGCTGTGTTAGAGATTTTCTACACAGGGGGAGATGACTAGACATGATAGCCAATATCTCATAGGAAGGCTGGATTGGTTTTCCTACACAGTTTCTTGATGGAAACATATTTTAGATAAGTGTCTAATCTTTGGGTTTTGTTTCTTTAGAATTCACATTGAAATTCGTGTTGAAGAATTACAATAAAATGACTAAATTTGTCTCTTGAAATGTACAAGACACTAGTTATTTTTTTCTATTAAAATATACAGAAAGAATAGTTTCATTATGCACAAGTGAAACATTTGTATCTATGTATCAAAGTGTATAGTGAAACAAAATGCATTTATTTATTAAAACATATAATGTAATAGTAGAATATCACTATTGAAATATACAACAAATGGTTGCATTAGTTAATGGAATTGTGAGGTAGGCGCAACCATTTGTTGTATTTTTCAATAGTGATATTATACTATTACATTATATGTTTTAATATATATATATATTGAACTAATCAGTGAAACATAAAGGGTAGGGTTTTATCTTTCTATAACAAACAGTAATTGTATTTCTAGTTAAACCCTACAGGAATTTAGGTCAACACCACTTAAACTCTCTCATTCTTGGAGAAACACTGGTTATTTTTATGTACAAATTATACTCTAGATAGATAGATTACAGGGGGGGTTGCGGTAGACTGAATGTGGGAAAGCCTCACAAAAATTTCAACCTATAAGTTAATATGTGCTTAACTTAAAAAAAAAAAAAAATTAGAACCGATTAACCTTAGCGACCTAGAGGGTTGCCAATATGTAGTCTAGAACCCGACATGATAAGAAAGTCACCTCATGGGTAGGAAACAGGGTCAAGGGCACTGGCCTATCAACCTATCGAGCACCATTAGTAAACAAAATATTAGAAAGGAGTATCAAATGAAATGAAATTAAAAACTATAATATTTAAATAAGTGTTGAGAGCCTTCATGCACACAAGAAAACTAACCTTAAACTTGCAAGACCAATTATTTTAAATTCTAAAACTTTATCAACAATTCGAAATGACCATTATGGAAAAGTATTAACAGTAAATAAATTAAGCGAAGAAGAATAAAATTAACCACATTAAAAACCTTGCTATTAAAATTAAAGAGAATCTTATGGCCTTTCGAGAGGCAAAGAGTCAATTTAAAAATAAACCACACAGAAGGGTTTGAAACCCTCGATTTGCTTGACATATCTAGAAATAAAAACTCTAAAATATTAACCTATGCAAAGTATAGCATCAACTTCCAAGCTAGTGTGGTTCAACACGATACACAACTTGCCTTTTTACATTACAATCTGGAGCAACTGTGAGGAAAAGTGAAATCAGAACAACAACTGGTAGCCACCCTCAGAAGCCCAATTTGGAGATGGTTATTTATCCTGACTAGATATCTGTTCAAACACGAGGATTTCCTATGATTCACACCTGCCAAAAGAGAATGGCGGGTTAAGTACTCAGCTAAATGGTTAGGTAGCACTCAAACCAAAACATAAGGGAGGGTTTGAAACTATTATTAGAAGGAATAAGCAGATAGTTGGAGCTGCAAACCCGAGCCATAATACCCAAGATGTAAATATGAGAAAATAAATCGTTACCGATGGGAGAGGGGTTTCTCCCTTCGCCTACAGATTAGTACCATCCAAATGAAGCCCTGGGAATACCTTATAAACTGTGGTGGTAACGAGACCTCCTGCCAAACCTAAAACACAAAACCCTTAAACCATTAGTGCAACTTTGAAACCCTTGGAGTTGTTAACAGAAGGAAAACACCATCATAATGATCTGGAATGGTAAAAGAATATAAAACCGAGGTGAACATACCTGTAAGGAGAGATAAAATGGCCAAATATTCCATGATACAATCTCCATCGTAGAAAATTTGCAAAGGTTATCTCTAGGGGGTGGAATAGTGGGATGTCGAGAGGAATGCAACCAACAGAGAAGTGAGCGGTTACACAAAACTAACCCAAATGATTGTGACTGTTGATTTAGATTCAACTCGAAGCACCGTTGATGAAACCTTCAGAAATCTCAAGACACAAGGTTCTACCACATGATAGGAGATGGTTAACCATCGAGATACTTCCACAAGATACCCACCGAGCACCAATAACCCTAAGTGGAAGTTGTGTGACAATGTTTAGGAGTTGGACCAAGTTCCCAAAATCATAAGAAAAACCTTATATTGCATGTTTCATTTTCACATAAGAATTAACGTACAAACCATATTTATTTATATCTATATAGGTTTCTAATATTGTAACTAATGTGTAAAGTTTCAAATACTTTTATGACAATATGCAGTAAGATGTAATAAAGCAAGAATTATTATTATTATTATTATTATTTTTAATTTTTTTAAAATTTTTATGGTAAGATAGTTTAATATTGAAAGCATGTTACAACAATGAAATAACTTATCGTTATAAAGGTTTATGGAAGGTAACCTTTTTCACTAAATTTGAATTTTTATACATAATATATTATAAACAACCCATTTAACAGGAGTGGTGGAGTAGACTATCCATTTTGAAAGTGATATTTAGTTTCTAATTTTTCTTTAATGCTTAATATATATTAAAACTCCCATCTAATAGAGCCTTGATGACTGGTTCTAAATGTCATAATGGTGGTGACAAGGTTTAGGCATATCCATTGTTGGTTCATATTGTTTGGGTTTTAACTTTGAGCATATGATATACTCCACATTGGAATAATATTTGGAATATAGAATATACTCGACATTCAGATTAGGTATAAATATATGTCCATGCTATATCTCTATGTATCAGTTGATCATCTGAAGTTTAAGATAAGAGAGTGGGAGAGGTAACACCATAGAGGGTGGGGATCATTTTATCATGGCATTTACATGAATTTATATGCAAATTATGTGGCTTTCAGTAGGTATGTATGTCCAAGGTTCTTGTGACCACTTTGTATTCAAATTTTCTCTAGTGATAAAATATTAGATAATTTGTTGATTCACTTAGAAACATGAAGCCAACAAAATTAGCATTCCTCTGATTCAGATGTGGTTAGTGATGCTATATGAACAAGGGTTATTCTTCTAACAATTTGTATCAATGCACAACAACATGATTATAAAGGTGAGCGTCTCCTCCTTATTATACACTTTGGTGAATTTAATTTAATAAATAGATGGAATTTTTACAATTCCCAAGGCTCTCTTAATGGTAATGTTTGGCTTCATTTGTTTTTGGTTTGTATGATAGTATGTCCTCTGTTTTGTGATGAAGTGTCATACACAACTTTACGGTCAATGGTGTTGGAAATACTGAGGGGGGGGGGGGGGGAGGTGAATCAATATTCCTTTCAATTAGAGCATTAGTAAATCTTCAATTATTATCAGTGTTTGTATAATGATAGCAGCAAACAAGAGGAACAAAAATGCACACAGTTTTTAAGGTGGAAACCCACTCTGGGACAAAAACCACCTAATGTTTTTCTAATAATTCTTTAATATTCAACTCCAATTGAAAATAAAGATCCAACTTCCTAGAATCTAGAAAATCATTCTTCTCCAGCTCCCACTGGATGGATTCTCCAACGCCCGAGATTCTTCAGTAGTCCATTAAACGGATGCCCCAACACCTAATGAGCTACAACTCACCCTACCACCACCCTACCACCCTATAGAAGAATAAAAGAAGAATGGACTCCCATACCAGGGAAAATGGTCCACTTTACAATGATATAGAATGATGTAGAAGAAGAAGATATACTAGAACATTACCCCAACTTTGACACAACCACCTAATGATGATCCTAGACCTCCCAACACTGCCTCTTCAACCCTTGGCAGATAGACACCAGTACAATTTTTACAATAATGTATTTACAATGATACCTTTACAATGATTGTATGCAGTGCTGCCCACTTAAAGAGTTCATATGATGAACTTCTTGCTGCTATTATGCACCTTGGTTTCTACTCTTGTCATGCTACCCTCTGCTACACCTTGATTTACTTTTCTGCTGTAGAAAGTTTGGTCCTTTGCAATCCTTGACAACACATGATCTAGCTTTTTCTTGCCTTCTAGGAGCTCGATATTGAATCTGGTGTATCTATGTTATTTCAAATACTCAATATCTAATTTTCATTCCTATAGTAGTCCTCTGAGTTTTCTTTCCAATGCCACATTTTTGGCCCAATTTGGATTCTTCAAGAGAGATTTATACCCAATATCTCACAATGCCCTAATTATGGACTGTTTCAACAGAGCACAGTTGTACGGCATGCCACATGTCACTGTTTTTTCATTTGGCTCTGGATTTGATAGAGAAAAAAATACAAACTGTTCACTATCTTTCACTTTTTACGGAATTCCAATCTGATACTCAGAGAGATATTTATGATGATTTTACCAAGGTCACTTCTTTGAGATGAATTTCAGGACCCTGCAAAAACCCTGACTTCCACAAATCATATCTCCAAAAATATTGCGCACCTTGATCTGAAATTTTTACAGAAGCTTCCTCAGGATTTTGGCTTCACCTCATAAAAATTTCAGCTTCTGAACCTTCATATAAAAGAAGTTAGAGATAAAATTAAACAATGACCTGTTTCAGATGGTGAAATCCCTTGCCTAAGGAGGAAATGAAGATCACAATTTATATAAATGCTTAAGTTGAGAGGGTCTTCAACAAGTGAACATGGGAGGGATTTTAGGAGCTTAAAAAATATTAATTATGACTTTTCAATGACCCATGCCCCAACACCATGGGGTTTTAGCCCACTAACTGGGGGTACAAACTTCAAACATGAATATCTCTCAAACCGTGAAGAATTACATGGCATGCCATATATCAACGGAAACATCTCGAAGAGTAGAAACCACCAAAAGCATTATTGACCCAGAATATATTAATTTGGTAGGTAAAAATTCCCATGCAATATTGGGTTAGCCCCTGGTGCTGCTTGGGTTGACATCGATGACAACCGCTGATCAACAATCTCCCCCTTTGGCATTGATGGCAACACAAGTACTCCCCCTGCGATCATGAAACCTCTTCCTACAACATTCTCTCCCCCTTTGACATCAATGACAAAGAGTAACTACCCTTGAAACACAACCATCCTGTGGACTTGTATACACTTCCACTCCCCCTGACACACAACCATCCTGTGGACCTGTACACACTTCCACTCCCCCTTTATATTCTGAATAAGGAAAATCTAATGAGAACTTGGGAGAATCCCAAGCTTCTGGCAAAGATATTCCAATGCTTCACGAGTACTCTCACGATCATCAGCACTTCCTACCCAATCCGCATCTGTAAAGGAATGAATAATGAGATTGTTACCCTTGGGATACCACAAGCCATATTGTGTTGTTCCCTTTAGATATCGAAGAATTCTATTGATGGCAATAATATGTAATTATTTTGGTGCTGCTTGGAATCTTGTTACTTGTCCAACTTCTTGCATAACATCTAGCCGAGAGGCTATTACATATAGAATACTACCAATCATAGATCTGTACATCCTTTGATCCACATCCTTAGATGAGTAGTCTATGCTCAATTTGCAACTTGTTACCATTGGAGTAAGGATGGGTTTGCAATCTTCCGTTTTAAATTTATTGAGCATTTCCTTGATGTACTTGGCTTGACATATAAATATTCCTTTCTCTTGTTGAGATATTTGAAGCCCTATGAAGTATGTTAGTTCACCAAGTAAAGACATCTCGAAATCACTTTGCACCTTTGTAGCAAACTTCTTACTTAGTCAATCATCATTGCTACCAATTATTGTATCATCCTATTTAGCTATTAGACATGCTTTAGTTGCTTCATCCAGAATGTATATGTCATTTGGAGCTCGACTTGCTGTAGCCACAATTTAACCATACACACCTTTCCTGATTTCACATTTCGTGGAGTTGAATAGTATTGTGTGTCCTTGATCACACATTTGTCCAACACTGAGCATATTGTGATTCATGTTTTCAACCAATAGAACATTCTTGGCTAGAGCATATTTTCTTTCGAGAGTGATAGTACCTGATCTTATAACATTTGAAGATCCATCATTTCCAAAGGACACGATTCCATCCTTCTAATTCTCTTTCAGAGATACAAATTTATTTCTATCTCTAGTCATTTGCGTTGAGCAACCACTATCAACATACCACACATCTTTGTTCTTTTGAGCCTTGAAAGCGAGAGCAAAATTATCATTCTTCTTCTTCTTTCATGTTCGTTCGTTCTGTGGCTTCGAAGATTCTTCTGGAGGTTTTTCAAGTCTACAGTCTTTCGCTATGTGTCCAAAGTTTTTACATTTTTAACATTCAATATTATTTCTTAAATGTTCAAATCTATTGATGTTTCGCTGAGCCCTCAGAGGTTCATATTTGAGAGATCTCCTAGAATTGTATTCGTCACTAGGGTATGTGTGACATTCTACAACTTTATGACCAAATTTTCCACATGAATAACAATAGTCATAAAAAATATGTTGGTACCTGGATGGAAATTTTCGTCGAGGAATTGTCTTCCAAGGCTGTTCTTGCGAATCTTGTCCAATGAAGTCTACATGCATGTCAGATCTCATAGGTTCATTGTATTTTGTTGTAGAAGGTCCTGCTTCTTCTTCTTTGTAACCGATGTCAGTTTTGTTGTTGTAAGATCGTTGATTGTTGATGAGTTCTTCTAATTCCCTTGAGCTGTTGGCATAGTTTTGGATAATTTTTCCTTTCTTCACTTCCTCACGCAACAAGACTACTTCAGCTTCTAATTCTTCCCTTTCTTGGTTGCTTTCTTCCAACTTCTTTTGAAGTGACTCTTCAATGCATTTTTGTTCTTCAACTTCAATTTTGAGACCTTGAACTTGTTCCTCAAGATTTTTGTAACGGATCTTCTCCACCTTGAGATCTTTTATAAGCTTGATTGCTTCCTCATAAAATTCGTCTATGGTCCATCCTTCTTCTTCGTTGTTTGATACCTCTTGTTTATTGTGCTTGGGTTTATTGTGCTTTGCCATAAACAATACTCTCTCATTGGCTTCTTGTTCACTATCATTGTCTTCATTGGATGATGAGCTATCTTCTTTAGAGAGAAAGTTCCTTTTGGATCCTTGCTTGTTGAATTTCTTAAAGCCTTTCTTTCCTTTTGAGTTTCCATTACTTCTATTTGGACATTTTGCTGCAAAATGCCCAACCTCATTACAGCTGAAACATATCAATAGAAGTTTACCTTTAAATTGTCCCTTACCAATTTTTAGTTTTCTCGTGAAGTAAGAATATTCTTCATCTGAAAGACCTTCTTCATCATCTCCCTTTTCTTCACACTTATAGGTGCATGTCTTTTCAATTGAAGGTTGTTTATCATTATTGGTTTTCTTAGATGCAACGAACGTAGTTTCTAGATGCGAAGTACCCTCTTCTTGATCAAGTCTCATTTCATATGCTATGATAACTCCATGTAATTCCTCTTTGTTGAGTTTGTCCAGATTTGCACTGTATTCTAAGACCGATTGGGTTGAATCTCCCCGGTGACGTTCTAAAAATCTTCTGTATAATAGTCTTCTCGTCAACTGGCTCTCCCAATCCTTCCAGAGTATTGGTTATTTCATCAACGTATTGGAAGTATGCAGCAATGTTGCAATCTTCTTTCATTCTGAGTTGCTCAAATGTTTCTCTATAGATTTGAAGCTTTGCTTCTTTGACATTTGAGTCACCTGCATATATATTCTCAAGCTTGTCCCATACATTTTTGGCAGTTTTACAACCCAACACCTTATGATAAGTAGATTCAATAAGTCCACTGATAATAATATTCTTTAGCACCTTCATTTAATTACTTCTTTGTTCATCCGTAGTTGATGTAAATCCATTTTTGAATAGTGTCATATAATGACATACCAGAGATAGACCTCCATTCTTCCTTTCAGTGCATAATTATTTTCATTGAATAGAGGTACACCATTCTTGGTATGCTCCATAATATCCTTCCAAATGTTAAGCCCACTCGCTAGACTAGCTCGTGCAATTGTTGGAAATACTGAGAGGGGGGGTGAATTAGTATTCCTTTCAATTAGAGCATTAGTTAATATTCAATTATTATCGGTGTTTGTACAATGATAATAGAAAACAAAAGGAACACAAATGCGCACAGTTTTTAAGGTGGAAACCCACTCCGGGACAAAAACCACCTAATGCTTTTCTAATAATTCTTTAATATTCAACTCCAATTGAAAATAAAGCTTCAACTTCCTAGAATCTAGAAAAGCATTCTTCTCCAGCTCCCACTGGATGGACGCTCCAACGCCCGAGATTCTTCAGTAGTCGGTTACAAGCAGTGCCCCAACTTACCAAATGACATAAAACTGCCTAGCACCACCTACCACCCTATAGAAGAATAAAAAAGAAGAATGGACTCCCGTACCATGGAAAATGGTCCACTGCAATGATATAAGATGTTGTAGAAGAAGAGATATGCTAGACCATAACCCCAACTTTGACACAGCCACCTAATGATGATCCTAGACCTCCCAACACTACCTCTTCCAACCTTTTGCATTGAATCTGACACACTAGTACAATTTTTACAATAATGTATTTACAATGACTTAGTACAATAATTACCTTTGCAATGATAGTATGGGTGCTACCCACTTGAAGACTTCATATGATGAACTTCTTCTTTGCTTTGCTATGCTGTAGGCTGCTCTTGTCATACCCTATACTACACCTTGCTTTTGGCACTTACGCCATAGAAAGTACGGTCTGCAACCCTTGACAACACATGATCTAGCTTTTTCTTGCCTTCTAGGAGCTCGATATTGACTCTGGTGTATCTCTGTTATTTCAGATCCTCAATATTTGATTTTTGGTCCTATATTAATCCTCTTAGTCATCTTTCCAATGCCACAGGTTTGACCCAATTTTGATTCTTCAAGAGATAGTTATACCCAATCTCTCATAATGCCCTAATTATGGACTGTTTTAGCAAAGCGCACTTGTACGACGTGCCACGTGTCACTGTTTCTTCATTTGGCTCTGAAATTGATAGAGTGAAAAATAAATACTGTGCACTATTTTCCAATTTTTACGTAATTCCAATCCGATACTCAGAGAGAGAGTTATGATGATTTTACCATGGTCACTTCTTTGAGATTAATTTCAGGAGCCTGCAAAAACCTTGATTTCCACAGATCATATCTCCAAAAATGTTGCGTACCTTGATCTGAAATTTTTATAGAAGCTTCCTCAAGATTTCAGCTTCACCTCATAAAAATTTCATCTTCTGAACATTTTTAGAAAAAAATTTAGAGCGAAAATTCCATGATGACCTGTTTCAGATGGTGAAATCCTTTGCGATGGCGAAATCCTTTACCTAAGGAGAAATGAAGATCCTGGTTATATAAATGCTTAAGTTGAGGAAGGGCTTCAACAAGTGAACGTGGGAGGGATTTTAGGAGCTTAAAAAATATTAATTATGACTTTTCAATGACCCATGCCCCAACCCCATGGGGTTTTAGCCCACTATCTGGGGGTACAAACTTCAAACATGAATATCTCTCAAACCGTGAAGAATTACATGGCGTGCCATATATCAACGGAAAAATCTCGACAAGTAGAAACCATAAAAAGAATTATTGACCCAGAATATATTAATTTTATAGGTCAAAAATCCCATGCAATATTGGGTTAGCCCCTGGTGCTGCTTGGGTTGACATCAATGACAACCGCTGATCAACAAATGGGAGACGAAATCCTTCCACCCTATTTTGGCTACACAGACTTTTGTGAAGCTCTATATCCTGACTGCACTCTGCATCTCACCGATGGCCACGAGGCAAACTATATAGATTATCAATTTTAACACATCTATGTGTGTTGAAATTGTTTTTTTTTTTTTTTTTCTGCATCTTACTGCACTATGCATCTCACCAATGGCAGGGAGGTCTCTTGCTAGTTAGTTATCCATCACATAAACTTATCTGGTGGTACAAATAATTAACATAACTAAATGGGGTACATTTAGTTACTATTATATAGTTCGTTAAGACAATAAACGGGGTACATTTGTTACTATTATGTTATCTGTTTGGTTTGGTTGGTATCTAGCATATTTGTTACTATTGTATGGTTAGTTTTGTTGGTATCTGTTAGCACTGCAATTTTTCAAAATAAATTCAAAGTCTGGTCATTATTGTAATTTGTGTCTTTGATCCTCTCTTATCTCCTAACCTATGGTTGAGAATCATGGAGGGTTAAAATGTATTAGATTTTTTTTTATTTTTTAATCAAAATCCAAAATAATTATAGTTTGTTTGTGTCATAGAGTCATTAGGGTAAATTTTCTTTAATAAGTCTTTTAACTACTTTCAGTAGTTAAGGTCATGGGTTTAACTTGAGAAGTCTTATTCATTCACTATGATATTTCTACCCAAAGTTAAAGACAAAATGTCAGAGTCATTAGTTGTGTTAGGAATAACACAAGAATAACTACCCTTCCTAGAGAGGCAACTATTTTCTTCAGAAGATCAAGTTTTACAAGCAACACAAAAATAACTTCCCTTTTCAAAAAAGTAGCTATTACCTGCAAAATTGGTACAAGGAGATAAAATAAGCATTACTCAGGTGAAACAAACACTACTCTTTGAATAGTGAAGGTCTGCTAGAACAATAGGTGCTACAAATAAAAAAGGTGGCTATTTCTCATTGCAAGATTCATTAAAAAAGGTTGGCTATTTATTTGCTAAGGCTACTCAAATCTATTGCTACTCATTAAAGGTGAATTTATTAAAGTGAAGTACAAGTAGCTAAATTATTAAAAAAATTGATTGAGTGAAAGGTGCGGTGATGTTGGGTATGTGTTATATTCTTTTGGTGGGTGGAACTGCCCATGGTTTTGTGCATGGGTTTGCACATTGTTTTGGGGCATGATGGTTTTCGGCCCTTGGTATTTTGAAGATCTGGTTAAGGGAACTATGGTTATGTTCTAATCCAGGGTTAATAGATTGGGGTTTATGTATGCTTCGACATGTATATATATGTTATGTAACGCTAAAGGAATATAATGAAAAATCAAGCTGGTAGTCTCGATTTGGGATCCAGGGGAAAATATCTATGTATATCTGTTTTATGTTTTATACTCTCACTATTGTTTATTTTCTATCTTTAAGATTCGTTTGGAGATAATTTTTGTATAGGGTTAAAACCTACATTTGGTATCAGAGTTGTTTCGGCTTCAAGGGGATGCCTTTGCTATTGAGGGGTTTTTTGCTCGGGCCTGTGGTAGACCCTATTCATTGGGAGATCTACGGGATCGATTCTTGCGGTGAAATAAGATGGAGAGTAGTGGAAATATAGAGATCAATAAATTTAATGGTTAGATTTTTGAGTTGTGGAAGCTCAAGATGGAGGATCTGCTAGTGGATGAAGATCAGTGGATCACGGTAGATCCGGGTACTAAACCAACGAGAATGTCAGATGAATACTGGAAGAAGCTGGATCAGAAGGAAAAGAGAAAAATATGGTTATGTGTCTTAGATTCATTATTGTTGAATGTAACTAGGGAAGCTATGACAAAGTCTTTGCGGGACAAGGTAGGGACTTTATACCAATCTAAGTCTCTGGTGAATAAATTGTTCTTGCGAAAAAAGTTGTATAACTTGAGGATGAAGGATGGAGACTCGGTGACAGATCATTTGAAGGCCTTCAATACTATGGTAAGTCAGCTGTTATCTATTGATATTAAAATCTCAGATGAAGATAAGTGCATCGGTTTGTTATGTTCTCTACCAGATTTTTGGGAGAGTCTCGTTACTACAATAAGTAGCAATACAACTACCTTGAATTTTGATGACATTGTCTCAGCCTTGCCATCGGAGGAAATAAGACGAAAAAATATGGAGGGCGAGAATGGAGATGCCTTATCTATACGAGGAAGGTCCCAGAACAGAAACAAGAATAAGGTTTCGAGTGGGAGATATAAATCTAGAGGGAGATCTAAATCTCTAGGAAAGTTTGTAAAGATGTGCTGGAAATGTGGAAAGGAAGGGCACTACAAAAAGGATTGCAGATCTAAAGCTCGTGAGAAAGGAAAGGGATCTAATGATGCTCCTTCTGCAGAGGCAAAAACCCCCTTGGATGAAGGTGTGGATGTGTACTTGGCTTCTTCTTCAAATACACATGTAGATCATGAGTCATGGTTGATTGACTCGAGTGCATCCTTTCACTTCCCTCCCCATATGGAGTGGTTATGCGAGTATGAGAAATATGATGGAAGTGATTTATTCTTAGGGGATGATAGGAAGGCCAAAATCATCGAACATGGAAAAGTAAAGTTGAAGCTGCAAGGTGGAAGGTTTAGAACACTTCTTGGTGTTATGCATATTCCTGCATTGGCCAGAAATTTGATTTATATAAGCAAGATGGATGATGTAGGTGTAAAAATAGTGTTCGAGAAATATACCTGTAAGATCGTTCGGGGAGCACTGGTATTAATGCAGGGAGTTCGGATTGGAACTCTATACAAGCTTTAGGGAAGCACTTTTATTGATGGGTGCAACAGTTCTTTGGTTCCTGAAAGTGGATTAGAAAGCCTAGATATCTCTGGATAAAAGACCATGCTATGGCATCAAAGGCTTGGACATATTGGAGAGAAGGGCCTTTAGATACTACATGGAAATGGTATGGTAGAAGGTATGTCTAATTTCTCTATGGATTTCAATTTCTATGAACATTGTATATATGGGAAGCAGAATCAGGTGAGTTTTCCTTCTGGTGCTAAGAGGGCAAACAAGATTTTAGAGCTTGTGCATAGGGATGTGTTTGGACCTGTGTCGGTTCCATCACTGAGTAAGTCTATGTACTATGTTTCACTCATAGATGAATTCTCAAGGAATACATGGATATATTTCTTGAGGAAGAAATATGAAGTCTTTGATAGATTTAAAGAATTTAAGGCTCTAGTGGAAAACCATAAAGAGAAGAAGATAAAGGTGTTGAGGAGAGATAATGGTGGAGAGTTTTGCAAGAAGGAATTTGAAGCATTCTATAAGAAGTGTTGTATAGCACGACAAAATACTAATCCATACACACCTCAGCAAAACGGAGTTGCAGAAAGAATGAACAGAATGCTGATGGAAAGGGAAAGAAGCATGCTTAGTGGTACCAGATTAGGACAGGAATTCTGGTCAGAAGTAGTGGAGACTGCATGTTACCTAGTTAATAGATCACCTTCATCAGCATTGGAGGATAAGACTCCACATGAGCTATGGATTGGTAAGAAACCCTCTCTTTCAAATCTGAGGGTATTTGGATGTGATGCATATGTACATGTTCCAAAGGAGAAAAGGACCAAGTTGGATAATGAATCTGAAAGGTGCATCTTTATTGGGTATAAGGATGGTTTAAAAGTTTACAAGCTTTGGAACCCAGAAACAAGGAAGGTTGTGTACAACCGAGATGTGGTGTTTAGAGAGGTGAAATATGTTGTTAAACATGAATTCCTACCAAAGGAACTTGAGAAGATAGAGTTTGAGCTAAAGGAGGATGAATCAGACTCTACAACAGAAGAAAATTTAGAAGAGGAAGAGCCAAAAACTACAGCTGTGAGAAGATTAGTTTGGGAAAGAAGGAAAACAAAGAGGTATAGTCCATCTGATATCTGTTCAAATTTTGCTTTAAATATAGCTAATGATGATCTCATAACTGTCAGGGAGGCTATAGATTCAGTGGATGGAAAACTTTGGAAGGAGGCCATGGTTGATGAAATGGCATCCTTGCACAAAAATGAGCCATGGGATCTGGTGGAGTTGCTGGCTGGAAGGAAGCCCATCAGAAGAAAATCGGTGTTTAAGAAGAAGATGAATGTAGAAGGCAAGGTGGATAAATACAAAGCTCGATTGGTAGCAAAAGGTTATTCCTAGGTGCTAGGAATTGATTTTGGTGATATTTTTTCTCCTTTTGCCAAGGTTACTTCTATTAGATTACTTTTATCTATTGTTGTTGCCTTTGATTTTGAGGTAGAAGATGGATGTGAAGACAACATTTCTTCACGGGGATCTGGAAGAGGAGATCTACATGAAGCAACCTGAAGGCTTTATGGTGAAGAGTAAGAAAGCAATTATATATTGTAGGTTAAAAAAGTCACTGTATGAGTTAAAACAGTCACCAAGGATGTGGTATCAGAAATTTGATACCTATATACACGGACTTGGCTTCACCAGAAGTAAAGAGGATCACTGTGTATATTTTAAATTAATTGGTGACCGTGCTATTTATTTGGTCTTGTATGTGGATGATATGTTGCTGATTGGAAATGACAAAGAAATTATCTAGGATTTGAAGACCCAATTGTTCTCCAAATTTGACATGAAGGATCTTGGCGCTGCAAACTATATTTTGGGCATGAAAATTAAGAGAGATTAGGCAAAGAGGAAGCTCTAGTTAAACTAGAGGAGGTATGTCGAGACAATATTTCAGAGGTTCAATATAGAGGATAGCAAACCAGTGAAGGTTTCTATTCCTGTAGGTATAAAGCTATATGTTGAAAAATGTCCCAAGACACAAGAAGAAGAGAAGGATGTGTCCTATGTTCCATATGTAAGTGCAGTGGGTAGCCTGATGTATGCAATGGTCTGTACTAGACCATACATTACACATGTAGTGGGATTATTGATCAAGTTTATGTCAAAACTAGAGAAGGAACATTAGACATTAGTGAAGTAGGTTTTCATATATTTGTGTGGAACTAGTGATTATGGCTTGTGCTACCAGGGAAGACCAGGATTGGACAGAGTTTTTGACATCCATGGTTTTGTTGATGAATATTGGGCTGGAGATCTGGACCAAAGAAGATCTACAAGTGGGTATGTGTTTAGCCTATTGGAGGTGCAATCAGTTGGATGAGTAAAAGACAGTCTGTAGTGGCTCTTTCAACTATAGAGACAGAATACATGACAGCCACTCATGCAAGCAAGGAAGCAATTTGGTTGCAAAGATTGTGTTCAAGTATGGGGTTGGTGCAGCTGGCTATAAGAATAGATTGTGACAGCCAAAGTGTAATTTTCTTGGTTAAGAACCCTGCTTATCATTCAAAAACAAAGCACATTGATGTTCAATATCACTTTGTGAGGGATATGGTTGAGGATAAAAGGGTGTTTCTGGTAAAGGTGGACACTTTGAAGAATGTTGCAGTGCATTGACGAAGTCTGTGAGCACTCAGAAGTTCTCTTAGTGTAGAGAAACAATGGGTGTTGCAAAGCTAGGATAATGAGTAAGCTCTCCTGTGGCCCCTTGCAGAAAAAAACAAGTGGGAGAATGTTGGGTATGTGTTATATTCTTTCCATGATAGCTCTCCCTGTACGTTGTGTCGGGCACAACAATGGGGGCGGCAGCACCCTGGGAAAAATTTATTGGACCCTATTTTGCGGTGGGCGGACCCGCCCTATGCACAATGTTTTGGGGCATGATGGTTTTTGACCCCTAGTATTTTGTAGATCCGATCAAGGGAAATATGGTTCTGTTTTAATCCAGGGTTAATGGATTTGGGTTTATGTATGATTCGGAATGTATATATATTTGTTGTAGCAATAAAAGGAATATAATGAAAAATCAAGCTCGTAGTCCCGATTTGGGATCTAGGGGAAAATATTTGTGTATATCTGTTTTATATTTTATGCTCTCACTATTGTTTATTTTTTGTCTTTAAGATTCATTTGCAGATAATTTTTGTATAGGGTTAAAACCTACAGGTGAAATGAGTTGGAAACAGAGTTTAAATCATTTCAATTTTGTGTCACTCCCTCTCACTAAGTTTTAAGGCATGCACAATTCTCTTTATGTTTACTCTTGTGACAAACACAACAAAGCGTTTTTATCTTCCAGCAAAAAAAATTGTTACCAAGTGCGAGCAGTTAGAGCTTCATGGAGGGTTTCAATTACTCATTTTATAGGTGTGCACTTGTGGTTAGATTAATTGTTAACAAGATGGGCAAGGGTGGTAACGTGAACCGATCAGACCAATAACCATTTTTTTGACCATCGTGCTAAGCCTCAGTTCAAAGCAGTAGGGTGGTATCAGTTTTTAAGGAATTTTTTAGGTGAAAATGTGGCAGTGACTCAGGGATTTGCTGAGACATTCGATGGAGAAAAGGTCAAGTTGGGGTCTTAGACCTACAAGATCACATAGACTATCATTGCAAGGGCTACCCACACATCAGCTATAGGTGAGTCTTGGCACAAGAATAACAAAACTCTGCTTAAAGCTGATTTGAATCCATATTTAAAGGTTGAAGATGAAAATATTGGTTGGAATCCTACTATTCATATTTCATATCTTAGGCCTGAGTGGCAAGATGCCATCACCACTGTACAACATTATATAACATGTGAAGGTAGGTTTTCTACTGTGCATAAATACTAGATGAGGTTTATAGCTCATATCGCGGGCTCTAAACCTAGTAATCTACCATTTTTCCTTCATAAATCTCTCTTGTCAATGTCTCGAAAAATACAGAGAACCCCAAAATATTCTCTTCACAATATCTATCACAGAGGTTTGATCAAAATACTGGTGGTTTATCATTTGAGAAAGAAAAGAACCACATGGGAAAATTTTTTAGTTGATGAGGGATTTAGTAGTGTTAACTTAAGGAGAAGGGTAGGAAGGCCTAGATGGCTAAAGGCCTAAGAGTAGCAGTCAATCCCCACACCTACACTGACTCCTTCACAATATTTTCAATCTTCAATCTCATTTAGAAGATAGACTAGGAACTCAGCTAGGAAAGCTTGAGTTCAAATGAACACTTCTACACCAACTGTCACTCCTATACCTACAGTGCAACCACCTACAGTGCAACCACCTGTAGTGAAACTATCCAAGGACGTATACACTAGAAGATCATCCAAGGAGACAAAAACCTTGAGGTATTTCATGCAGGAGCATGCAAACAAGCTTAAACAAAAAGCTACCCTTCTTGATGAAAACATTATTTCTAAGAGCAAGGAAGAGAAAACTTCCTATTCAAAGAGCACGCGTAGGAGAAAAATGATTTTGATAGAGGGAACTTTAGTGGAAGTCAGCCCTGAAACCTTGACACCAAGACTATTATAGAGGCTAGATAGGAGAATCAAGAAAACAATTCCACTCCAGCACCATAGGAGCCTACACTTGCACAATTATTTTCCTCACTCAAAAAGAGGAAAAGCAAAGTTTCAGAGACCATTGTAGTAGAAGAACCTACCATAGCTCAACTTCACTCATCTACTAGTTCTTCAACCAAAGGGAAGAAGAAAGATATAATCCATTCATATTCATATTTTGAGGAGGATATCACTGAAACAAAGTTTAGTGAGTCAGAGTTTGAAGAAGCTGGACAGTTGAGAAAAGTTATCCATGGGAGAAAGAGGCCTTTATGTATTCCAAAACCATACATTCAAAGGCCTCACACCAGACCAAAGAACAAGCTCAGATTAAAAATCAGACTCATAGCCAAATCTGCTCTCAGGGATGAAATAGTAAACATAGATAAAATCCCAGAGAACGAACCGAGGAAGAAAAATACTCAGCAGAAAAAGCAAGTACAGAAGATAAATTCAAACAAAAGGGTAACCAAGGCAGAATCTATTTGGATTTTTGATTCTATACTAGATATTTGATGATAGAATGTATAGAATCATGAAAATATGAAGAAACATGTTATTTTTAGACTATATGCAATATTTTCGGATATAGCTACCCTTTTCAGAAAAAGTAGCTATTATTTTCGGATTTTGTATATGGAAGAGAAAATGTTTCTTTTTGGTTAGGTTCTCAAAATAATGACACTAATGAATGATAAAGTGAATGAAACCTCAAGGGTAATAGACTTTTTCCAAGTGTTATCTAGTCAAGATATTTTCTAGTTGGTTACTCCTTTTAGTTGGCTACTCCTACACTTTTGAAGATAAGGTTTTGGGTGTTCTTTTCAGTTAGCAGATTGCACTTTTTGTGGAGGCAGTTTTTCCAAGAAACAAGGAGCACTCAACCACATCAACTCAGCCACTTCGAGCTCCATACTGTCATGTTTTTTATTCAGTTGTATTTCAATTTAATTTTTTATTTTTAAGATAAGCTCTACTATATGTAGAGGATTGTAATAAAGTCTCTAAAAACATAATTGCACTTTTTATGGAGGCTTTTTACATAACTCATTTTTTTATATATACTATGTAAGGCAAGGAAGAAAGGGTTCATTGGTTGTCTATTTCATGGAATTTTGTGTTGTTGTAATATTCCCAATTAACCTCAAGCTAATTGGAATATTCAATTTTTCTTTACTTTTCTGATCATGAATAAATGTAACAAGAAGGAACATAAAAACTCCTAAATCAGTGAATAAATCAATGCCCCATATGAACAAGGCTAAATCTGGGCTATCTTAGTAAGACACACTTAGGTGTGAAAGGGATTGAGCCATTTGACTGGGTCAACAAGACCAAATCAACAGCGTTGTCTAGATACATTAAACCTCCTTGATGCACAACACAGTTCTAGAAGGAGATGGTTTGTGTGAAAGAGAAGATCTCATTGAAGGTTGTTTAGGGTTTACAAGCTCTTAATATATATAAGGAAGGGGATGGAAACATGTAAAGGTTGTTGAATGATATCATATTTTGATATATTGTCTATTTAGACCATATAGCTTTCTTCGTTGTTTAGCCTAGATTGCAAATGTTGTTTAGCATTGGAATCTCCCGTTTAGGAATTCCACCTCTTCTCATTGAGTAGCTCTTAGGAGAGTCTTGTATTGCATAGTCCACTGTCTGGCTTGAGGCCAAGTTTCTCCTTCCAACTACAACTCAAATCCTGTTGAGGTTTTGGTTTTCTTTGCAAGCTGCAACAAGTGGAGATTAGATCTATTCAAATCTAAGACATGTCAGTGCTCTTTTTCAATGGAGGAGCCTTCTGCTCTATTGGAGGAAGTGTATTGGAGTGATTGAGCTTCATTTCTTGATCTTGGCATGTGGCCAACTGTTATCCATACCCTACAGTGCAGTTTCTATCCCAGATCTACGTTATTCTTGTAGGAGTTGTTGCAGGGAATTTGGGTGCACCATTGGGAGAGCTGGTTTCTGAGTGTTGGGGATCTGTCCTTCACTTTGAGATCCATTGGAGGAGATATACATATTGTACTTTCTAGATCTGTTCGGCATTTTCCTGAATACTTCAGGATTTCTAAATCATTTTGCAGATCTACATTCTTAGATCTTAGATCTACTACTTATACTTGGTGTAATGCTCAAAACCCCAAGGGGATATGAAAGAGGAGCCTTTCTAGTGCATGGATCTAAATTTTTATGCACAGATTTGCTCTAGATCTGATATGTAACCAACAACAATTTGCAGCCTAATAAAATAACGTTGTCAAGGCATCTTCATTCCATTCATGTGGTTGCAACACCTCTTTTGGGGGAATTTCTTCTGTTTATGTCTTGTATTTCTAGCTATGTGTCTCATGGGCCATATTATATATCTATTTTGCTGTTGTAAATACTATTGAAGAAAATTTTATTGGCGTCCTACTCTTTCTATAGATAAACTACGTTATTTATGAAGCAGAGTGGTTGCATAGTACTGCAGCCCCAATTTTGGGCATTTTCCAGCTGTACTAGGTGTGAGAGACATGTTTAACCCACCTAGAAGGATTTTTTTCTAATCTCCTCTTAGATTCAGGTCTTAGATATTAATAGCTAAGGGATCCAAGGGTTGGTTTGCAATCCTGTAGCATACATTCTTGAAAAATGAATTTTTCAAGCATGCCTTTCTAATAGTCTGTATTTGGGGATATTACAGTGGTATCAGAGCATCATCTTGGCACAAAATTTGTTTACTGAGAAGCCAATATGTCTTCTTAAGAAAGGGAAAGACAGAAGAATAATATTGATTACATTGAAGACATAGAAAGAAAAAGACAAAACCCTTTATCGGGGAGAATGAAGAGGGTGAGACCTGAAGGTCCCTCAAGGAGATCTGTACATGAAGAAAGCCCTAGTTGTTCATCTTATATGTGCAAGAAATCATCTATGCAATCAGATCATGAACGTTATTATATGTGTAGATTTGTTGCAGGAGAGGTGAAGGAAGAAGATGGACCAAAGGAGGAGACTTTGGGTGATTATCTTCAGGAGTATGAATCCAAGTCTTGGAAAATCAAGGAGCACTTGAGCTTCCAAGAGTTCTGCTAGCTCAAGGAGGAAAGGAGATCCAGCAAGTATTATAGAAAAAGAAGAGGTAGATTCTTTCTACCAAAATTTGATGGATCATCCACATATACAGTCAAGGATTGGATAGATCAACTAGACTCATATTTGGATCTGCATCAAGTTTCTGAAAAGGAAGCCCTTAAGGTAGCAACATTGCATATTAGAGGTAAAGCTTATGCTTGGTGGTTATTTGAATCCTTTTCATTAAAGAATGAAAATATATCTACTTATGCAAAATTCACTAGGAGATTAGTGAAGAGATTTGATGTAAAACAAACTGAAACATCTTTGATTGAGCTAGCAAAGCATGAGCATGCAAAACCCTTGCATGAGTTGGAAAAATCTATTATGCCAACTCCATTTCATATTTCTGTTGAGGGGATAAAAATTTGTGTGATATTTCACCAAAGGCAAGATCCCCATTGCATAAAGATATTTCTTCTAAAAAGGAAGTCATGGAGATTCCTCCTTCAAGGGAAGACCAAGGTCTAAGGACACTCATTGATGATGAGGTGTTTTCAAATATTGATGAGGAGAAAGAACAAGAGAGCAGTAATAACGTTGTCACTTTAGTAGAACAACCATCACCACATGGGGATGCACATGAAGTTATTTCTTCAAGGGAAGGAGCTTTTGCATCTTTGCAAATGGTTCCCAAGGAGCATCATGTGACAGTCTGGTTGGGCAATGACAACTTGCTCCAAGGAGGAGGAGGAGGGATGGAACAACATCAAATGATGGAGAGCATGCACCCTTGTTTATTTCAAGGGGTTTATATTCATGAGGAGGAGACTGATATATGCAGCAAGTAGAGGGACAAATCAGCCCACTCATTCATACAGTCTACTTCAGATCTTGATGTCTCTTTACATAGAGGCATTCCACCAGGGAGACCCCCTGATTAGAAGAAGAATAAAGTGTTCTCCCAAACTTATGCAGCAGTGACATATTTGGCTAAGAAAAGAGCCTTGAGGAGACCTACCATAGCGCTGGTATCTATTGATGGTTTCCAAGGAGGGCTAAGAAATTCTCTGAAATTGCCTTTGCTATCTTCTAATCATTTATTTGCACTGGAAAAATAAGATTCAGAAGTCTATGATGACATTAGCATGATGTCAAATGACCACTCCATAGTCTTGGGGCAGCAAATGATATCTCTACATAACAAGAAGATTTCTGAATATGAAATGAGGGTGCCAACACTCTTGTATGCATGGGCCAAACTGAGAAAGTTTTAGAAGAAAGAGACCTTCCAAAAGGAGGTTGACTTCCATGGACTTCAATATTGTCTTGAGCAAGATCATCTACAAGAGAGGCAGCAAAGATGGAGTTACTACACTCCCACATGTGACTTTGGCATTGAGCATGTCAAAGAGGAGAGTGATGATGTGACAACTACTTCATTTCATAATTCTGCAGCGTTGTCATTGTTGGGATGTCTTGAGCCATATTGGGAGTCCCAAATCTTGGTGGAATATTCCAAGAACCTCTTCACATGTAAGGTTCTTGATGGGAAAATGGAATATAGGAGGTATAGGTTGGTTGATGGAGTCATTTACTTTCATGATCAGATCTATTTGACTAAAGAATCAAGGCTCAAAGACAAACTACTATATGCAACCTATGAAACCTTGCTTTCTACTCCCATTGATTTCATTAGAACACACTGTTAGTGTCGGTATCTTCATCCCTCCGTCAGTGATCAAATTCTCTTGTTGCATTGCATGTTAGGTGTCTCACTTAGTCAGCTGCATTCCATTAGGATCATGGATCATCTGACGGTAGTGGCTTGTTGTACATTTTCCCTCATGTCCTTTACCTGCTGGCCCATTTCCATTCATCAAGATCATCTGCAGTCAATTTTTGTCTTTAAATTTGTAAGAGTCATTTCTAGGGTTTCAATTTCATTAGGTCTAGGGTTTCATCAAAAAGATCTTCAAAATTTCCAATCACGATCAGCAGGCGCATGAGGAGGTTGAATAAAGTTCCAGTACCAATAAATTTCATAATCGCATGCTCAGAAATGTATTTTTCCTCAAAACCCTGTTTTGAGGGAAAATAGAGTATTTTAGGCTTTTATGTATAAATTTCATGTAATTTTAGTTCTCTCATATGTAAATAACCTCAATGGAAACCCTGGTCACCTTGCCAGGCTTCAGCAGCTCCGTCCCCTGCAAGGCAAACAAAAATCAAGTCATTCAGTTCATCAAAGGCACAAATGAAGTAAGCTGCCCAAAAACAGAGTTGAAAAAGTAAGTTACAAGGTAGACATTATAAAGGTGGGTTTATATGTATATAAACTCATTGGTCATGTTCAAAAATATTATTTGCATTCAAAGGAGAAAAAATGAGCAAGAGAGGGTCGTGTTGGAGATAAGGAGCAAGTTTGAATGAAAACTGGGCAAAGTTCAAGGGTGCGGCGCATTGGGTGAGAGGTGCGGTGCATACACGTGGTGCGGTGCATTGGGCTGGCCTCCACAGTGTAAAAAACACACTGGCACGGTGCATTGAGCAGGCGCGATGCATTGGGTTTGAGGCGCGGCGCACAGAGATGCAAGCCCAATTTCACCATAAAATTCCCCAAATTTTCCAAATTTGCTCAAATCCGTGGTGTGCAAGTAAGATAAGATTCCTTCCATTGCTAGTGAAGAGGTTTTTCTTAAAATTTATGATGGTTTAGTGTGATAGAACTCAAACCCTACCTCCTTCCAAATTTTCTCAAAAACAATTGCCTAGGGTTTGTATTTATGTTTTTGCTACCAAGTCCACTCCATCACTCCCTCATTCTTTCACTCCTTCATTCATTCTTCACTTTCATCCACTCATTCCCTAAACCCCCTATTCCCAAAAAAAAAAAAAACTTGTCTATATCATTCTCAAAACCCCTCATACCCTTTCCCTCTCACAATCCCTCATACATTCTCATCCTTGGTAGCAGAAAACTAAAAACACCATAAATCTCTTCATACTCATCAAGAAAACTCACACATTAGCAAACATTGGAAAAGATGTTGGAGAAGGCCAACAATGAGAAAAATATGTTGAGGAACATGGCATACCACTACTTGGCGAGAAACTAGGTGTGCAAAGCAAGAATCAAGAACTTGAAGGCTAAGTTGAAGAAGGCATCAAGGAGGCAAAAAAGTGCAAGATAAAATTCAAATCTTGGCCAAGGCTTCCTTGGCCCAACATAGCACTTAATGGAGAACACTCAGCCCAAATTTCAAAAAAATTGGGACACTTTTTGCATTTTTATAATTTTTGGGCCAAAACACAGGTTTTTCTACCCAATGCGCCGCGCCACCTGGCGCTCGCTTTTGATGGGGACCTCCTTTTGAGGAAAACTCAACATTTTTGGATTTTTCATGGAAAAATATGCATGGCCACAAGTGGCCAAGAAATTTTGACAGGTTTTGGGCTTCCAAAAAGGTAAAAAACACCCCAAAAATGACCTTTCTACCCCTTTTTTGACACACAGGAAGCAATCTTGGGAGTACTCAGTTTTGGAGGGGTAGATGGAGGCCAAATTCAAAAAATTCCACTTGTTTTGGAAAGTAGACAGGAAGAAATTTCCAACAAGCCCACTTGGAGAAAATTGGGACACTGGGAAGGCCTCCACAATCAGCTGCAAAAAGGCGCTACACATAGGGAAATCAGCGCGGCGCATTGGAGGAATTTTGCTCATTTTTGGTCAAAAACTCTGTTTTTCGCCTAGTTTTTTCACAGTTTGACCTTTTTCCTTCTAATTGTCAAACTCATGATGTAATTGAATGTAATTTGATGGATATGGATTTAATTAGGCTAAATTTTCACTCATAGAGGTAGATTAATCCATGAAAAGGTAGTTTACAATTGAATGAATTAGTTCCCTAGTTTTTAGAGGCAAGCTGTTCCACTGCCTACTTTTTAGTTCTCAGTTTAGAATTTGTTGGAACAGCTCCTAATCTTATGAGATCGACCCCTAGAGGCTAGGATGAGTTTTTTTTGCCTATATCTTATGTTTTTTCAGTCATTAGCATGGTGGGATTTTTGTGAAAACTTGGAGCTTATTGTATACTCATTTCAGCAGTTTGGCTAAGGAATAGACCAGTGGTTTGCAGCACTTTATGGGATTCATGTGGCATCTTGCTTTGGTATTGTGTTTTCTTCTATAATTGTAAGTATATATGTGTTTTATGTATGCCATATCTCTCTTTATTTCATCTTAACTAAATCAAACAAAGATAAAGGTAGAATACATTGAAAGTGCAGTGCTCTACCTAGGGTTTGTTTAGTTATTTATGTTTTCAGATGTTTGAAGAGGATCCCTAAGACTTTCATGCCCTCTCCAACTTCTCATTAGTCTAAGAGCTCTCCATCTCACTCAATTTTAAGTACCAAATCACTTGCCTACCTTGCCCCATAGAGATCTTTGCAAAACTAAGCCTCATTCCCCAGACCCAAATATGCCTTTCCATTTGAGCCAAAAAAACATCATCAAATTCAATCAAACACCTTTGTACACATAGCTAGCCTAAAATCAGTCATCACATCAGTCATCTCAAGCTTTCATTGGCCATATTTTCTAAGATTGACAAAGATAGAGCCCTCTCCCAACCTGGTAGGGCTAGCTACCAGGTTAAGCGTGGTTTGATGTTACCCTAGATTCTACCTTTCTCAGCATGAGGTAGATTTAGGCCACTAACATAGTGGTGACCATACTAGGGAGATTAAAAGTTTGTTGTTTGCTTTATAAACTACAGACGGAGCCTGAAGTTAGCCAGGTAGCCTTCGAACTGCTCTTGCTCTGCAAGTGCATAGTAGATGAACGCTGCTTCAGTCAATCTCCAGTTTAGTTTATAATGAACTAAACATCTAGTTTCCTCAGTAAAATCTAATCAAGTTCAGATATGATTGTTGATGGTGGACAACGATTAGACATTGCAAGGCTGAAATCATTCACTTGGAAACTCTAAATCAGTTTCGATATCAGATCCAAGGACTCCACTAGAGGATGAACCTGACCAACAGAAACATGAAAGGACAATATGGAAAGATCGGGTATTCAAGTTGGAATTTCATCCAAGACATTTTGTTCTTTGTCATAAATTATTTCTTCTCTTTTCCCAAGAATGTCAAGAAGGCTTTGCAAAGTATATTGTATTTGTGAAAAGATCCTCGGCCTGCATTTGATTCCTTCCCTTTGAAGATTGTGAATACCAAATATTTGCATGCTTTTGAGCTTGATCAAGACCTTTCTTCCGAATCTTGTGATGACCATCTTCAAACTGATGAACCTCAAGAGACCAAGACTGATTCTGCAGCATTTGTACATACCCCTATACCTTGTAAAATTCTAGATCGATACAAGCCTCTGATTTTACCTCCTATATCCCATGCTTTCCCTAAAAATCATGACCTATATCTACCAAGATTTGATGGTGAACGCGACAACATCACTGCTGAGAGACATGTTCTGAATTTTGAGTCTTTTCTTGACCTTTTTGAAGTTGATGAAGAGGATGTTAGTATTAGGCTTTTTGCTCTTTCTTTTCAAGGCCAAGTGAAGAGTTGGTTCAAAACCCTGCCTGATGCGAGCATCTCAGATTTCCAGCAGTTCGTCAAAGTTTTCCTCGACAGGTGGGTGATCAGACAGAACCCTTTCTTGATTATAGAAGAGTATAACCAGCTGAAAAGACTGCCAGGGGAGACAGTACAACAGTTTTCTGCCAGATTTAACCAAGTTTATTATTCGATGCCAGTTAATATAAGACCTCCTCTTGGATCCACTCTCTTTCACTACCCAGGTGCCTTTGATCCAGAAATTGAGTTTCAGCTGAGAGAAAGGAATCTTGCGACACTTGAAGAGATGCAGAACAATGCAGTAGATGTAGAGGCTCATTTGCTGATCCGAAGGGCAAAGTTGAAGGAAGAAGAGATGAAAAACATAGATCTAGAGGAATCGACATCTCTAGAGGTAAAACTTGAAATTTTGGTAAGTGCAGTGGAAGAGATGATGCAAAGGATCATCACAAGGAATGAGTATAATGTTCAAGCCCATGGCTCGCTGATTGAAGAAGAACAAGTTGCTGATCCAAAACATTTTGTTTCTTATCCTAGTTGTCATAGATCTGATAATGATTGTTTTATAGATCATCTTGGAGAAGAGAGAGCTGTTGATATGACATGTATGCTTGATGATGTGTTTTATACTGATGATTTGCCTCAGTTTGACCAGTATGATGATGATTATGTTCTCCAAACAGAAGCTAATTATCTTGCAGAAAAATCAACAGCTAGTTTCTGGGAGGAAGAAGTTCACTTTCAGCAACTCGAATACAATGTTCAGCCATCACATATCAGCTATGGAAATGACGAGGAAAGTGCAGCAAATTTTGAAGTAAGTGAAGGATCTTTGCATTTTTGTTTTGCCTCGTTTCAGTTCATCAGAGACAACATTCATGCAATCCGAAATCAATTGTCGACAAGTCTTGATTTGGACCATCTTGAGGGCAATAAAAACCTTGTTCAAGACTTCTCACATCCAGATTTGCAGCCCCCGAATGCCATTGATTTTAAAGTTGTAGATGAAGACATGGAAGCTGGCACATATGATCAAATGATACAATATGATTTCGTACCATTTTGCTTTGAATCATTTCAGTTTTCGAAGGGTAAATTGCATAGTATATCTTCAAATGAGCAGCATGTAGGAAATCATGTAATCTCATCGGAACCAATAGAAAATGGGTTGCAGCAGTCTTTTCAAGTTTTTCACAATCCAATAGCTGATGTGTTGGATGATGTCTGCAGTCAAAGTCTTTCTCCATTGACTATATGTAAGCTTGAAACGTGTGCTGATATAAACTTGATCCGACAACCGGTCTCTTTGTCATTTTTAGCAGGAGTCTCGTCACAAAGCTCAAAACAAAGTTTGCATTCATGGTATGAGGAGAAGAGAATTAATCCATTGGATGAGCTAAGCCCTAGTTTGCATGAACTTCAAGATCCTTATGCAGTGTTTTTGGAGGCGGATAGAGAATCCATATCATTCAACGGATCTGTTTCCAAGTTTTCACGGGAGTTGCCTCTCAGTAGTTCTCTCTTGCTGTTCATAAGTGAGCACTTGCGGAGAATTCAAACAGCAGCTAGGATGCTTACATGGTTGCATTGGTTGTTCCATTTCACTTGATCTGGCGGTGAAATAGAATAATTAGAGTAGCTTTTGATGAATAAGTTCAATTATGAGCATCTTTTCCAGTCTGTCAATTTTGTTTTAGTTTTCAGTCTTAGTTTTGAGTCAGATTTCGGTCCTGAAATTGAGTCAAGAGTTTGGTTATGGTTTGTCGAAGTTATTGACTCCATAGCCCAATGGACAAAGGCACTGCCTACTTTCCCAGAGATCTGTAGTTCTTGGCACCTCCAAGGAGCTACCATCCCCATTGGAGCCAATGTTAGTGTCGGTATCTTCATCCCTCCGTCAGTGATCAAATTCTCTTATTGCATTGCATGTTAGGTGTCTCGCTCAGTTAGCTGCATTCCATTAGGATCATGGATCATCTGACGACAGTGGCTTGTTGTACATTTTCCCTCATGTCCTTTACTTGCTAGCCCATTTCCATTCATCAAGATCATCTGTAGTCACTTTTTGTCTTTAAATTTTTAAGAGTCATTTCTAGGGTTTCAATTTCATTAGGTCTAGGGTTTCTTCAAAAATATCTTCAAAATGTCCAATAACGGTCATCAGGCGCATGAGGAGGTTGAATAAAGTTCCAGTACCAATAAATTTCATAATCGCATGCTCAGAAATGTATTTTTCCTCAAAACCCTGTTTTGAGGAAAAACAGAGTATTTTAGGTTTTTATGTATAAATTTCATGTAATTTCAGTTCTCTCATATGTAAATAACCTCAATGGAAACCCTGGTCACCTTGTCAGGCTTCAACAGCTCCATCCCCTGCAAGGCAAACAAAAATCAAGTCATTCAGTTCATCAAAGGCACAAATGGAGTAAATTGCCCAAAAACAAAGTTGAAAAAGTAAGTTACAAAGAAAACATTATAAAGGTTGGTTTATATGTATATAAACTCATTGGTCATGTTCAAAAAGCTTATTTTCATTCAAAGGAGAAAAAATGAGTAGGAGAGGGTCGTGTTGGAGATAAGGAGCAAGTTTGAATGAAAACTGGGCAAAGTTCAAGGGCACGGCACATTTTGTGAGAGGCGCGGCACATACAAGTGGCACAACACATTGGTCCGGCCTCCACAGTGTAAAAAACACACTGGAATGATGCATTGAGTAGGCGTGACGCATTGGGTTTGAGGCGCGGTGCACAGAGCTGCAAGCCTAATTTCACCATAAACTTCCCCAAAATTTCCAAATTTGCTCAAATATGTGGTGTGCAAGTAAGATAAGATTCCTTCCATTGCTAGTGAAGAGGTTTTTCTTAAAATTTATGATGGTTTAGTGTGATAGAACTCAAACCCTACCTCCTTCCAAATTTTCTCAAAAACAATTGCCTAGGGTTTGTATTTATGTTTTTGCTACCAAGTCCACTCCATCACTCCCTCACTATTTCATTCCTTCATTCATTCTTCACTTTCATCCACTCATTCCCTAAACCCCCTATTCCCAACAAACAAACAAAAAAAAAAACTTGTCTATATCATTCTCAAAACCCCTCATACCCTTTCCTTCTCACAATCCCTCATACATTCTCGTCGTTGGTAGCAGAAAACTAAAAACACCATAAATCTCTTCATACTCATCAAGAAAACTCACACATTAGCAAACATTGGAAAAGATGTTAGAGAAGGCCAACAATGAGAAAATATGTTGAGGAACATGGCATACCACTACTTGGCGAGAAACTAGGTGTGCAAAGCAAGAATCAAGAACTTGAAGGCTAAGTTGAAGAAGGCATCAAGGAGGCAAAAAAGTGCAAGATAAAATTCAAATCTTGGCCAAGGCTTCCTTGGCCCAACATAGCACTTAATGGAGAACACTCAGCCCAAATTTCAAAAAAATTGGGACACTTTTTGCATTTTTATAATTTTTGGGCCAAAACACAGGTTTTTCTGCCTAATGCGCCGCGCCACCTGGCGCTCGCTTTTGATGGGGACCTCCTTTTGAGGAAAACTCAACATTTTTGGATTTTTCATGGAAAAATATGCATGGCCACAAATGGCCAAGAAATTTTGACAGGTTTTGGGCTTCCAAAAAGGTCAAAAACACCCCAAAAATGACCTTTCTGCCCCTTTTTTGACACACAGGAAGCAGTCTTGGGAGAACTCAGTTTTGGAGGTGCAAATGGAGGCCAAATTCAAACTGGAAAGTAGACAGGCAGAAATTTCCAAAAATCCCACTTGGAGAAAATTTGGACACCGAGAAGGCCTCCAAAATCAGCTGCAAAAAGGCGCTATGCATAGGGAAATCAGCGTGGCGCATTGGAAGAATTTTGCTCATTTTTGGTCAAAAACTTTGTTTTTCGCCTAGTTTTTTCATAGTTTGACCTTTTTCCTTCTAATTGTCAAAATCATGATGTAATTGAATGTAATTTGATGGATCTTGATGTAATTAGGCTAAATTTTCACTCATAGAGGTAGATTCATCCATGAAAAGGTAGTTTACAACTGAATGAATCAGTTCCCTAGTTTTTAGAGGCAAGCTGTTCCACTACCTACTTTTTAGTTCTCAGTTCAGAATTTTTTGGAACAGCTCCTAATCTTATGAGCTAGACCCCTAGAGGCTAGGATGAGTTGTTGTTTGCCTATATCTTATGTTTTTTCAGTCATTAGCATGGTGGGATTTTTGTGAAAGCTTGGATCTTATTGTATACTCATTTCAGCAGTTTGGCTAAGGAATAGACCAATGGTTTGCAGCACTTTATGGGATTCATGTGGCATCTTTCTTTGGTATTGTGTTTTCTTCTGTAATTGTAATTCTATATTTGTTTTATGTATGCCATATCTCTCTTTATTTCATCTTAACTAAATCAAACAAAGATAAAGGTAGAATACATTGAAAGTGCAGTGCTCTACCTAGGGTTTTTTTAGTTATTTATGTTTTCAGCTGTTTGAAGAGGATCCCTGAGACTTTCATGCCCTCTCCAACTTCTCATTAGTCTAAGAGCTCTCCATATCACTCAATTTGAAGTACCAAATCACTTACCTACCTTGCCCCATAGAGATCTCTGCAAAACTGAGCCTCATTCCCCAGACCCAAATCTGCCTTTCCATTTGAGCCAACAAAACATCATCAAATTCAATCAAACACCTCTGTACACATACCTAGCCTAAAATCAGTCATCGCATCAGTCATCTCAAGATTTCATTGGCCATATTTACTGATATTGACAAGGAGAGAGCCCTCTCCCGACCTGGTAGGGCTAGCTAAAGGTTAAGCGTGGTTTGATGTTACCCTAGATTCTGCCTTTCTCAGCCTGAGGTAGATTTAGGCCCTAACACACACCATTTTATCTTAAATGGATTCATGTGGTAATACTTGGGAGAATATTTATATCAGCATTATCAAATATGCATGTACTATATGGGGATGAAGCAGCAACATAACTCTATGAAAAATTTAATTCAACCTTCTCTTTCTCTTTTTGGGGAAGGAAATAGATAGATGCAACACTCCATTTGTTTGAAGAAAACTGCTGATGAAGGGTATACTTATGTAAATCATATTTTATTTTCTGATTGCATGCACTCTTTTACTATGTATATGTAGGCCATGACTCCAAAGAGGAGTGTTATACCTTATAAACTTCATAGCCAACTTTGGGCCAAAACTATTTCTGATTATGGCTAATCCCTTGGTGAACAAAGGGAGATTTTTCAGCATGATGGGTGCTTCCCTAAAGCACCAAATATATCTTCCACTTTCAGCCATGGAGATATGTTATGGGAATCAAGTAAGTGGTGGGAAAACCACTTACCACATTTGTATCTGATGCAGGCAGGAGATGCTCTACGCTGGTTCCACCTATGGGACTATGATCCACTTCTATGATTGCATTTGATTGATCCCATATGATGATGATGATGCTATGATATTTATTTGAGTGTGTCTATGGGGGATGAAACCCCCCATATTTATTCATGCTTCAAGAGGAGGATAGAACATCATATGGCTGCTACACTATATCTTTTGTTTCTTTATGCAAAAGGCCATATGTATGACTTATGTCTTTGGGAGAATCTGTGGCAAGACATGTTTTTCTTGAATCATATTCAGCCAACACTTCCTATCCTCAACTATTTTCAAGCTTTGGAGAAGCTTATGGAAGTAATAAGGTGGGTGGACAACCACTTATTGAATTATCTTTTTAGGCGACAAGAAGGAGAACATCACTGGTCTCAATGGAGGGACTATTTTCACCATCCAATGCATCATATGGCACTTAGTCCATGTTTCTTTTGGAGCACATATGGTGATGACATTCTATTCACTATATGCATGGAAGATTGGGCAAGGAGGGTCCCTAGAATCAATGAAGGGAATCATGAGGTTCCAAGTATATTTTGGCTTCATGAGGACTATATTATTGTAGCCTAGGATCAACAACTCCACAATTATTTTACATGGAGGAAGAGACAACGTAAGTTGAGTATTCTTACCTCTCAATTCCAGCCATGCAGCCCCTATACATTGCATAAGGAGGGGATTAATGATTTTTCCTATGAGCTACCAAGGATGGCTCACTTTGTTTGGATGATAGCATGGAGATTGGAGTGCTTCATGGGGGATGAATCACCCATCATTTATAATCTCGCATGCCTTGAGAAGACCAATGGACAACATATAATTATTTTCATGTATCTCCCACTTTCTCATGATGACAACTATTTTGGTTATTCACCAAAAGAAAACTTGTATTCTTGGGAGGAGGCAATTCCATTGGAGATTTTTCATGGTCCTTGCAAGTTGCTTGAGGACAAGCAACATTTTTGAGGGGAGGACTGTAATATTCCCAATTAGCCTCAAGCTAATTGGAATATTCAATTTTTTTTACTTTTCTGATCATTAATAAATGTAACAAGAAGGAACATAAAAACTCCTAAATCAGTGAATAAATCAATGCCCCATATGAACAAGGCTAAATCTGGGCTACCTTAGTAAGACACACTTAGGTGTGAAAGGGATTGATCCATTTGACTGGGTCAACAAGATCAAATCAATGGCATTGTCTAGATACATTGAACCTCCTTGATGCATAGCGCAGTTCTAGAAGGAGATGGTTTGTGTGAAAGAGAAGATCTTATTGAAGGTGGTTTAGGGTTTACAAGCTCTTAATCTATATAAGGAAGGGGATGGCAGCATGTAAAGGTTGTTGAATGATATCATATTTTTATATATTGTCTGTTTAGACCATATAGCTTTCTTCGTTATTTAGCCTAGATTGCAAATGTTGTTTAGCATTGGAATCTCCTGTTTAGGAATTCCACCTCTTCCCATTGAGTAGCACTTGGGAGAGTCTTGTACTGCATAGTCCACTATCTGACTTGAGGCCAAGCTTCTCCTTTCAACTACAACTTGAATCCTGTTGAGGGTTTGGTTGTCTTTGCAAGTTGCAGCAAGTGGAGATTAGATCTATTCAGATCTAAGACATTTCAGTGCTCTTTTTCAATGGAGGAGCCTTCTGCTCTATTGGAGGAAGTGTATTTGAGTGATTGAGCTTCATTTCTTGATCTTGGCATGTGGCCAACTGTTATCCATACCCTACAGTGCAGTTTCTATCCTAGATCTACGTTATTCTTGTAGGAGTTGTTGCAGGGAGTTTGGGTGCACCAATGGGAAAGCTGGTTTCTGAGTGTTGGGGATTTGTCCTTCATTTTGAGATCCAATGGAGGAGATCTACATATTGTACTTTCTAGATCTGATCTGCATATTTTTGAATACTTAAATATTTTTGAATCATTCTACAAATCTGCATTCTTAGATCTCAGATCTACTGCTTATACTTGGTGTAATGCTCAAAACCACAAGGGGATTTGAAAGAGGAGCCTTTCTAGTGCATGGATTTGATATGGATCTGAATTTTTATGCACAAATCTACTCTAGATCTGATATGTAACCAACAGCAGTTTGCAGCCTAATAAAATAATGATGTCAAGGTAGCTTCAGTCCATTCATGTGGTTGCAACACCTCTTTTGAGGGAATTTCTTCTGTTTATGTCTTTTATTTCCAGGTATGTGTCTCATGGGCCATATTATACATCTATTTTTCTATTGTAAATACTATTGAAGAACATTTTATTGGCATCCTGCTCTTGCTATAGATAAACTACGTTATTTCTGAAGCATAGTGGTTGCATAGTGTTGTAGCCCCAATTTTGGGCATTTTCTAGTTGTACTAGGTGTGGGAGACCTGTTTAACCCACCTAGAAGGATTTTTTTATGATCTCCTCTTGGATTCAGGTCTTAGATATTCATATCTAAGGGATACAAGGGTTGGTTTGAAATCCTGTAGCATACATTCCTGAAAAATTCATTTTTCAGGCATGCCTTGCTAACAGTCCCTATTTGGGGATATTATAGTTGTACCATTTTGAACATATAATATATCCAAAGGCACTTTTGAGAATTAAAAAATTGTATGGTGTGTGTATTATTTATCTTCTTATGTGTTTCCATTATTTACTGTTTCATTCCAGATTATGATTTACACAGTTCTATCTGATGTTATTATCAGTATTGTGAACCTTCATGACGTATTAATATGTTTTTGTCAGTCTTGTTTTATCAAGAATTCCCGATTCAATATGAATTGAGGATAGTGCATAACCATTCATTTAGGTTGAATTAAATCATATCTCATACTATTATAAGTATTTTGAACTAGCATACGTGATTAATCTGTTTTTGTTACTCTTGATTTATCAAGAATTCCTGATTGATGAGGTCATGTTAGTTGGAAGCATTCTATGTAATAGGATTCTTAAAATTCAGAGTGAGACTCTTGTAAGTCTTTTAAAGCTTTCTTTCACTTCAGGTCTAGAATTTGTGTCACCATTTCTTCTTGACAGTAGATTTCTGTTTTACACATCTACTGTTTATCTTTATTTTTCTAACTATCAAGCTACAGACCCAACCTTGCTACCACATTATGCACCAGTCCCCTCATATGTGTGAGAGATTCTTATTTATTCAAAACCCCTTTCAGTGTGTGTGATTTCCAACCACTTTCCAAAAAACTCATTCAAGTCATAAGAAAACCCCTTCAGGTTAATATGTGTCTGGTCAAGCGCTTGTCAGAATCTAAGGGTTGATTCCAGTGCTAACATATTTTGGTGCGTTTGCCGGGAGACAAAGATTTTGAATTCAGTATTCTATTGAATTTTTTGCATGAATTCATAGTACTAGTTTGTTAAGGTGAATAAAGACTATTCACTCTTTCTGATTGTAATTGGTTCACCTGATGACTCCACAAAGAGGATGAGGGGTTTCAAGACTGCCTACCACAAGAATACGAAATCAGATATCACCTCCTGTGATTTCAGTTTATGACCTAGAAAATATCATAAAGGATGCAACGGGGAAACATAAATAAGATGAAGCTAGATCACATTCAGTGAAAAAGCTACATTCAAAATACATTCCAAAAGAAAAGGTACCATAATCTATCTCACAATCTAAAGAAGTTTCAATTTCAAAGCAATCTCCTGAAATATTTCAAGTTGAAAATACTTCCATAAAAGGAAAAGTAGATGATGTTGGCCTAGATTCAGCTGAAATTATTTCTTAGTAATCACTTAGTAAATTAGAAACAAGTATTATTCAAGTGAAAGAAGATAAGTCAGAGGTTTTAGGTGTAAGTGAAGAAAACCAAAAATCAGAAACCTTTGTGCTAACAGAATGGGAATTAGAAAAAATATCGGAAATTGCACCCTTACTAGATAGGGATATTTTAATTGAAGAATACATCAAAACAATCCTAAGCTTTCTTCAAAATCATCCTGAATATCAGTCCTCTTTTAGCCCACAACAGCAGTATTTTCCTTTTTCTCAAAACCTGTCTATTGGTTCATCTTCTTCTCATCAAGGAGGAGGTAACCTTCCTGAAAATTTGACCTTTAATCTCTCTGATGTTTTAGCTCAGCAAGAAAAATTTGAAGCTTCCCCAATCGTTCAAGAATCTACCTCTGAAACTGATTCTCTTGGAGAGGTTGAAATAATTCCATCTGCTGTCCACCATTTTTTTCAACTCCAAATTATCCTGAAAAACCAGCCCAAGAATTTCAATCTTCTGCAATTCCAAAACAAGTACAAACTCCACAAACTGAAATTTCCAGCATTCAAACTTTTGCATCAACAAGTTTTCCACTATTTGTACCTCAACATGTCATGGCCCATCCTGCTCCTACAAGGATGCAACAGATTTTTGCTGCAATATATGCACCACTTGCTCTTCCTCAACCTTTGCATCCTCTTCCTTAAGGGGATTATCTGAAATATTTTCCAAAATACATAGGGGAGGGAGAAGGAGTATTTGTTTAAGAACACCTAGTTTCCTTTTATAATTATGCTGATAACCAAAAAATTGAACATGAAGATGTCTGGTCAGGACTCTTTGTTCAAATCTTAGATGGAGAAGCTCATAAATGGTTCAGAAATTTTCCACCAAATTCAATATGTGTTTGAGGAAGTATTTGTAAAACAATGGGGTGACCGTAAGGATTACCTTCATTACCTCACATAATTTGGAGCTTTAAAGAAGAATACTGATGAGTCATTGGTAGACTTTACAAAGAGATTCAATAAATTCTATCAAAATATCCCTATATAAGTCAAACCACTTGAAATCACAACCATGATAACTTTTTCCAATGCTTTAGACTCCAAGTTTGCACTGTGGTTGAGAGCTGAGAAGCCACAAACATTGGTGGTAGGAGGCTACTATTGGAGTGCAGTCCAATCTTATGGCCTCAAAAAAACTGAAAATTCAAGAGGGGAAGGGGGCAAAGGATAAAAAGAAAATGAAAGAGGAGAAACCATCTTCCTCCTCTAAAAAGTTCACAGTTGAAGAAAAGCTTGATAAAATGTCTAATTTGATTAAAGATCTTGCTTCTAAAATGAAAAAACATGAGTTAGAAAACATGCTTGCTGTTAGGCCCATCCAAAATGAAAGAAATAGAAATCAGGCTCCTTTTACGAGACTCTTTCAACCTCAACAAATTTTACAACACCCAAGAAGAAATATTGATGATCAAAATGTTCAGCCTCCACTGAATAATTTTGCTAAAGAAAATTAGCAAGAACAAGAAGAGGAGGATGAAGGTATAGATCTTGTTGGGGAGACATCACAGTCAACTTGCTTGAATTTGCAAGAGTATGAATATTAGTTTAGGATAAATGTATTTTCAGATGATGAAGAGACTCATATTCATGTTCAAAATGAGAAAAAGTAGCCTAAAAATCAGACAAGAAATTATCCTTTGAGGTCAAAAGGGGTTGTCCAACAACCTCAAAAAAAACAAGATTCTAAAAAAATTGATGCCAAACAAAAGGAAAAGGTTAATGATGTTCCTCCATTACCTAAACTTGCCTCAATCATTAAAACTGCTGCAGAAAATAAATATTTGACTCCACTCAATTTTAGTTTCAAGTCAGAATTGAATAAAATAAAAATTCCGGTTCCACTCCTTGAATTGTTGAAAAATCCAGCCTACAAAGAGTCATTTAAAAGTCTATTACAACCATCTCTTTCTCCTGATTCTATCAATCTTGAGGATGAACATCCTATTATTTATTTGGGCATCCATGTACAATATCAAAATGATTATAATTCTCCATCTTTCTATCTTTCACTCAACATTCATAACAAATTGATGCATAACTTCCTATTAGATTCCGGGGCCTCTCACAATCTGATGCCTAAGAAAGTGATGGATGAATTAGGACTAGAAATTACTAAACAATACCATGACCTCTACACTTTTGACTCCAAAAGGGTCAAGTGTTTAGGAGTGATCAAAGATTTGGTAATTTCTCTTACCCAACTCCCCATGAAAATTCTAATGATGGATATAGTGCTTGCTGACATAACATCTAGATTTGGAATGCTTCTTTCTAGATATAAATCCAAAAAGCTAGGAGGCACTCTTCAAATGGATATGATGTATGCCTCTATCCCAATATTTGGAGGAGAATTTAGGAGATTGTATAGGGAAACACAGCTGGCTTATATCATAAGTGATTAGCAAAATCCCTAAAATTATCCTATATATGTAGAGGAGAAGGAGTTAGGGTCATCTATTTTACACCTTGCTACTAATGAAAACAATTTTTAGTCTAAAATCAGTGAAAAACAACAACTACTAGTCAAAAAAGAGCAGAATTTAGAAGCAGGACAGATCTCAAAATTGTATTCTGATGGAGCCTCATCAAGAGAGGGATCACGGGTTGGTGTAGTTCTTATTTCTCCCACTCAGCAGGTAGTGAATTTATCATACAAATTATAATTTGTCACTACTACTAACACTGTTGAATATGAAGCACTGATTCTAGGAATGAAGGCAACAAAAGATTTGGTAGCTGAGCAGTTGATTGTTTTTGGTGATTCAAAGTTGGTGGTACAACAAGTGAGAGAAAAATATCAAGTAAAAAAATTCAAAATTGAATACTTGCAAAAGTGAAGTTTGGGATTTGATTGAACATTATTTTTCAGAATTCAATTTGAATTTTGTTTCCAGTGAAGAAAATGAAACGACGGATTCACTGGCCATAGCTGCTAGTAATTTTAAGGTTCATCTTGATGTTAAAGCAACATATGATGTTTAGATTAAAAACATACCTTCCATTCCTAACAATATCAAATACTAGAAAGTATTTGAAGATGATAAAGAAATTCAGAAATTCTTGGAATGCGTGGAGGAGATTTCAGACATTTAGATTTACAATGAACAAGATACAGCTGAAAGTCAGAGCAACAAGCCATTCAAAAATACTATAGTTGGAAAAGACATTATTGATCTGAAAACAAACTTCATTCCTAATGGCTTGATTCCTTTAGAGAGGTTTTTTGACAATAATGATGTATTTTTAAAGCTTGATAGTAAGACAGATGAAGAGAGTACATTTGACTCTAATATTGGTACTGAAAATCATCCTAGATATGTTAAATTTTCTAAATTTCTTCCTCAAGAAACTAGAACTAAATATGTCAAGTTGCTGAAGAAGTATGCAGACATTTTTTATTCGTCCTACAATGATTTGAAGACATATGACAGAAGTATAATGGAGCATAAAATCCCCCTTAAATCAGAATCAAAGCCTGTAGCACATAAGATAAATTATATTAATCCTATGTTTCTCCCTATTATTGAAAAATAAATCAGAAAAATTTGGGAAGCCAAAATAATTCTGTCTTTAATATTTGCCAATTGGGTAGCTAATATAGTCCTGGTTTGAAATAAGAATGACGAAATCGGAATTTATGTTGATTTTCGTAATTTGAACCAGTGTTCACTGAAGGATAACTATCCTTTATCCAAAATGGACCATATTTTGCAGAAGGTTGTAGGCACAAAGAGGTTTTTGATGATAGATAGATTTTCAGGATATAATCAAATTTCAGTTGACAAACAAGACAAGGAGAAAACAACCTTTACTACACCCTGGGGAACTTTTATGTACAATAAGATTCCTTTCGGTTTAATGAATGCAGGTGCAACATTTCAGCGGGAAATGGACATTGCCTTTGTAGGAGAAAAGGAAGGATTTGTTGTCATTTATTTGGATGACATAATAGTATTTTCAAAATATGATCATGATCATTTAAAACATTTTCAGCAAGTGTTTGATACGTGCAAAAAAATTGGTTTGTCTTTAAACCCAAAGAAATCATGATTTTTTGTTCAAGAAGGAAAAATGTTGTGTCATATAGTAATAGAAAATGGTATTTGCATTGACCCATGGAGAGTTGAAGCTATAGAGAAAATTTGTTTACCCAGAAATAAGAAAGAGTTATAGTCATTTTTGGGTAAGATTAATTTTCTAAGGCGTTTTGTTCCAAACTTTGCAGAATTGATTAAACATATAAATGTATTGTTGAAGAAATATGCAAAGTTTAGGTGGCAAGATGAAGAAAAAAACTCTTTCTTAGTAATAAAATCTGCCTTGAATGAAGCCCCAGTGTTAATCAGCCCTGATTTTGAGAAGGATTTTCTGACTTTTTCATATGCTTCTAAGGAAACAATTGTAGGAGTTTTACTTCAAAATAACAGGGAAGGCTTGGAGAAACCAATTTATTTTTTCAACCGTGCATTAAGGTATGTTGATTTAAAGTACATCTTGGTTGAAAAACATGCATATGCACTAGTGAAGGCTTTGAAGTCTTTTCGAGTTTATGTTCTACATTCTAAAGTCATTGCTTTTGTGCCAAATATTTCTGTCAAGGATGTATTTTTGTAGCCAGACACAGATTGCAGGAGGGGAAGATAGTTGACAAAGATTCTAGAATTTGACATTGAAATCAGACCTACTAAGTTGATAAAGGGATAGGGTTTATTCTACTTAATGGCAGAATCAAATTTCAAATCTCTAAATATGAACATGAAGGTAGCTGAAGAAATAGATAAAAAAGGTATATACGATTATCGTGAACTCTTCTATTCCAATTGATATTGTTAGCCATCCATAATTGTGACAAATTCAAAGATGCCTAAAACATGTCTTTAGCCTTCAAGAAACAAATTTGAAGCAAATCTGTGAGTTCTTGAAGTCTATTATGTTCAATATCCTTCATAAGACCCATCTCATTGATGTCTTCACTCAAAATCCTCAAAGAAGCACTGTTGTCTCAAAGAAAGACTGTTTCAGACTCATTCTCCATTATTTTCCCTCTGGAAATCCATCATTTATCCCTCATTCTATCAAAAATCCCCTTTAAACCATAAAAAATCCCTTTGAATGGTTTAAAACCCCTTGTATTGCCTATCAGAACCCCTCAAAACCCTTAAAACACCTTCATTTCGGCCTAATTCCGCTCCTTTAGACATTCAGGCTCAAGTGCCTTTCGGATTAGCCCTAGCCCCTTTCGTCATATGACCCGGTGCTGTGACCCAGCGCTAAGCCCATCGGCTTATTGGCACTTCGCACCTTGCGCTTCCCCGCTTCCATCTCCTGCATTCCTTTTTTTCGCTGATGGCCGATCCCTCGAGAAAATATCCACCATTGATCCTGTTTAAGATCTAACGGCTCTCGCTCCATTGGCACATCGCAATTGCTACCCCCACATCTCTTCCTCCTATTTTTCTGGATTCCCAAAGTGCGCGGCCCCGATTTAATCACAGCCGTCCATTCCCCCTTATCTAACGACCCACATTACCCCCGCATTTCAACCCTGCCCTTTTATTTCTCCTTCATCGCTTGATCTCAGCCACTGATCTTATCGATCCAATGGTGATCACCTCCTTCCCTTCTCCTATCCACCCCTCTGACCACTCTTCTATCTGCCTACCCCCATAACAGATCTTGACCATAGATCTCCCATATCTGACAGCTCCCATCAAACCTCACCTTTAACTCCGCTCAATAGCCTTTCGCTACTCGAAGAAATTGCTAATGCCAGCACCGGTCCCACCTGACTGCGTACCTTCGTTTATTGCATTCACCTCTCCACCGTTGATCTGGCTCCCCCAGATCTGACAGTGCCAAAACATTTTCTCGTGCACTCTGATCCCAAGGTTTAACCACCCATTTTAACGCGAAAAAGCGGTTTTTCCCGGGACAGGTGTCGTCCATCCAACCATATCGTGTTCATTTAGCCCATTACCACTTACCACCCAACTCTCGTGCAAATACCACCCTGGTTTTTCGTGAAACCTCCCATCATGTTTCCACGCCAATATTTAAAATTTAAACCCTAATTTTCGCCTCTGCCATGGTTTTACCTTCCATTGCTGCATTCGCACTTCCTCCACAAACGCTCCTCCGCCTCCGCCGAGTCTTCTATAAGTATTTTAAGCCCAATCTGCAGGTTTATTTAACTGTTTTGTCAATTTTATGCAGGTTTAATGGCGTTTGTTCAATAAAATCTGTCCCATAGCAAATATAGTTGCAGAGGCAGAGGATGACGATCCCCATAGGTTGAATTCAATGCAGAAAGGGACATAAAGGGCCGAATTGTCAAGTTTAATCAATATGTCATGAATTTTGATTACACAAGAAAATCCCTCTAGCGCAAGCCACCTGTACATAAAATTGAACAAAGCAGTGAAAATATCAGAAGAGATCCAAGAGTAAAGTTAAAAAGGATTAAAGCGCAAAGCTTGAAGATCGAGAGCCTTAATCCATAGTTCAATGGATAAAGTAGCATGAAGACCAAAGATAATCCGAGAAGGCCTAATGAAGCCTAAAGCACAAATCAAAGCCTAAATCAATGATTAAATTGTTTAAGAGAGACAAATCAACCAAAGAAAGCCTCTAAAGGACACATCAGCGAGGCTAATTACTTCTCAGCAACCCATAATGCCACCTATCACCTACTGTACACTCAAAGGGGAAACTTGAAAATTACACTACTGACAGACCCTCTTAAACTGTCAGGGCAGTTATTATAAAGGCATGGGTGGCCTTAGAACTAAATTTTTCACCTAAAGTGTCCCAGAAGCCAAGACAAAGTTACTACAGTCAGAGGATATCTCCAAAAGCACACACTTCAGAGTTATTACCAGCCTACCAAATATGCCTCAAAGATAGTAAAAACTACTGAATGGTCTAAATAGTTAATGCAATTTTTATTGAGCAGAGTGAAGCATTCGATGCACTTCTCCTCTGTCTTAATTGATCATTAATATCATCTCTTCCACCACTCCTCCTCATTCACCTATAAATACTCTTTGAAGTCTCATTGTAAAGGGTGGGAAAAGTTATTGATTGTTTGAACTGTTATTAAGTGGAAGTAACTGAGTAGTTGTAATATGGTAGGCTGGGAAGAGAAGTATTGGACTGTAGAAAGCCATTTGACTTAAATTATGTGACTGGTCTTACACATCAAATAAACAAGCAGATTCACAGGATCCTGGTCTATATTATTGGTGATGTTTTTCTTATTGTAATTGTTATTCTCCTTATGTTTCCATACTGTCCATTTTCTCTGATAAAGAACAACAAATTTAGAGTAGGATTTAGTACAAAGTACCCTATTTCTACCTGATAAGATTTATCTCTATGTTTTCTTCTAATTGTTGCTTTGGGAATGATTTCAATAGAGTATAACTAGTCAAGGAATGTTGGTGAGCCCATGTCTTGCTGAGTAGAACTTGAGATGTCATTCTCGAATGATCTTTTCACTGCATGCTAAGTAGAGTCCTAATCAAGGAATTTTATGGCTAGCCCTGTCCCTTGTTTAGTCTTAAACAACTGTTTTGAATATTTCCCTTAAGAGTATGCCGAAACTAGGATAGGTTCAAATTCCTTACTTGATCTTAGGCTACTTTTTATGTTTATCTTAAATGTTTTATACTTTCTGAAGGTAGTCAAGAGGATTACTGGATTGTTGTCTTAGAAGTTGGATTTAGTAGGAGTCTGCCCAGAGAAGTCTATGGTTTACCCTGTCCTTTGGCTTGCTTCAAAATTAGTCACTTTGAAAGGCTTTTATTATGTAGTAAAGTTAATAGATTCTTAATTGGTTATTAGCTTTTCTTCATTCACCACACTTCTTAATGTTTCATACCATAAAATCAACTTAAAGAGATCTTTTGACATATAGATGACTTGCCCTATGGAAACCCTTGAATAGTTGTTGTGCAAGTAAACCCTTTTATGACTCCATAGCCCAATGGATTGCCACTATTTCTTGACCTATCTTCCCATGCTGAAACATCCTTCTACTTATTTCCTCCTTCACTCGAAATTACCTTCTCAATTAATGATCCCCAACCAAAAATAAACAAATCCCTTGTGCTTCATAACTAGCCTGATATCATATCATGAGCCTATAAGCATATATCATTCTAAAACACATATAGAGAGATCCCTCTCTGAATCCAAGAGGGCTAGATCCTAGGATTCCAAAGTGGTTCTGATGTTGCCTTGTCATTTGGTATGCCAATCTACCAAATCACAAGGACCCCAACATAATGGCGACTCCACTGGGGAATTCTGAGTGAATTACATCTTATACATACTTAAGACCTCAGATGACCCACAAACCTCCTTATATTGGTATTCAATTGCTGATGGTGGACAGCAACTCATCTCAAAACTTTTGAAATCCTCCACCTGGCGACTCCACAACTCCCAAAAGACCAAATGACTCCACTGGTAGAAGACTCTAAACTGGTTGAATAGACACGGTGACCTCTTTTCTGATTTACAGACATGATTCCAATGATACAACGAAGATATGCCCCAATGAGTAGAGATCATATCTCTGGGTTCCCACATAAGATGCCCCAAGTGTTTTGGGATGATAACCTTCCTGTTTTTCAAGGTGAAAAGTTTGATGACCCATTGTTACATCTCATCAAATTTCATATACATGTATGGAAGATAAAGACTGAATGGCATGAAGACTGCCTTATGAAAATGTTCATGTTCACATTAGAAGGAAAGGCAAGGGATTGGTATGAATGGTTAGAACCTAAGAGCTTATTTTCTTTAAGAGACATGCACCAAGTATTTTATGAAAAATATAGAGATAACCCTTCATCTTTATCATGGATTGCAAATTGTTGTGATCAATCTCAGAACATCATACAATACTTGTTAGATATTGATGAGGATTTGGTTAATATGCATCCTGAAGATATGTTAAAAGCCATTCAAGAATTTCATATGCATATGAACTATCACAAGAACCTAGATGAATCAGTTGAGGAAGAAATCAATCAAGGAATAAAATACATTCCTCAAGATATCCCTGCAAGCATAAATAATGATTCATCATCCCTTCTAGGTGAGCCTCAAGAAGACATCTAGCCTCAAATTCAGTCTTCACAAGAGATAGAGAATTACTGTACTTCTGCTCAAAGAAACACAGAAACATCTCCTCCTTTGACAGAAGAATAAATCAATCAGATTATCAATAAATAGCCAACCTCTGAAATTTTTTGCAAAACAAACACTCTTGCCCATTCACCTAATGAACTTTGTTGTAAAAATTTAGAAAGTTCCCTTGTAGATCAGAATAAAGAAAGACCTGCTGATAATCCAGTATGTTTGATTGGTGACATTACTTACATTAATGATTTTCCTAATTTTGATCTATCTGATGATGATGTTCTCCAAACAGAAGTTGATCTTTCAAGACCGTCATTAGTAGATTTGTAGGAGGAAGATAAATTCCACCAACTCCGAGAAAGTAATGAGCCAAAGCAGGCTATTTACGATACGGATGAAGAAAACTTTAAAAATGTAGAAGAAAGCGAAGAATCTCTGAATCTTTGCTCTACTTCATTACAACTCATCAGTAACAGTTTTCATGTGATTGGGAATCAACAGCCTTTCAGCTCAAAGGTTGAGGAGGAAAACAATGAAGAACTTCTTGAGCCGGTTGAAATTAAAGAACCTTCTCCTGAAAGGGTTGAGGTAATCAAAGAGACCCCTACTCAAGAATATAATTACATCTTCACTGAGCTCAGTCCACTGAATCAAAATACCTCGGGACTACAAGAGGACAAAACTGCCAAATATGATGAGTCCTCTAGTTCAGATCACAATGAAGATGAGGAAGATTTTCTTTCTCAAAAGAATCTTTTTCTTGATCTAGTGGAAGAAAAAAAAACCTTGGTTGAAACTTACCTGTCAAATACTCCCAACCAGGTATTATTTCAAGACCCCTTCGCTCATTTTTTGAAGACATTTGAAGAAGGGATAGAGATTGTAAGGAGCAGTGTATCACCAAATGCAACAAAAATTTTTAGCACTGCTGCTAAAGAACAAGTGAGATGGGAGTGGCCCTATCTATCTGGCATGCTCAAAGAGATGAGCAAAGACCAATCATGAAACCATCTGATTGACTCGATGTATCGGAAAAGAGAATTTGTCAGCTAAACATGTAAATATTTTAGAGTTAGATTACGGTAGGTAGGAATGTCAATAAAGCTCAGCCTGTGAGCATTTACTTAGCTTTTTGTTTTTTGCTTTGAAAGAAAAATTGAAAAAATACAAAAACAATAGAAAAGAAAAAGAGGGCAGATTAGAAAAAGAAGAAAGGTATAGCCCCATACCAAAAAAGAAAGAGAGTCTAAAAGTGTGCAAGCTTAAATGCCACTACCAAAAGAAGCGTTGTTATTTAGTCATACAGCCTAATCCTGACAAGATAGATTTCAATTTACAGCTGATAGGTTAGTGAATTAGATTAGCCAAACAATTTAATCTTGGCTTATCAGCAGACTATATTAGGATATAAAAACAGAGGTTCAAACAAGTTTAAATCCTGAACCTGTAAGTTTAATGAAGAATGGCTCAGATCAGATCAAAACCTGAGCCAAAGATACCAAGAAGACTAGTTCTAACATGCTGAAAACTTGAACTAGGTAAAGAAGAATAAGACAGCTCTAAAAAGATCAAAACCAGAGCTGAAAGAAAGAAATAAGGATGCTTGTAATTTTCAGATCTTAAGCCTTCATAGTTTTGTTTTAATTTTCTGCAAATAAGTCTATGTGCAGCTTGCTTCTTATGCCATGGAAACTACATCAAATCAAAGATCTTAATCCTGGTTTGGATGTGTTTTCAATTTCTATTTTAGAATATAGAGAATGAAATCTGTCATATAGCTTAATCTTGGTAGATTGTAGTTAGGTAGAGAAGCTTTTGAGTTCAACTGTTTAATCTGAACTCATGGAAGTTATAAGGGTAGATTTAGATTAGTTTTTTGCTTTCAATAAAAGAATAAAATTTTGATCTCAAAAGGTTTGCAAGTCCAAGTGCACCTTATGAAGAAAAAATGTTAGGAAAGTAGGTTGTGTAGGTATTTGTTTGGGAAGAAATTGATTTTTTATGATGTAATGCTGATCATCTTTTCAAGCAGCATGATCGAAGAACAAAAAGTTGTCAAAATGCAAAGCACAGGTCTACATTCCAGAGATAAATCTCTGAGGTTCTTGACACCTCCAAGAAGCTGCCATCCCCAAGTGGAGCCACTGTTAGCCATCCATAATTTTGACATATTCAGATATGGCTAAAACAGGTCTTTAGCCTTCAAGAAACAAATTTGAAGCAAATCCGTGAGTTCTTGAACTCTACTGTGTTTAATATCCTTCATAAGACCCATCTCATTGATGTCTTCACTCAAAATCCTCAAAGAAGCCCTGTTGTCTCAAAGAAAGACTGTTTCAGACTCATTCTCCATTATTTTTCCTCTGGAAATCCATCATTTATCCCTCACTCTATCAAAAATCCCTTTTAAACCATAAAAAATCCCTTTTAATGGTTTAAAACCCCTTCTATTGCCTATCGGAACCCCTCAAAACCCTTAAAACACCTTCATTTCGGCCTAATTCCGCTCCTTTAGAAATTTTGGCTCAAGCGCCTTTCGGCTTAGCCCTAGCCCCTTTCATCATATGACCCGACCCTATGACCCAGCGTTAAGCCCATCGGCTTATTGGCACTTCGCACCTCGCGCTTCCTTGCTTCCATCTCCCGCATTCCTTTTTTCTGCCGATGGCTGATCCCCCGAGAAAATCTCCACCGTTGATCCTATTTAAGATCTAATGACTCTCACTCCATCGGCACATCGTAATCGCTCCCCCCACATCTCTTCCTCCCATCTGTCTGGATTCCCGATGTGCGTAACCTCGATTTAATCACAGCCATCCTTTCCCCCTTATCTAACGGCCCACATTACCCCCGCATTTCAACCCCACCCTTTTCTTTCTCCTTCATCACTTGATCTTAGCCGTTGATATTATCAATCCAATGGTGATCTCCTCCTCCCTTCTCCTATCCACCCCTCTGACTGCTCGTCTATCCGCCTACCCCCGTAATGGATCTTAACCGTAGATCTCCCAGATCTGATGGCTCCCATCAAACCTCACCTTTAACTCCGCCCAATAACCTTTCGCTACCCGACGAAATTGATGATGCTAGCATCGGTCCCACCCAACCGCGCACCTCTGTTTATCGCATTCACCTCTCCACCATCAATCTGGCTCCCCCAGATCTAACAGTCCCAAAACATTTTCGCGCACAATCTTCTCTCGGGGTTTAACTACCCATTTAACATGAAAAAAGTGGTTTTACCTGGGACAAGTGTCGTCCATCCAACCATATCGTGTTCATTTAGCCCATTATCGCTTACCACCCAACTCTCATGCGAATACCACCCTGGTTTTCCGCAAAACTTCCCATCATGTTTCTGCGCCAATATTTAAAATTTAAATCCTAATTTTTGCCTCCGCCATGGTTTTACCTTCCATCGTTGCATTCGCACTTCCTCCACAAACACTCCTCCGCCTCTGCCGAGTCTTCTGTAAGTAGTTTAAGCCCAATTCGCAGGTTTTATTTAATTGGTTTTTTGATTTTATGCAGGTTTAATGGAGGTTGTTCAATAAAATCCATCCCACATCAAATATAGTTGCAGAGGCCGAGGATGACGATCCTCAGAGGAGGAATTCAATACAGAAAGGGACATAAAGGGCTGAATTGTCAAGTTTAATCAATATGTCATGAATGTTGATTACATAAGCAAAACCCTCCAGCGCAAGCCACCTGTACATCAAATCGAACAAAGCAATGAAAATATCAGAAGAGATCCAAGATTAAAGTTAAAAAGGATTAAAGCGCAAATCTTGAAGATCGAGAGCCTTAATCCATAGTTCAATGTGTTATGGCCTAAATCTACCTCAGGCTGAGAAAGGCAGAATCTAGGGTAACATCAAACCACGCTTAACCTGGTAGCTAGCCCTACCAGATCAGGAGAGGGCTCTCTCCTTGTCAATCTCAACAAAAAATAATCAGTGAGGCTTGAGAAGACTTGAATAAAGACTGATTTTAGGCTAGGTATATATGTAAAAGAGTTTGATTTGATTTCAAGGGGTTTTGTTGGCTCAAAGGGAAAGGCAGATTTTGGATCTAGGGAAAAGGTTCAGTTCTGCAGAGATCTGAATGGGGCAAGGTAGGCACTTGTTTTGACACTTTCAATTTGAATTAAATGGATAGCTCAGACCAGCGAGGAGTTTAAGAGGGCAAGAAACTTTCAAGAATCCTCTTCAAACAGTTGGAAACATAGAAAATTAAACAAAACTCAAGGTAGAGCACTGCAAATCTAATGAATTCCACCTTTATCCTTGTTTGTTTAACTTAAGAAGAAATAAGAGGGAAGATAATACACATAAAGCACCAGTAAAATTACATTAACAGAGAGAAACACATCATCAAAACAAAGAGCCACATGAATCCCAAGGAGTGTTGCAAACCCTAGTCTATTCCTTTGCCAAACCGCAGAGATGAAATGTACAATGATGCTCAAAGCAATCCCAAGTGTCCAACCCAGCTAATGACCGAAAAACCACATGATATAGAAAAAAAATAACTCATCCCCAGCCTCTATGGGTCGATCTCACAAGTTTAGGAGTTGTTTCAACAAGATCTAAACTGAGAACTAGAAAATAGGCAGTGGAACAGCTTGCCTCTATAAGATAGGAAACTGATTCATTCAGTTGCAATTCACCTTTTGATGGATGAATCTACCTCCATGAGTAAAAATTTAACAAAATTACATCAAGATCCATCAAATTACATCAAATTACATCATGATTTTACCATTTTGAAGTAAGAAAGTCAAAATGTCAAAAACTAGGCAAAAAACAGAGTTACTGGGTCCAAAATGAGCAAAAATCCCCAATGCGTCGCGCCAGTTTGGAGCTGATTTTGAAGGCCTTCCCGGTGTCCAAATTTTCTCCAAGTGGGCTTTTTGGAAAGGTTTTCCTGTCTAATTTCCAACACAAGTAGAATTTCTGAATTTTGCTTCCATTTTCCCCTCCAAAAATGAGTTCTCCCAACACTGCTTCTTGTGTGTCCAAAAAGGGGCAAAAAGGTCATTTTTAGGGTGTTTTTGACCCTTCTGGAAGCCCAAAACCTGTCAAAATCACTTGGCCATGGGTATGAATGCATAAATTTTCATGAAAAATCCAAAAATATAAATTTTTACCCAAGAGGAGCCTCCCATCATAAGCGTGCGCCAAGTGGCGCGATGAGTAGAGCTGAAAAATATTTGTTTAGGCCAAAAAAATGAAAATTTGCAAAAAGTGTCCCAAATTTCTTGAAATTTGGGCTGAGTGTCCTCCATAATGTACTATGCTAGGCCAAGGAAGCCTCAGCCCATATTTTAAGTTTAACATGCCTTTTCACGCCTCCTCGATGCCTTCTTCATCTCTATCTTAAGAGGAATCTGTCTCCATGTTTGCCAAAGTCTATATTGTCTTAGATGAGTATGAGGAGTTGTGGTTTCTTTGGTTTTTGTTGCCAAATGTATGACAATATGTGAGGGGCTATGGAGGGAGAGGGTAAGGGGAATTTTAGGAATATTTCCAATTGGAATTTTCCAATTAAAGAGTTTTAGGGGCAGCTTCTAGGCTTTTTGGGTTAGCATTGGGGGTTGGGGAATTTGTAACTTAGATTTGGGATAGTGGGAATTGGGATAGGGAATAAGTGAATTTTAGGGATATGGGGGATAGGGAAATGTGCTGATGGAACTAGGAAAACGGTGAGGAAACAAAATGATGTGGGAGTGATGGCATAAAAAACCAATGTATAAACCCTAGGCTATGATTTCTTGAGCAAGGAAGTAGGGTTTAAAATTTTTCAATTAAATCCTCATACACATCATAAAACACACGTTCATGGAATTTTCAGATCTACCTGACTTACTTGGACTAGAAGGAACCAAGCACATTTTAAGTTTTGAAGAAAATCGTGGTGAAAAGAGCTTTCATCTCTATGCGCCGCGCCACAACCCAAAGTGCCGCGCCACAAACCCAACGTGTCGCACCATAAACCCAACGCGTTGCGCCATTTTACAGGAGACTTTTGGAGACCTTCCCAGTGTCCAAATTAGGTGCAGGATAACTTGTTGGAAATCTTATTGAGTCTACTTTCCAACCCAGCTAGAATTTTTCAATTTGGATTTCATTTGCCCTATCAAAAATCAAATCTACCAAGACTGGTCAAAATGTGCAAAATGAGGCTGCCTCAAGGAAGAGTGTTGTTGCAGTCAAATGTTGAAGGTCTTCCTCAACTCAACATTGAGCTCATGATAGCTCATTGGAAAGATATTTTTGTCTAGTTATCATTTGACTCATCAAGCAAGTCATTTGACCAACCAAGCTAGGAGAAAGCTTGATTTTCCCAAGATCACTTCAGAGGTGCATCAATTCTCCTGAGGCAACGATATTTTTAACATTTCTCTAAAACCATAACACATGTGTAAAAAGTGAAGGAGTTTTTTCTTACTTGTCCTATTGTGGACAACAACCTCTCTCATTTTTCCCAAATTCATCTTTTATGGCTCAGAAACATCATAGAAGTAAAACCTATCCCGATGTGTGGAACAAGGGATTTGTCGAAATGAAGTGAAATGAAGGGGATAAGGGGCTTCTAAATTATTGAGAAATTTTTTGGAAGTATAGAGGGATGTTAGAAAGTAGGGGAAAGTGGAATTTCAAATATTGAGTGAGGGGAAGGGCTCCAAAAGGGAAAAACACAGGCTTAGCCTAGAAAATTGCCAAGTTGTAGCAAGAAACTAGGGTTTGTGCGAAAATAAGGAATTTGGGGGATCTCAGTGATGGGAAGTGTTTAATAAGGTACATTAAGGATAGGGGAAGGTGTATGAACATCAGGATACAAGTTTTGCTGATGATTTGACTATCCAAGAGAAATTACCTCCAAAACCTTAGGAGAGGGAAATGAACCTTACCTAGGCACAACTGAAGCATGAACAAGGTGTAAAATGACCCATTGGAACCTGACCTTCTCAATTAATGATCCCCAGCCAAAAAAAAAAAAAAATCCCTTGTGCTTCATAACTAGCCTAATATCATATCATGAGCATATAAGCATATCATTCTAAAACACATATAGAGAGATCCATCTCTGAATCCAAGAGGGCTAGATCCTAGGATTCCAAAGTGGTTCTGATGTTGCCTTGTCATTTGGTATGCCAATCTGCCAAATCACAGGGACCCCAACAGATATATGGACATAGTGTAATTTTTATTAAATCTTAGTTGTCCTCTAGAAATGGAAAAATCAAAGAGAAGGGATTTTAAACTAAAGGTTGTTAAGTATTTCATAATGGAAAATCATCTTTATTGGAAAGACCCTGTAGGAGTTTTGTTAATATTTCTAGATGAAGTTGATTCATAGAAAATTATGGCATAGATACATGCAGGGGTGTGTGGTGGTCATTCATACTTGAAAGCTACCACAAATAAAATTATAAGAGCTTGATATTATTGGCCAACTCTTTTCTCTGATGTTTTTGCTAAAGTTAGAGCTTGCACTGAGTGTCAAAATTTTTCCGGTAAGAAAAATATGCTCCCACTAACTCCCATTCCTATTTTAGCAGATGCTCCTGTCTAGCAGTGGGGGCTAGACTTCATTCGTGAGATTCACCCACCATCTTTAGGACAACACAGGTGGATTCTTACAACCATAGACTATTTCACCAAGTGGATTGAGGCTATTCCAACCAAAAACACCACTGACAATGTAATAATTAAATTTCCATTGGAAAATATTATGTCTAGATTTGGTTGTGCTCAAAAGTTGGTGATTGAAAATGAAATGGCTTTTAAATTTGCAAAGATGAAAAATTTATGTCAGAAGTATAACATTGATTTGAATCATTATACACCTTATTACCCCCAAGGTAATGGGTTAGCTGATTCATTGAACAAAAGTCTGGCAAGAATTATAAGAAGATGACGAAAAAAAACAAAAGAAATTGGGATAGTCAGCCAGTTCATGCTCTTTGGGCAGATAGAGTGAGTAGCAAAAGATCAATTGGATTTTCTCCCTTTAAGCTTGTTTATGGTGTTGATGTTGTGATGCCATTACAATTGGCCCTTCCTGTTATGAAATTTTTACAAGATGAAACTAATAATTCAAATCCCATTCAGAGAAGGATGATGCAATTGATAGAAGCTCATCAAATACGAGAATCCATGATGGACAAAACACAGAAGTACAAAGGCAAAGTAAAATTTTTCTTTGAAAAAAGAGAAAAACAACAGGTAATCCAAGAAGATTTTTTGGTATTGCGCTGGGACGCAAGAAGAGAAGATCATGGAAAGCATGGTAAGTTTGAGAACTTGTGGTTTGGGCCATTTAAAATTGCTCAATTTATGGAAAATAACACATTTTTGCTGAAGCATTTAGATGATGATCAATTAATTGGAGGTCAATTCAATATTCATTATCTCAAAAATTTCTTTGTTTGTTGAGTCAATCAGTCTTTCCATTGTAAATATTTGGAGTGTTGTTTCAATAAAACTCCATGCCCAATGGTATTTGTGTTTGTAAATAGAGTCAGTTTTCAGTTCAGTCAATAAAATTCATTTTCTGCCATTAGCTTCTAGAATTTAAAAGACCTGAGATTTTAAGGCACTGGATCTATACTCCTTGAAGCCTCACAAGGAGAACTTCATCCCCAATAGGAGCCACTATTAGCATTGCAATTTTTCAAAAAAAAATCAAATTCTGATCATCATTGTAAGTTGTGTCTTTGATCCTCTCTTTTCTCCTAACGTATGGTTGAGAGTCCTGTAGGGTTAAATTGTATTTGTTTTTTTTATCATTTTTTAATCAAAATCATAAATAATTTTGAGTCCAATAGTTTGTTTGTGTCATAGAGTCATTAGGGTAAATTTTCTTTTAATAAGTCTTTTAACTGCTTTCAGTAGTTAAGGTCACAGGTTTAACTTGAGAAGTCTTATTCATTCACCATGATATTTCTACCCAAAGTTAAAGACAAAATGTCAGAGTCATCAGTTGTGTTAGGAATAACACAAGAATAGCTACCCTTCCTAGAGAGGCATTTATTTTCTTCAGAAGATCTGGTTTTACAAGCAACACAGGAATAGCTACCTTTTCAAAAAAGTAGCCATTACCTTCAAAATTGGTATAAGAAGATAAAAGAAGCATTAATCAGGTGAAACAAACACTGCTCCTTGAATGGTGAAGGTCTACTAGAACAAGAGGTGTTACTTATTAGAAAGGTGGCTATTTCTCATTGGAAGATTCATTAAAAAAGGTTGGCTATTTATTTTCTAAGGCTACTCAAATCTATTGCTACTCATTAAAGGTGAAATGTATTAAAGTGAAGTATGAGTAGCTATTATTAAAAAATGTGATGGAGTGAAAGGTGTGGTGAAATGAGTTGGCAGCATAGTTTAAATCATTTTTGGTTTCATGTCACTCCCTCTCACTGAGTTTTAAGGCATGCAGATTTTTGTCTCCATTTACTCTTGTGACAACCACAACAAAACGTTTTTATCTTCCAACAAAACAATTTATTACCAAGTGCCAGCAGTTAGGGCTTCGTGGAGGGTTGTTGTTCCTTGTTTTACAGGTTTGCACTTGTGGTTAGGTTAATTTTTAACAATGTTATCACTCCGCCAAATTCCCAAGGCTGAAGAAGGAATCCCAACAGAGGTAACCACAAAACAAACTTTTAACTTGGTAGCTAGCCCTACCAAGTCAGACAGGGCTCTCTCCACAAGGTCACAACCAAGAGGGCTAGAGGAATTAGGGTTTTTAGACTAGGTATGTGTGCAGGGTTTGTTTTTATTTGATTGGGTTTGGTTTCAGTGGATGAAGATATTAGGTTTAGGGAGCTAGGTCAGGGAAAATGAGATAGGGTTGCAGAGATTCAATGGGGAAAGGTAGGCATAAGGCTTACCACTTTAAAAATGATAGTGATGAGATGGTTTTAAGACTGATGAGAAGCTAGGAAGAGCATGGGAGATGTATTCTTCCTAAACAGAGGAAAATGGAAAAAATGATATCTTTCCCTAAACAGAGCATGAGCAAGCATGTGTTCTGCCTATCAACTTGAAAGAGATCATACAATAGAGATGTAATGAAAATGAAGACAACACATTATAAAATATAAAACTAAAGGAAAAACAATGATTAAAATCATACCACATGTATCCCAAAAAATAGCTGCAACTTTCTTTATTAACTGGCCAAACTGAGTACAATAGTTCCTTGATCAATAAGCTAACATAAAAACTGATTCCAACCTTTGAAAATGAGTCAAAAAGTACAATATATAGATCTCAAGCAACCTCTCCCAACTTCAGGGGTAAAATCCCTAAATTGAGGAGCTGATCCACAATAATTTGAACTGATACCTAGAGTGTAGGGAGCTCTAAGTGACTCCTACCTAAATAAATTCAAACTGATTCATTTGACTAAATGACAACTTTTACCTAATGAATCTACCCCTAGGTAACTTATCCACAATATAATTACATTTACCATCATCAATTACATAGGTAGAAACGTGATTTTCTGAAATAAAGCCAAAATTTCAGTGAAAAACCAAAAATATCATAAAAATGGTCAATTTCACCCTTGGTGTGTCATTTGTGTCCTCACTGTGTCATTTGTGCCCTCACAAAAGGATTTGCGCCCTCCCTAAAGAGTGCCTTTTTGCAGACCACTTTGGGAGGCCTTCCCAGGGTCCAAATTGGGCCTAGGATAGCTCGTTGGAAATATTATCCTATCTATTTTTCAAATATTCTTTTAGTTTGAAGAATGGACTTGATTTGAATTGTCAAAAATTGATTCTCCTAAGACTGGTCAAAAAGTGCAGAATGAGGGTGCAAAAATGCAGTATGTTGTTGCATGCAACTTTTAGAGGCCTTCCTCAAATCCAAATTGAGTTCAAGATAGCTCATTGGAAATATATATCTGTCTAGTGATCATTTGACTCATCAAGAAAGTCATTTGGGCACTCCATCAAGGATAGAAAGTGATTTTCCCATTGTCACTGTAGAAGTGCAGAAAACATCTTGTAGCACCTGTATTTTTGAAATTTCTCCCAAACCATGATACCTGTGTAAAAAATGAAGGAGGTTTTATTTATTGACCTATTATGGACAAAGCCCTCTCTCACTTTTGTCAAATTCATCTCTATTTGGTCAAAAACACAGTTTGAAGAAAACTGGCCCTATGTGTGGCAAATGATTTGTCCCTTGGAATGAATTCTTGAAAAATGGTGGGGACATGATGTTTATGAGATGAAATGACTTCATACTTACTGATATGACCTCCTGTATGCCTCCTCTACTCATATGTCTCTGATTCGATAGAAAAAACCTATCTCGGTAGGAGAGGAAATTAGGGTTTGGTGTAGGCAAAATAGTGGACTTAGGACTACCTTGTACAGGGAGGGGAATGAATGGGTTAGGAGCTGTATAAATCCTTGGGGAAATTTTTGGGGATAGGGATAGATGTTAGAGAGTAGGGGAAAGTGGAATTTCAAGGGTTGAGTGAGGGGAAGGGGCCCAAAAGGGAAAAACACAGGCCTAGTCTAGAAAAGTGTCAAATTGTAGCAATATGCTAGGGCTTGTGGAAAAATGATAATTTTGAGGGATAGGAATGATGGGAAGTGTTTAGGAAGGTATATTAAGGATAGGGGAAGGTGTAATAGCATCAAGATATAAGTCTTGTTGATTATTTAACCATGGAAGTCATGAAACCAAGAAAAATATCCTCAAAACCCTAGGAGAGGGAAATGAGCTTTCCAAGCACAACTGAGAGAGAAATATGGTAAACACAAAACCCCTTACTTGGAAATGATAGTTTGGAACCTGAAATTTTTGAATACCTTTGAATATTACTGCTCCTTCAAACGATTGATTTCATGGTGAAATGACCAATTTTCATGATTTTTGACCCTATGACCTAATGATGGCACAACATGGAAGAATGAGCTGAATGATGACCATGATGACTATGGGATTCTTTGAAAAATGAACGACCTGACCATGATGATTTCCATTGACCATGGAGGTGAAGGGAGTAGTAATTATCTCAATATCCTAATCAGTGGCCAATTTTTTGCATGACCTAGTGGAATGATAAAAAAATTCTGAATGAAACCCTAATATGAAAATGAAAAGAGTGATTGTGATCACTGATGGTAGAATGAAAATTATGACACTAACAAGAAATATGGGAAAGGGTGGTAAGGTGAACCACTCAGAACCATAAAATACCCATTTTTTTGACCATCATGCTATGCCTCAGTTCAAAGCAGCAGGGCGGTATCCGTTTTTAAGGAAGTTTTCAGGTGAAAATGTGGCAGTGGCTTAGGAATTTTTTGAGACATTCAATGGAGAAAAGGTCAGGTTGTGGTCTCAAACCTTCAATATCACAAATACTATCATTGAAAGGGCTACCCAAACATCAGCTACAGGTGATTCATGGCACAAGAATAACAAAAATTTGCTTAAAGTTGATTCGAATCCATATTTAAAGCCTGGACATGAAAATATTGGTTAGACCCCTACTATTCATATTTAATATTTTAGGCCTAAGTGGAAATATGTCATTACCACTATAAAACGTTATATAACATGTGAGGGTTGGTTTTATACTGTGCATAAATACCACATGAGGTTTTTGGCTCATATCTCGGGCTCTAAACCTATGAATCTACAGTTTTTCCTTCATAAATATCTATTGCCAATGTCTCAAAAATCACAAAGAACCCCAAACTATTCTCTTCACAATCTCTATCACAAAGGTTTGATCAAAATACTAGTGGTTTATCATTTGAGAAAAAAAAGAACCACATGGGAAAAGTTTTTAGCTGAGGAGGGATTTAGCAGCGTTAACTCAAGGAGAAGGGTAAGAAGGCATAGAAGGCTATAGGACCAAGAGAAATAGTTAATCCATACACCTACACTAACTCCTTCACAAGCTGGACATCTTCAATATCATCTAGCAGACATACTAGGAACTTAGCTAGGAAAGCTCTAGTTCAAACCACCACTTCTACACCAACTATCACTCCTATACCTATAGTGCAACGACCTACAGTGCAACCAGCCAAGGAGTTCTACACTAGAAGATCATCTGAGGAGCCATAGACCTTGAGGTCTTTCATGTAGGAGCATGCAAACAAACTCAAACAAAAAGCTACCCTGCCTGACAAAAACAATATGTCTAAGAGCAAGGAATAGGTAGCTTCCTCTTCAAAGAGAAAACACAGGAGATAAATGATTTTGATAGAGGGACCTTCAGTGGAAGTCAGCCTTGAAACCTTGACACCAAGCCCTGTTATAGAGGCTATATAGGAGAATCAAGAAAACAATGTCACTCCAACACTAGAGGAGCCTACACTTGCACAAGTCTTTTCCTCACTCAAAAAAGGGGAAAAAAGTTTCAGATACCATTATAGTCGAAGAACCTACCATAGCTCAGCTTTACTCATCTATTATTTCTTCAACCAAAGGGAAGAAGAAAGCTATAATCCATTCATATTCATTTTTTAAGGAGGATAGCAGTGAAACAGAGTTCAGTGAGTCAGATTTTGAAGAAGGATAGTCGAGCAGAGTTATACATGGGAGAAAGAGGCCTTTATATATTCCAAACCCATACATTCAAAGGCCTCACACCAAACCAAAGAAAAAGTTCAGATTAACATGAAAAATCATAGCCAAACCTGCTCTCAGGGATGAAATAATAAACATAAATGAAAGCTTAGAGAATGAACCAAGGAAGAAAAAGATTCAGCAGAAAAAGCAAGTATAGAAGAGAAATTGAAACAAAAGGGTAACCAAGGTAGAAGCTGTCATGATTTTTTATTTTATACTAGATCTCTAATGATTGAATGTAAAAAATCAAGAAAATATGAAAAAACATGTTATTTTGGCTTATACATAGTATTTTCAAATATAGCAACCCTTTTCAGAAAAAAAGTAGCTATTATTTTCAGATTTTGTATAAGGAAGAGAAAAGGTTGCTTTTTGGTTCGGTTCTCAAAAGAATGACACTAATTGATGATAAAGTGAATGGAACCTGAAGGGTAATAACCTTTTTCCAAGTGTTATCTGGTCAAGGTATCTTCTAGTTGGTTACTCCTTTCAGTTGGCTACTCCTACACATTTGTAGATAAGGGTCGAGGTGTTCTTTTCAGTTGGCAGGTTGCACTTTTTGTGGAGGAAGTTTTTCCAAGAAATGAGGAGCACTTATCCACCCGAACTCAACCACTTCAAGCTCCATAGTATCATGTTCTGTCTTTATTTGTACTTCAATTTACTTTTTTATATTTAAGATAAGATCTACTATATGTAGAGGATTGTAATAAAGTCTCTAAAAACAGAATTGCACTTTTTATGGAGGATTTTTACAGAACTTTTTTTTGTATATATACTATGTAAGGAAAGGAAGAAAGGGTTTGTTGGTTGTCTATTTCATGGAATTCTGTGTTGTACCTTTTTGAACATATAATATATCTAGAGGCACTTTTGAGGATTCACAAATTGTATGGTGTGTGTATTGTTTATCTTATGGGTTTCCATCATTTATTGTTTCATTCCAGATTATGATTTACACAGCTCTATCTCATGTTATTATCAGTATTTTGAACCTTCATGACATATTAATCAGTTTTTGCAAGTTTTATTTTATCAAGCATTCCTGATTCAATGTGAATTGAATATATTTCATAACCATTCCTTGAGGTTGAATTAAATCTTGTCTCATACTCTTATAAGTATTTTGAACTAGCATACATGATTAATATGTTTTTGTTAGTCTTGATTTATCAAGAATTCATGATTGATGATATCACGGTTCGTTGGAAGCATTCTATGTAATAGGATTCTTAAAATGTAGAGTGAGGTTAATGTAATTCTTTTAAAGATTTCTTTCACTATACATTTCAGGTCTAGAATTTGTGTTAGTACCCTTTCTTCTTGACAGTGGAATTTTGCTTTACACATCTACTGTTTATCTTTATTTTTCTAACCATCAAGCTACAAACCCAACCTTTCTACCACACTATGCACCAGTGCCCTCATATGTTGGAGAGATTCTTATTTATTCAAAACCCCTTTCAGTGTGTGTGATTTCCAACCACTTTCCAAAAAACTCAATCAAGTCATAAGAAAATCCCTTGAGCTTAAGATGTGTCTAGTCAGGTGCTTGTCACAATCCAAGCGCTGATTCAAGTGCTAACGGTATCGATCATATTTTATACTGTTACATGGTACACTTTGTTATTATCTAACATATTTATAAAGATATTTTATATTGTATGTTGGAACGGGGTGCCATAGGGCACACTTTTTGATGTAATTTTGTATAAATTTTGTATATGCGCACTGCAGGAATGAGTCAAGGGGATTTGGGGTAGGTCAAAGTCCCTATTTTGATGTAAATGGATTTAAGGGTAAACTGTGGACCTCAAACCATGGTTTGATACCATCGTATCTGCTAGAATAATATAAATAGATAGATTTACTCTAAGGAAAGTAACTTAAGTTCAAGTTGGATAGACTATTATGATTTGATTATTTATGTGTCTATAGTACTTTGTAAGGGTTTGCCTGGGTTGGGTAGAAAGGCTCCTGTTAGCTATGTGTGTGAAGACCTATTCTTGGATGTGTGTGGACTCCACTGGTTGTGTGCGTGGAACAGTTCTGTGTAAGGGAAAAGTCTGATATGTTGAATTGACTTAAAGCTAATATAAAGGACAGATTATTTTGTGTTATTGATCTGAGTTATCTATCTACTATTTATGTTCTATTTAAGGTCACATTGTTTATGTGTTGTTTATTTATCATTGCACGAGGATATATGTTATGGTTATTTATGCGTATTGATGGTTGATAAATCTACTTAAGTGATTATGCAGTGTTTAGATATGGATTTGGTTCTATTATACTTTATCTATGTTGAAGCGATATGTGATTCTGTCTTATTCTGTTAAGTATTGCACACATATTTTTATGATTCTTACAAGTATATAATTGATCTTCTTAGGGCCACTTATCTTCTTTCTCAGGGTGTAGAAACCTGGTTCCAGCATCCCCCCATACTGCTTCGGGTTAGACTTTGATAGGCGCAAGCAGGTCATTGCCGAAAGGGCCAGTAGTTGGAAGGTTTGTTGCTTGCACGATAAAATCTGAACCTGGGTCAGGACCCCTCAAGCCAAAAAATGGTTTTTTTTTTGGGACCAGGATCATTTTGAGGAATATTTGATGTTGTGGCACCCTTCACGAAACAAATAACAAGATTGGATGGATAGAAAGGTCCTTGAATTCACACTCCAAGAGAATCTAAGTACTAAGATATCTGAAGAAAAGTGGGTACAGAAATATATCTATATAGAAGTGCATGAGATATTATTTTTCTCCCTCACAAACGAGTTGCAGGAGTGGTTATCACGCTTGGCTGAATTCAATACCTATTTGAAGGATGACGCAGTCACAGAGTGGACTCCTAAATTGATCCAACAAGTAGAAAATTTAGACAATAAGATCACTCATGCGGTAGATCACTGGATCGATCACCTCTTGGGAGGATTTGTGACAAAATTTTCCATCGATCAATTTTTATCCTATTCTGAAACAGAAAGAAGGTTTTTCAAAGGCCCTAGAGGTAAGTTCCTGCGCTCTCTGAAGTTGTTGTTGAAAATAATATTATGTGAACAGGGCTATATGTGCGAACATATTTCTTGAATGCCTCGAAGAGGCCCGACTACGTGCAGTGGAAAAATTTACCACAGATTTAGAAAAAAAATATGTATAGCCCTCTGAAGCCTAGATCTGATAGTGAAGGTGAACTAAAAACTAGTAGATCTAGTGACTCTAAAGGAGAAATTTCATCACACCCGAAACCCTTGAGTCTGTTTGTTATGAAACTGGCTCCAAAAATAGAAGAAAAGAGAGATCAACGCCTTAGAAATAAGCCACTTTGAGGGGGAAACCTCCAATGCATTACATAAATGAACAATTCTTGGATGATACAAATGATCAAAACCTCCTTCTATATATAGGGGTCCATGGGGTCACAATATAATCCTAGCCGACCTAACAATAGTAATGTAATATAATCCTACATCAAGACTTATCTCGCTGCGATGTTGAGCTGCCTTTTGTTTCATTCGATTTTGTGCCAAATTTAGATTATCTTTTAAGAGTTGGAGAACTTCTTGTTGATGCTTGATGTGATCTTCCACTACTTGAACCTTAGAATTTTCTCTTAAAGAATACGAGATGGACAATGGATGATATCCATAAAGTGCCATAAATGGGGTCATTTTTGATGCAGTATGGAAGGAAGTGTTATACCACCATTCAATAAGAGGTAACCACCTGACCCATTGGGTTTGCTTATCAAATACAAAAAAATAGAGATATCCTTCCAAACATTTATTCACTATCTTAGTTTGACCATTGGATTGAGGATGATAAGATGAGCTATGAGCTAGTTGAGTACCCAAACAAGAAAATAATTTTGTCCAAAAATTTCCAGTAAAAATGGGATCTCTGTCACTTAAAATAATCCTTGGATTTCCATGTAGCTTTTGAATTGTTTCCATAAATGTTGTAGCAATTGTACTTGCTTTGAATGGATGAGATAATGAAAAAAAGTGTGCATAATTGGTAAGTCTATCAACTACCACCATGATGACACTCCTTCCTTTGGACTTAGGTAAACCTGTCATAAAATCCATTGAAATCTCCTCCCAACATTTACTTGGAATGGATAAAGGTTGTAGAAGATCTGGGGGTCTTCATTGTCTCAACTTTATTTTGCTGGAAAACCAAACATTCCACCACAAAATTTTGAATATCAGATTGAAGGTCATCCAAGAAAAATTCTTTCTTCACCCTGTGGTAAGTTTTTAAAAAACTTGAGTGTCCTCCTAAAGGAGAGGTGTGCAATTCCAAAAGAATATTTTGTTTTAGTTGGGAATTATTGCAAATATATAAGCGATCTTTGTACCATAAGGAATCATTTTTCCAACTAAATGTATCAGATGTACTAGGATATTGTTGCAATTTTTGAATGAGTGTCCACACTTCTTCATCCTTCTTCCATTCATCCCTTGCTTTGGTTACCCAATCTGGGTTGATAATAGAAATGGCAAAAAGCAATGCTTCCACCTCTTCATCCTTTCTTGAGAGTGCATCTGCAACAACATTTTGCTTCCCTTTTTTGTAGATGATTTCAAAGTCATAACCCAACATCTTTGTGACCCATTTTTTCTTCTCTTCTAAAGATAGTTTTTGTTCCAGAAAGTGTTTAAGACTTTCATGATCATTTTTTACCTTAAAGTGTCTTCCCATCAGGTAAGGTTGCCATTTCTTTAGTGCATGTAGTATTGCCAACATTTCCTTCTCATAAATAGCTTTTTGCAAATACTTTCCTTTGATTGGATGAATTTCAAAAGCAATGGGTGTTCTTTCTCGTGTTAAAACAACACCAATTCCATGTCTCGAAGCATCACATTCCACAATAAAGGTTTTTGTGAAGTTTGGCATAACTAAGACTGGTGCTAGGCACATTGCCTCTTTAAGATGTTAAAAGGCCTTATTTGCTTTAGGAGTCCATGAAAATGCATCTTTCTTCAATAATGTTGTTAGAGGTGTTGCTATTCTCCCATAATTCTTAACAAAATTGCGATAATACCCTATTAACCCAAGAAATCCTCGCAACTACTTTATGGTTGCGGGGGCTTTCCATTTCTTAATGGATTTAATTTTGTTAGGGTCTACCTTAACACCCTCATGAGATACAATATGACCCAGATATTCCACCTCTTGTACTCCAAAGAAACATTTGGATGTTTTTTCATATAGTTGTTTCTCCTCCAATAGTTTGAGCATCTTGTCAACATGTTGAACATGATCCTTCCAAGACCTGTTGTAGATTAGTGTGTAATCAAAAAGTACTAGCACAAATTTTATAAGGAAGGGTTTGAAAACGAAATTCATCAACCCTTGAAATGTAGAAGGTGCATTGGTAAGGCCAAAAGGCATGACCAAAAATTCATAATGACCCTCATGAGTTCGAAATGCTATTTTTAGAATATCTTCAGTCTTCATTCTAATTTGACGATATCCTAAATGAAGATCCAACTTGGTAAAATAAATTGCTCCATTTAATTCATCCAATAATTCATCAATCACAGGAATGAGAAATTTATATTTAATAGTGAGCTTATTGAGCTCCCTATAATCTAGACACATGCACCATGATCCATCCTTCTTGTGCACCAATACTACTGGAGCAGAGAAAGAACTTTGACTAGGTTGAATTATACTAGCCTCTAACATTTTTGCAATCATACGTTCAATTTCGCCTCTTTGCACAAGGATATCTATAAGGCCTAATGCTCTGGAGGAACACTTCCCGGAACTAATGAATACATGGACTGCTGCATCACAATAGGTGGATTCCTTGGGAGTTCAAACACCTTGGAATGATTTTCCAAGACTTTTGCGCATTTTTGAGAATAGAAGATTTTATGTTCTAACTTCTTACGTATATAATTGTGAAATTACGCCGTTGTTACATGTCGTGCTTTGTCAAGACATTAGAGCTGGCTATCTTCTGTCTTCCTTCCTACACACCTTTAATTCCACTTCCTACAATACCGTCTCAATATTGTAACCATTTTACTCCTAGTACAACATCAACACCTCCCATTGGAATGGAAAGCATTGGACTATTCAATACATATTCCCCCATGGTTAGCTTGATATTATGGTATTTTCCAGAGCAATTTATAGTTCCTCCATTTTCAACTATCACTTGACATTCTGGTGTTGGGTATAGGAATCAATTCAATTCCTTAGCTACCTTACAATGAATAAAATTATGGGTAGTACCCAAAACAATCAACACTATTACCTTTTTCTTCTCGATATGTCCTTCTATCTTGAGAGTTTGAGGAGTGGTAATTCCTACCAATGCATTACACGATATGGTTAGACTCATTTATTATTTTTCCAGGGTTGGTTCCTAGTGTATATCCTCTTCTTTTGAAGTTTCTTGTTCATTTTCTTCCTCCTCTTCACAATCTATGTAAAATAATTTCTTCTCAGCACACTTATGACCTTTAGTGTATTTGCTATCACAACTGTAGCAAAGCCCCTTCACTCTTTTTTCTTCCAATTTTTGTGGTGTCAACCTTATAGGTTTTGGAAGTCTAGGAGTAGCAACACTTCCGTCTTTATAGATGTGAGTGGTAGGCTTCCTTGTCGCCATAATTTTACATTCAATTTTTCTTACCAACCTGAAAGCCTTCTCCAATGAATCAGGCTCCCAAACGCGAACCTCATGTTGGATGTTATCCTTTAAAGTCCTTATGAAGACATCAATCTCGTGTTCCTATGGAATATTAGTTACCCTTATATTCAATTTTTGGAAGTCCTCAATGTGCTCCACCACTGAACCCTTTTGTTTGAGATTTATCAATTGGCTAAAGAAGGTTTTGCTCTTTGTATTATCATTTCCTCCGTAAAAATTAACCAACTGACAATTTTTTTACGGCAGCAAAGCCAACGATACCATACAAATGTATTTGGTTCTAGATGTAAAGTTGCAATGCGTACCTTTGTTGTGTTTTGCACATTATTGAGATCAAAATATTGCTCCATCCGTAGTATCCATGTTATCGGATCCTTGCCATCAAACTTCCTCATATCCATCTTTGGAATATGGTGATTCTTCCATCCAACATTAGAGTTTATAAAATCACGATTAACATTTATTTTTTTCTCATCATGAGTTTCCTCTACTATATTTTTGCCATTAGGAAACATTTATTGTATCAACTTTTCCAAACCTTCGATGTCTACTTTTAGAACATTCTTCATGTTTTCCATGTTGTCTTTCATTTTTTCATCGATCTTAGCTTCCATGTCTTCCATCTTATCTTCCATGCCATCCATCTTAGCTTCCAAACCATCCCTCTTAGCTTCCATGCCTTTCTTCAAACCATCCATCTTAGTTTCCACGTCTTTCTTCAAAACTTCCTTTTCATTTTTTGTTTCTCTTTGCGATAGCGAAATTTGGTGCACTTGCTCTTGTAATTTTGATATCTCATGTTCCATTTATTCGTCTTCATGAGTCATAGTAGAGCCTTCTGAAGGCTTAATGGGTGTTGAATTCTTTTTAGGGGGGATTTTAGAACCCAATACTAATATCTATTCTTCAATATGCCCTTGGAATAAATTCAAACTAATTTTTCAAATAATACTTCTGTAATTCGAAAACAATACACAACTTTTTCTTGATTTTCAGGAGATCGATATTGAAATTGAATTATCTATGTGATTTTAGATCTTCAATATTCAAAATTCGGTCTTGTAGTATCCCTCTAAATATTATTTCGAATGCCACAGATCTGACCTGATTTGGATTCTTCAAGGAAAATTTATGCCCAATCTCCCACAATGACCTAATTATGGACTAGTTCCATAGATAAAAATTGTACAGCGTGCCACATGTCATTGTTTCCTCTTTCGGCTCTAAACGTGATAGACAAAAAACTATGGTCCATGTACTTGCAGCCAGTTTTTACAGAATTCCAATCTGATGCTTAGAGAGAGAGTTATGACGATTTTCCCACGGTAACCTCTTTAAGATGAAATCTGGGAGCCCTAATTTCCACCGATCATATTTCCGAAAGTGTTGCAAACCAAGATTTGAAATTTTTATATGAGGTTCCTCAAGATTTCATATTCGCTCTGTAAACATTTCAGCTTTGGAACATTCGTAGAAACAAAGTTATAGAGAAAATTCCACAATGACCTATTTAGGTGAAATTCTAGAGCCTGAAAAAAGCCCTAACTTCCACAGATCATATCTTTGAAAATATTGTGAACCAAGATCTAAAATTATTCCACAATGTTCCTTAGGATTTTGGTTTCGCTCTGTAAAAATTTTAGTTCTGAAATTTCGTATAAAAAATGTTATAGCGAAAATTCCACGATGACCTGTTTGGAGTAGCGAAACCCTAGAATCCAAAGATCTGATACCAAATGTTATGAAACCGGCTCCAAAAATAGAAGAAAAAAGAGATCAACACCTTATAAGTAAGCCACTTCAAGGGGGAAACCTCCAGTATATTACATAAATTAACAATTCTTGGATGATACGAATGACCAAAGCCTCCTTCTATATATAGGGGTCCATGCGGTCACAATATAATCCTAGCTGACCTAACAATAATAATGTAAGTGCACAATAATAACAATATTGGGGTTACAAGGGTACAACAATAACAATAATGGGGTTAGACTAACAACAATAAGGGACTATACTACTAGTACAGGGAGATAGCACTGTTTCCAACCCCATCCACTCCACTTCTGCACTCACATAACAGAACACCCACTCCATCACGTAGCCCATCTCCACCACCACCTCCACTTTCGCCCCCCCCTAGAAGTAGATATGGTTGCATCAATGAAGTTACCTAATTTCAGAGGCATTGGATATGAGGATACTGAACACTTTTGGTTTGTGACTGAGGCCATATGGCAGGCTCAATAGGTTAATAATAATGATATTAAGAAAGTGCAACTGGCTACCTCTTTCCAAGATAACACATTAGATTGGTACATCAGGTATGTTCAAGAAAACCCTAATGCCACCTTGTACCAAATAAAATATGCCCTAAAAGAGAAGTTTAAGTATCCTAAGTCATATGCGTAGCTAGTGACAGAAATGAAAGAGATTCATCAGGAGGTTAATGAATCTGTATGGGAGGCCGATCAGAGGCTAAAGCGTGTCATCATAGATGGTGGATTTTTCATTTATGATACTCAACATAAGGAATGGTTCATTGCTATGTTTCTCCCGAATCTCTGCCAACCCTTAAGTCAAAAAATGATTTCCACATAGGTTGAGGTTGTGGAGGTTGAAATGAAACCAGAGGTTACTCCAATGCCTATTGCGCTTGGGACATAAAAAATACAGAATCATCCGGAAGACATGCATCTAGAGATCCAAAGCTTGCGCAAGGACAAGGGAAAGGAGGTTTGCACAAAGGTTTGGTGCATAAAATGTAAAGCTTTTGGGCACCATAAAGATCAATGTCATGTCTTCAACAATTATCTGTGTTAGTCATCAGTAATTTTTGCTATTTGTAGATGACTAAATACTTTTCCTAGATTTCTAAAAACAAGATTCATGAATATTGTGAGTTTTAGAAATCTCATTGCCTTCATTATCCTTAAAACAAAATTTTCACTACTTTACTACTCTACCATTACCTGGTTAGCCTAGCAATCCTAAAAGATCCCTCATGGGATCATACCACTCATCTTTGTCCTATTTTCACACCCATAACCTCAGTACTCTGTTTTGCCTATGCATAACCCCTCCACTTTCCATCTAGGATTTCCAAACAACCTACTCTTTCCCATATTCACCAAATGCCTCAAGCATTGATGGTCTCAAATCTATCTCTATAGGCTCTTTAGATAAATCAAGTACATTGGATTTTGGATCTTCAATACATCAATTTGTCAAAAACTCTGTTTTTCATACTTGAAGACCCCAAGTCAAGATTTCAGTCAAAGGCCAAGTCCAAGGAGTTATCCACTAGGTCACTAGGGTTTCATAGGTTCTAGGGTTACCCTTGGTACTTGAGCATTATTTTTTATGAGCTAGAAGCTGAATCAAAATGTGAAGAAAGATCAACACCTGTTTGTCCAAGATAGATTAGAAAAATCTCCAAGGAACCTCACCATATCAAGTTCAAGTTATGTAAAGGCAGCGATGCATTTTGACATTTTTGAAAGAGTGTCAAGGTGACTATTAGCAAGAAAATTTGGTAAGAAAAGAGGCCCACTCCTCATTAAAGATATACACACGCAAGTGGAGGAAGAAGCAGTTTATGTCCAAGGAGAACTTAGGGTTCCTAACACTGATTTGGCCAGCAGTGGGACAAGCAAGGAGCCAAGGTAGAAATCAAATGGAGGAGGCACACCATAGAACCAAGCATGAATTGAAGATTTTTTAGAAATTATAGATGAAGAAGGGAAAAAGGTGAGGTGAACTGGACATAAATGAATGAACTTGAAAGGGCTATAGAGATTAATAAATCTTCTCAGACAACCCAGAGACCTAACATTTTGGTTAGATGATCAAAGAAGGTAAAAGGGAAAGTTTAGACCCCATAAATAGCAACAAAAGGTTTCCTGAGGATATCACTGCCTGCAAAGATTCCAAACTCATTCCAAGGAGTTTTCCATGACAAAGATGGTCAAAAGAAGGTAAAATGAAGCTGTTGAGCCTCATGATGACAACAAACAGAAGGTTTGAGGAGACTATTGAAGGTGACTTCCAGGGTTTTCCAAGGTAAAGTATCTCACTGCCTCAAAGGGAAACAATGCAAAGAGTATCAGTATAAGGAAGGTCAAGCCTTCATTTTTAGTCATTTTCACTCAATGATCAAGGGAATAAAAGCATAGGGTTGAGTTTCAAGACAGAAAGACAAGTTGATCATGAGGTTGTTGTTATGTAACTGAATGTGTCAAACTCCAAGAATGTCAGGAAGGGAAAAATCAGTATGACATGGCACCTGCAAATCAGAAGTGGCCAAAGGACATAGCATACATGATTGTGAAAGTTGCGGTACTTGTCAAAAATGGATATTATCATGCCTAGAGATCAATGAGAAGGATGAAAACAAGTTTCTCAGTCACCCTCTCAAAGAAAAATACAATTTTATCTCCAAGGTAAGACAAAGAAGTTTTAAGGATGTTGCCACCATGTCAGTACCTGAAGTTGTGAAAATAATTGGAAGACATGAGCATGGCCAAAACACAGTAAAACATGTGACTCAAACAAAAAATATGCAAAACAGAGTGATAAAGACACCAATAGGACAAAATAGGTCAAAATTTCACCATTTCAGTAACCTGAAGAGCAACAAAGAAAAATGGTTATTAAGGAAAAATATCACTTGAATGTTTTTAAAGCCACCTACTGAAAAAGCTCAAATTGAAAAAGCAGTAAAAGTGACCAAGTGACTGAAAACATTGGAAAGTGGGTTTACAAGGGATAAATTTGTTTTCCTAGGAATATAAAGAGTCATTTTTTTTTATCACTCAACTCATTATGCACATGCAAAAGAGTAAAAAATCCTTCAAAGATAAAATTCTGAGTTTCATTGAAAGTTGGGTAAGTTTGCTTGGCGCTACATTTTCATGCAAGAACTGCGCTTACAGCACCTGACGCTGCGCATTGGGGAGATTTTGTAGTGTAATTCTACACTGCGCTGCGCTTTCAGGTGAACGTGTTGCACGTTCAGGCGAGCACTACCCATTCGCCCAGAATTTCCTGACAGGCAGGGCATCATGCAGCGTTGTGCCCAGGAAGAGCCCGAGAGGGCCAGAAAATGCCTGGCACTGCACTCAGAGAGGCCCGACAGGCCCAGAAACATTCAAGCACTGTTCTTAGGAGACCCGGTAGGCACTGCGTCCAGGAGGGCCGACACCCGACTGTGCATGCAGGCGCTACGCCTAGGCCAGAAACCCTCTTTCACTTGCAAAATTGCCAAACAAATCACAACGAAGCACCTCCAAGCTACATCCAAGGACCTGAAAAGAAGTTGAAATCTGGTAGGTGGCTGCTTATCCTTATCCTCCAAGTGGTTTTGATGATTTAATTGTTAAATGAAATTGACTAAACCCTAGTGGCTAGAAACCCTAAGTCCTCATGGAAAACACTCTGTTTTGACCTCCAAGCAAGAAATTATCAGTCAAGGAAGGTGTGAATTAGGGTAACTGCAGTGAGTTCAAGTTAACCCTTCATCAAAGCTCAAAGGGAATCAGTCATAAACCCACACCTCCATCACACCCACTTTCAGGAGCTTCCTTTCACCATCATTTCTTTTCACTCCTCCTACCAAGTTTTACAAGCAAGCCTAGGGCTGTTTAAAGGCAACACTAATCACCATGTCAGGAGAAGAAGGGAGTGTTAGCAGTGAAAGAGGCCAAGAGCCTATGAGGCAGAGGCACAAAGGTGGGAAGGTTAACAGATTTGAGCCCCAAGACACTGTGGAGATTACTACCTCTCCCATGATTCTCACATGCTTTCAAAATGTAGGGTGTTTTCAGTTTTGTGAAAGAGTCCAACAAGTACAAAATCACCTAGATCTCACAAGGTTATTCATTCTTAACCTACATAACAAACAATCAAGATTGGTAGGGGTGACCTTTGAACTCTCATCAGATGCCATTTCTAGTGCTACAGGTATACCTAATGTTGGTGAGAAATGGTTCAAAAGGGAAAAGTTGGACATGAGCTGCTATGAGACATTCCTCAAGCCTAGGTACAAAGAAGGTTGCAAGACAAATTTTCCTTTCTCACACTTGCTGGAGAGGTATACACCCTTTATGAGGGTCATCATGAAATATTTTACCTGTGAGGGAAGGTACTCTAGACTCTACTCCTATCATATTAGATTACTTATGCACTTCACTAGGGTCAAGATGCTTCATTTTACCTACTACCTCTATAGGAGTATTGACAAGATGTCTTCTGTTGTCCAAAGAAGAAGCTATTCCCAACAAATGAAAATTTTGTTCCATCACTCCTTAATCAAGATGGTTGTGCTACATCAGTTGGAGCAAAAAGGCATACCTTGGGAGGTGTTCATAGCTCAAGAAATATTTACAAGCCCTCAGCCCCATCATCAGCCAAATTTACCCTCATCATCTCATCCTCCTCCCTCTAATCCTCCATCACCTCATACCGACCATACCTCATCATCTACACAAGTATCCTCTCCTCAAGAAAGCCTCCCTTCCTCATATTCTCCTAATGCATCAGATCAGGAAGGAAGTGGCAGTGAACAAGAAAGTGACCATGAGGGTGAGGGTGACAATGAATCAGACCAAAATGAAGATGATGGTGATGATGATTCAAGCCAACAAGAAGCAGAAAACATGGAAACAGAGGGAGAGGATAAAAATGAAGAAAACGAGGAAGCTAACAGTGGAAATGGATTAAGCAGTGATGAAGAAGAGGTCAGCAATGAAGCAGAAGACATGGAGGTGGATAATGATGAATATGAGGCAAGTGACAAAGAAATAGAGGATGACCCTAAGGAAAATAGTGAGACTAAGAGCCCTAATGACAATCAAAACTATGAGGCTCATAGTCATGACAAAGATGAGGAAAAAGATGTAGAAAGCAACCAAAATGAAGATAATGACAAAGAAGAAAATGAAGAGGCTGAAGATAATATGGATACCAATGAAGCAAACATCAGTGAGGAAGAATATAGTCATGACAGTCATGAAAACATTGAGCTCCATAGTGATAATGATGATACTAGGGACAACAACAAAACTCAGAGCCCCAATGACAGTAAAGATAGTGAGGTTCCTAGTGGTAATAGGGGCAGTGATGATGTTGGAAACAAAGAGGACAATGATGAAGTAGAGAACATGATGACTGATGACAAAAATGATGAAAATGAAGAGTTTTATGGTAGCAGCAAGGATCACAGCCATGATGAAAACACCAAAATGAGCAGAGTTGAGCCTTTTTCATTGGTATACCAAAGAGGGGAAAGGCATGTATTTTCTTCCTCAAAAAGGCAAGAGGCCATGCCTTCCAAATCCACTAAGCCACTTGATAAAGGAAAAGAAAAGGTAAAGGAAGAAGAATAAGATCAACATGAGGTTGAGAGAGAGTTTTAAATCATTCAGGTTGACAGTGATGAGGAAAATGAAGCAAGGATCTCAAACTTACTCATCCAGAACAAAAATTTCCTAATTGAAGACCTCCAAGCAAATCTAGATAGGGCCAAGAGTGTAAATGATTCCCTTGGGATGTAGAATAGAGAAATCAAATCTCGACGCTAGAGCAATCAAATCTCGAAAAGAAGCTCAAAGGGCACAGGTAAAGCTAGAGGAATTAATGGTCACCTTGAGGAAAGTGAAGATGAAGAAGGGCAATCTAGGAGGAGACCAAGAACCATGGATTTGAATAATTCCTTGGAAAAATAGAGAGAACAAGGCATTTGGAGCATTTTTGACCCCTCAAAAGGCCAAAAAACACCTCATTTTTCTCCTTTCTGCCTCATTTTTAGGCCTGGCGCTGTGCCTAGAGCAGTTTTGGGAAATTTGCCTTTTGGACAGGTTAATGGAGCTCAATTAGAAAAAAAAGGGTGGATTTGGAAATTAGACTCAGCAGGATTTCCAATGGGCCATCACGAAGCCAATTTTGACATTGGGAAGGTCATCAAAACTTGGCTATAAGTGGACCCAGTTTCACCTGTGCATGGCGCTACGCTTTCAGACCTCACTGTGCATTTTTGGCCAAAAAGTCAACAAAAGACACTCATTAATGGAAAATTTATATTTTAGTATTTTTTGAGGCAAATCACTCCAAAGTTAGGTGCTAGGAGTTATTTTTTCATTTATTTCATGAGATATTTTATGCCTTGGGCCTTGCATGGTGTCTTAGGCATAAATGACATTTATGACTAGTTTTGACATTTTCAAATCCTGGTTAGGGTTTTTTCCCTCCTTTGCTAGATAAATAGAGCATGAGGGCCTTATTGTAAAAGGTTGGCATTTGATGACTCTTGAGAGAAATATATGGTTTTTTGGAGATTGAAGGAGAAATTAGTGTTGTGGAGTTTGTGAATGGATTGTTTTGGTTGATGGATGGAGGAGGCTTGCTTGCATGATCCCTGAGCTTGGTTAATGGCGATGTGATTCTATTCAGTTCATGTTTTCTTATGTATCATGTTGTTTCATCCTTCCATATTGTAGTAGGACAAAGTTTTTAGACTAAAAAATGTTTTTCAAAGGCACCTTAGATCTGTTTGTTCTTCACTGCCTCTATGTTTTCCTCTGCTAGGTCAGTTTAGAGAATTCTTAGTTGCTCTCTAGACCCACCCAAGCTTGTTTATCTCATGAATGGTTCAATACAGTATGTATCAAAGATGTTTTATGGTTATCCCTGCTTGTTTGATGTCACTAAAACATTGTTCTTGAGATTTTTCTCTAAAGTACCACTAATTAGGTTTTCCAAAGAGGCTATGTTTCAATCATGCCCTTTGTCCATGCTTGAATAGTTGTTTTCGAGATTTTCATGGCTATGATCAATGATGTTTAGGATTTCCCTCTTCTTTGATTAAAGTTATATGTTTATCTTAAAATTTTTCTAACCTTGAAGGTGAAATCACTAGAAGTTAAATGAGTTTCTTGCCTTCTATATTTCAGTGGATTGTTTGTCTTAAATGCTTATTTGCTTGAGTTGAATCAAAGAGTTATTGGTGTGCCCTGTCTATTGATTACTTCTTTATGCTAAATAGTGTTGAAGTCCCTTCTTGACAAAGGATTCTTAATTTCCCTCTGCCCTACTTTGTTCACAAACTTGATGTTCATTTCATTTCACACAAACCTTGAAAATCCATTTGACCATGCTAGATTTTCCCTGTGATGCACCCTAATTCATTTTTGAACTTTCCATGACTTTTATTGACTCCATAGCCCAATGACTTGAATTTTCCTCACTCCACCTATTCTACTTGATCATCTTACCCAACCAAAACAAACAAACAAACCCTACACTTAACAACTAGCCTAAAATCAAACCCTAAAAGCAAACACGTTCACATTCTTTGCACAAAATAGAGAGAGCCCTCTCTGAGTCTAGGAAGGCTAGTTCCTAGGACTCCAAAGACTGGTCTGATGTTACCCTGTGCATTTGGTCTTACCAATATTCCAAATCATGGGAACCTAACAATTTTAACAATGGAGGTCCTAGTCCATTGAAGAGTCTTGGATGGTGCACAATTTGTTAAATCGACGGATTACATGACATAGATTCCTACCCAAGGATCAAAAAGTATCAAACCGACTTGAAGCAGTTGTTTTGTAGTTTTTTTTCGTCATTAGGGCATGATGAGAAACATTGTTGCACTAGCATCCCCTTTCGACGTGGAGTAGGGAAAAGGAATAGGCTGAGCAGGTGGATCAGTTGGTTGAGGATGAGGATAGGTCATTTGATATAACTATGGAGGCGCTAGTCATTATGCGCGTGTCTCTCCTAATCCAACATGATAGTCATGCAGGTATTGTAGGCAATTTGATCATGTGGTTGAATATTGTCCCGTATTGATTTCTAAAATTCAAGAGAAGAAGACACCGACCCCAACATAAAATATTTAGATGGTGAGAGCTGAAACCCATGAAGAATATCCTAGTATGAATGTGGTGATTAGGAGCAGTGTAGCCACAAACGAAGATAAAGGAAAGAAACCAGCCACCGATGTATGGATCCATAAGGCATCTGAAAACAAAGAAGGATTTAATATTCAATGCACAAAGGAAACTTTTGTTGAAGCACAGAAATAATTTCCTGAAGGTAGCACATCAACATCAGGAAGACCGATGAATGAATCAAGAGGAGATGAAGAGATCAAACCATTTCTACAAGCATGTATAAAGTTACTGCGCAACAAAAAGGCAATAGAAAATATTCAGGCTCTGATATAAAATTGTGCAAATAAGGAACAACCGATGATAGAGAAGAGCGTTGTCAATCAAATATGCAAGAATAAGAAGAGAAGAGGTCAGGAGATGCGTATGATCGCGCATATTGGTGCTTATGATATGGAACAAGTTATTTTAGATCTCGGATCATATGCTAATGTTCTTCCTAAGAAAACATGGCAGTGCATGGGAGAGACAAAGATGGAGTGGTCCACCATTTAATTGTGCGTGGCTAATTAGCAGAAGATCATTCCTTTAAGGAGGTTTTTGCACGTTGTAGATAACATCAAGGGTGTTAAGGTGATGGAAGAATTTGAAGTCATACAAGTTGTAGATGATACTCATCCTTATCTTGCGCTGCTAGCGTTGGACTGGGCTATTGACATGGATGGTGTTATAAATTTGAAGAAAAGGAGAATGGAATTTGAAAGCGATGGAGTTAGGATAATAATTCCTCTAGATCCCATGGAAGGAAAAAGATACACAGAGCTAGTGTGCGCTGATGTTGATATAGATAAAATCTATAAGCTAACCTTGCACGAGGAAGATTGGATTAATCGAACAATTGATGGAAATATTAACTAGGAGAAGGATAGCGCTTATTTTTCATACTCTGATGAAGAACTAGAAAACTGGCAGAACCAGTTGCAAGAGGTATCTGCGCTGTGTTGTAATTGAGCGACCTGATCTCTGCGATGTATAACATTTGAGGTACATGAATTGCTGCACTATGATGGATTAACTAATATAAACATGTTTATAGAGGAGCTTGAAAGGACCGTTCCTGAAGGATAGAGATTCCATGCCTTGAATCTCGGCTTGCACGCTACTCGAACAAGATGGTGGGAAACTAATAAGGAGAACATGGGAAACTGGGAGGAATGTGCACACATGATGAGGCTATGGTTTGAATGTCTAGTCATTAAAACGAAAGAAGTGTACTCTGGAAAAGAGGATCTGTGCATACATTTGGTGAGATGGAATCAGATTTGGGGTGTAGAACCAAGACCTGAATGGGTCCACATGTTTATTCGCACATTAGGGAAGGTACCTAATGAATGGTATTTGGAGACAGAGTTGCGCCAAGGCACTAGTGAATGGTATGTGCTGACAGAGAGTTTTATTCTTACATTCAGCTTTGAGAGTGGATTTGATAATATTGGCCAAGTTTTGATTCAAGAAGTCATTAACACATCGATGAAGGATATTGTGAGATGAAGACAATTGGAAATTGTGGAATCTAGGGAACAATGTGCAGTCGCTGGAACCTCGATCTACCCCCCTAAGAATATCAGACAGGTGAACTCAATGATGAGCCTCGCTGGATACTATAGGAAGCGCATTCCAAGATATGAGTTGATAACTAAGCCCATGAAAAAATTTCTTAGAAAAGGTGCGACATTCCATTGGGATAACGAATGTCAGAGGAGTTTGCAATTATTGAGGGACGTGATAGACACTGCCTGATATGCTTTGAAGTACCTGGTCACTAAGCCTGTGTTGGGGGTGACGATCTATAGGTGGATGTCATTAGCCCTAGAGTATATGGTAGTAAGGCGCGACACGCACATGGTAGCTATGCGAGGAGGTTGACTAGTTCACAGAGGTGTCAAAAACTAGCCGTTGGAATAGTAAATCTAGAAAAGACAGCTTTCTTACCATTTATGGGAGCATCAAGGTTTCATTTAATGGAGGGAATTTTCCAGATTTGGGACCATTTTTTTAATTATGGAGACACATTAATGAACAAGGATTCATTGAAGATGCTCCACAAGTATAAATATGACCTATGGCATTGCAATAGTTCCCTTTTCTTTCTAGTTGAATTCTTTGCTCTCAGATCCCTGATTGTCACTACATACTATGTGTCTATGTCTGGTTTGGATCTGAGATTCTAAGAATCGTTGTGCCGCGTAGGGTTGGGATATGTAATTCCTGGAAGGATGATGACCACATGACCTAGAGATGGCTCTGTTGTGCTCGAGGTCCCTATTGTTGAATGCTTGCACCCTTAAAGTCTAAGAAGGGGAAGTATTTTGGTACTAGAAAACCCCCAAGGGATAAGACCCCAAAGTCGCGCTCTACTGCATTTGTTTGACTAAAAAGGCCTATGGCCAAGGTCCCTGAAACAATTATGGAAGGAGAGGAGGACATGGTTGAAGTGGCCCCATTCTCGCGGTTTCCGACTTATGTCGCACCACACAAAACCTCAGTATAAATTCCTAAAGATCTGGACAAGGTACACGCAAGTATCCAAATTCCATTAATCCATGAAACCATACTGATGGAAGGGGACATGTTTGCTAAAGTTTCGCAACTCAGACTAGAGGACTGGGACATTGCAGATGTAGATAAATTTCTAGAACTTGCACCAAAGCTGTACCTAGATCATGTCACATATGATGGACGCATTGTGCACCTCAAGCCAAAGAGATGGGTGTTGGGTTTGCACAAGGCAGGCCTACTAAAATTAATTTAGATCCCTCATTTTGGGTGTAGCCTCATAAAAAAATCTATGTCCAGAAATTTCTTGCGCTTGTGCATGATGATTTGCTGTGGTTGGGAGAGCGCATCCCTATTGATGTTGCATTCATCCATCAGATCATGGGTCTGCTCGCTAAAGGTGCCGAACCCATTGTTGATTTCAGTGGTAAAGCCCAAGAAAAATATTTTGCAGAGAAAATTAAAACTAAATACCAAGCCTCACACAAAAGTCGAGGCTTCGCTGTAAATGAGATAAATGACCCCGCAGTTCTATTCGGCACGCTCATCTTGGCCTGCAAGGTGATGTCAAATGCAGACCAAAGGAGGTTCCTGCTGTTAGGGTCCTATAAATATAGGATTCATAATTTGGAATTGACTTTTGATAGTCTTGTAAAAATGTGTACATATCTTGCTTTCTGCAAGTTGTTTTCCCATATTTTGTAAAAAATGAAAAAAATATAAAATCAAAAAGAGGGTAAAAGTCCTAAAAGAAAAATCGAAGGAATTAGAAAAAATAATATACCCCAAAGAAAAAAGAAATAAAACATGAAAGTGTGCAACTCCAAATGCCACTACTTTTTACTTTGTTACTGATGATTATGGCAGAGTGTCAATAAATGCCATAATCCATGATGAGTTGAACTGCTTAATCTTGACTTGTCATGTTTCAATTTTATTGTTGTAGAATAGTGAATAAAGATTAGTCAGACAGTTTAATCTTGACTAGTTACTAGATAGGTAGAGAATAAAGAGGAGTTCATCAGTTTAATTTGAGCCCTCGGATGATATAAGGTAGATTTAGATAGTTTTTATTACTTTCAAAAGAATAAAATGTTCAAGCTTGCTAGCTCAAATGCACCTACAAAATGGAAGAAAAAATGTTAGATTAAAAGTTAGGTAGGTAGAAAGAAGTGGGAGAATCATGTAAATGCTATTCACCAGGCAAAAATCACTAATTTCCCCTCCCCTATAGTTATTCTGCATTTTAGACTTTCAGTTAAAGAGGCTCAGAGCATTTCTCTGACTTCTTTTGGGACCAGACCCAAGGCTCAATGACTGTTAAATTAAAAAGTGTTGAATTCCTATGTTAATCCCTAATTATCATCATTTAACCCTACATTCATCCATTGCACTACAAGTTCATAAGTAAATAATTTTTACTTAATGAAAAGAAAATTCCTTGTGATTAATTCCCTTCATTCATAAAATCATAAAATCCCTCCAAAAATATTATATTCCAGGTTAAAGTGGTCAAATTTTAAATGATAAAGCTTGGTTTTCACATTATCACTTTACTTAGTCATATAATCATATTTTGGTGTTTTTTTCATTGTCCTTAGTCATATTAACTTCTAATTTATTTATTAAATCCCTATAAATAAACCTTATCCTATTATTATAACCCCTTTTATCTAATTATCCCCCAAAACCAACTATTATAAGATTTTTGACCAAAGTTAAATATCCACATGTTAAATTAAAAACCCAAAAAATACCCCCTTTGGTCTAAAACTAACCATATATAAATAATCCCGCCCCATACAGTTATTGGACCCCTCCATGGTCTATAACTATATAATATAAATATAAATATAAATAAAGCTATCAGAAAAATATAGCTTTACTACATCACCTCTCTTATATCATTTATCCTAAAGTTTTTTCATCTGCGCCACTATAAAAAGCTTAGTATCATTCTAAGCTTTACCATATCCTAACCTTGGTTAAAACTCAGTTCACACGCTCTTTTACAATATATATGAACTTTGTTTATATATATAACATCGCCCAATAAAACCTTTTGCATTATACCCGCTTATATATAAACCATTCCATATATTGAAACCTTGGTTATAAAGTCTATTTTTACAAAGGTTTTGTTATATTTATAATGCGCCATCGTATAAAGCTGCCCGGGCCCCACCATAACCTTTTCCCCACACCTTTCCATCACATCCCGATCGTTCGCTCCCACTTTTTAGATTCAACGTCACACGATCTGTTTTGCGCTCCGAAACTGATCGATGGCCATGAGCTCGAAATCGCGCGAAATGAGTTGTTTTATGAAACCACCCAATGCAACGTGGAGCCATATTATTCAATTGCATTTGATTTGAAAAAAAAAACTTACCACTCTATCCTGACGCGAAACCCACCAGTGGTTTTTCGCATTCGAAAAATCAAACCACCTCTTGCCTTGGATTAGACCTGCATTTAATGCATATTATGATGATTCATATTAAAGTTTAAACCTTTGATATATCATTTTTCATATGTATTTGTGTGGTCTCGACTTGTAATAAAACTCCGCCCGACTGTGTAAAGAGCCCTAAGCCCCTATTTGTTAATCTCTTGTAATAAAGCCGAATTCGACCACAATCTTCCTTATTTGAAAATCATTAAAGCCATTCTCTGCATCATCGATCCAGATCCATCCGCAGGAATAAACAAAATATTCAAAAACCCTTTTAAAAGCATCAAAATACCTACAGTCTGAGGTATATTTTATTAAATTACCATCCTGCACAGTCAATTTGAAACCTTCCATTAGAAGACAAACTGTTAAATAGGAGAATTAACTGTGTAAATTGCCCAAAAACAAGCCAAACCCTAGCCAATTTTTTCCAGGAAACCTAATTTCCTTTGTGTTCCTTTTAAAGCCAATCATCCGCTTACGACCTCTGAAGATCAATTCCGAAACACAAAAGGAGTTTAAAGCCTATAGATCTATTAAAAATCTCCTTTTTACAATTTAAACTATTCAGGAAACCTTGTTTCCTATCTTATCCCAGTATCAATCCTGAGATAAACCTAATTAAGAAGAAAGCCCAAAAGAAGATATCTTTAGCCTAAATTTCTCAGTTACCCCTATGTTTAAAGTAAATTACATCTGTAAACCATTTAATCTTACAGAAGAAGCCAGAATGCCTAAAAACAAAGTTAAACCTCCACAGACAGATCTCATTCCACAGGTCTTTCAAAAGCCTTCAATCACCTCCTTGCAGACCTCTGTTCCATTAACAAATTTTTTGATTTTTACAGGTTATTATCAGAAAATAAATTGGACCAAGAGTTTCAATACTAGTTGATAAAATTGTTTGCTATAAATTCTCATATTTTAAATCAAAAGCTTCATTCAACAAACAGTTTGTATAAAAAGAAAGAATAAAATCAAGTCAGAGAGAGATCAGAATGATGAAATGTGCACATTGAATGGTAAAAGTGAAATCAGAATTTACAATGACACTGAAAACATAACAGTCAAAGAGTATCAGTGGTTAAAGTGTATCAGGTAAAAGTCAGAGTGAAAGTTAAAACAAAGTTACAGAGCAATCAAAGGTAAATAGTAAAAGTAAATACAGAGGCAGTAAATGGTAAAAAGAGATGAAAATACTTTCACCAACAATGAAGTTTATCCAAATTGAAAGTAAAACAGTTAAAAGAACAAAAAGGTGAAAAGATGAAAACATAACAAAAAGGAACATTTTTTCAGAAATTTCATGTTTAAATCATTGTTTTGCAGAAACTATTGTGACCAATACAAGATGAATTTTGAAAAACTGAAGGATTTTTATATTCTTAAGGTCTTTTACTACCAAAACCTCTCTCACTTTTCTAACAGCCATTATGGATTTGGAAATATTAAACAATATTTGAAAGCTCTCTTTGCAGAAAATTCATGTTAAGTCATCATTTTTCAAAGAATATTGTGGCCAATAAGAAATACATCTTAAAAAAATGAAAGCATTTTTTGTTCCTACGAGACCCATCTACAAAAACCTATCTCATTTTTTGCACAGGTATTTCATAATGAGAGATACATGCACATCTTTACACGCTATTTTTCAAACTCTGTAAAACTCTTTTTTACACATCATTTTGTCGAGCCTATTGTGAATAGCTGGAGTGGAATTTTAGGAAACAGAGAGAGGTTTATCTCACAAAAATATTAATCTACAATAACCTCTTTCACTTTCTACATATCTATTTCTTATTGAGAAATAAAAAGGTATCATTGGACCTCAAGTTTGCATAATTGCTGGAGCAGAATGCACAAAGAAAGGAAACAATTAGTGACTTGGATGCCTCATCATCAACTAAGAGTTGGATCAAATTCAAATTCTCCTTTTTTTCATCACCTATACATAAAAAATAGTGCCAAATAGATGCATTAGTTTTGAGTGTCCTTTAATTAAGTTCTATTTATGTAAAATAATTGAAGATATTTGTAAACCAATCTTGATATTTTTTCAAGATATTCTAGTTTAGAATTTGTATAAATACTTCACTCTTTGAAGTATTTTGTGTGGAATAAAATTTCTAAGAACATTATAGACATTTTTCTGGTATGTTGGAGGCTCAAATGTGTTGATTTCCACGCAACAGTCTAGACAATAGCCAATTGGACTTCATAATTCAGGATTCATGCGATAATTTGAAGAGTAAAGTGCATCTATCTTGTCATTGTTTACTTTCTGAGTTCCATTCATTTCATATATGTTGTTCAATATTAATTATTAAGTAGGATTATTACTTCAGGACTAGTGTTAGAACTCCCTGTCTTAACTACTTAATCATTTAAATGTTTTCTGTTGATTTCCGGATTTAGAAATTCTTAATTTCTCCTAGTCTCGTTTAACCCCTGCCTCCTTCCTCTTTTTCTAGATCAAAGGATCCTTCATTTCCCTTTATCCCAAAGCAAGCCATCTCATCAAAACAATCTATCCAAATCTCTAAGGGTTATCTACCTTGCCCTAAATACATTAGCATCCTCTTGGCCTTGCCTTCTAGTTCTGCTTGCTAGACTTTGACTCCATAGCCCAATGGACTAGTAGATTCCTCTTTAATTTTTCTTCAAGTAATCTTAATTTCCACCAAAAATTTCAAAAGAAAAACAAAATTGAACTATCATAACTAGCCTAAAATATTAAACAAAAACAAAGTTAAATCATAAAGAGAGAGCCCTCTCTAAAATTTAGGAAGGCTAGATCCTAGATTTCCAAAGTAGGTTTATGGTTACCTCGGACTATTTCTTTTGAACCTCGAGAAATTACTGAGTGATAACATAATGGCGACTCCAGTGGGGAAGACTAACCTTTTTCTTCAGAAATATTTTATAGGTTCAGATTTGATCTATGACGGTGGACAATGATCAGACACACAAAGGTTAAAATCATCCATCTGGCGACTCCACGTCAATTTCATAATCAAGACTCCACTGGAGGAATGAACCTGGAATAACAATATGGAAAGATCAGGCTTTCAACTTGGATCTTAATCCAAGACATTATGTTCTTTCTCGTTAAGAAAGTTTTTCAATATATATTGTATTTTATATAAGGATCTAACTTGGTTTTACAGATACAGTGGCCTTTCGTTATCACTAATTTTCAAGATGATCCAAGAATAAAATGAAGATATGCTCCCATGAGCAAAGATCACATACCTGGATTTCCACACAAACTACCAAAGGTAAATTGGGTTAAAAATCTGCCCATGTTTCAAGATGATAATATTGATGATCCTTTGTTACATCTCATTAAATTTCATATACACTCATCAAGATTGAAGGGTGATTGGCATGAGGATTGCCTCATGAAAATATTCATGGCAACCTTAGAAGGAAAATCAAGTGAATGGTACAAAGCTCTCAAACCTGCTAGTTCATTTTCTCTAAAAGATTTTCATAAGGTATTTTATGAGCATTACAAAGAATATTTTCCATCATTATCATTAGCTGAAAATTGTTGTGATCAAGCTGAAGATGTCATACCTACCTTTAAAATATTGATGAAGATTTTGGAAATTGGCATCCTAAAGATTTATTAGAAGAAGTCCATAAATTTCATTCTCAAGTTAAATGTCATAATAATCAAGAGGAGTTAAACAAAGATGAAATAGATGAGGAGATGAATCAAGATCCACAAAGCCCCTCTGTGATAACAAATGATGTTTCATTTAATGTTTTGAATGAAGTTAAAGAAAATATTCAACCTCATGATAATTTTTTAGATAAGAGAAAAAACAATTGTTATTCAAATCTAATAATTTAGAGATTCCCACCCCCCCTCACCGAAGAATAAATCAATTTGCTTCTAAACGTGCAACCATCCTCAAAATATTTACATAATGAAGAAATATTTTCTACTTATTCTAATGTTGATGAATGTAATAAAGTTTTTATCCATGAAGAGACAAAAGAACAGGTTGATGCTCATGTTATTCTATCTTCCCAAAAAGGCCCATTTCTTGATAGCACTCCTATTGAGCAAAATAATGATTTTCAAATAGAATGCAACCAATCTAATCAAGATATATTAGGATTGTTGGAAGAGAAATATGCTGATCTAATGTTTATGATTGATGACATTCCTTCTTCTGAAGATTTACCTAAGTATGATCAGTATGATGATAATTATGTTCTCCAAATTCAAGCTAATTTCACAGAACAATCACTAGCTATTTTGAGGGATGAGATATTAGAGTTTCAGCTTGATGAGAATTTTCTAAGAGCTGTCTTTTTTATTTTGAAATTAAGAAAATATTCTCCTCAACTTAAAAAATGTGTTCTTGAGATAATTTTTGAAAATTATGAAAATGAAATTAAACTTTTGCATTCTCAAATTCAGTCATATAATTTCCGAGATCCTAAAGAATTCTTGGAAAATATTCCTTCTCCAAAGCAAGAGGAAATTGTACTATCTTTTGACTTGCAGATTGAGGATGATTATTCTTTCAAACACAAGACTGAAGAAATATTTTCAAGGTTTAATATTCAGAATACAATTGAACAACTAGTCATTGAAGGCCTAGAAGCACAAATCATACATTATGCTTTTAATGATCCTATAGCAAATTATATGGAGAATATTTTTAGCTCAAATTTGCAAACATGTTTTATCTATGAGGATCAAATATATCAGCAATTGCCATTTCGCATCATATCTTTGATTATGAAGACACATGATCAAGTTATACTACCAATTTTGATGAAAATCAGTGAAATTATTCATTCATTGCTACAACTACTTGACTGGCTTCATTGGCATTTTTGTATTACCTAATTCAACAAAATTAACAATAGATTAGAGTAGGTAGATGAGTGCAAATAAGCTCAAAGCTATGAGTATTTTTTTTTTCAGTATTAAGTTTTCAGCTAGTTTTGGAATAATTCATTAAGATTTAAAGCTAAGGAGAAGGTCCTAAAGGTATTTAAGATCTAATAAGTTTGGTTTGAGAATTGCAGTATGTTTTTTTTAGTTTCAGATCAGATTTCAATTTGCAAAAAAAGGACTATATTCAGTTCAATATTTTCAGCCACAACAAATGCATGTCTGGGATTGGCCCAATGGATCAGACTACTAGTCAATGGTGTTCTTGACATCTCACAAGGAGAAGCCATCCCCATGTGAAGTTGTTGTTAGTGTCCTATAAATATATGATTCATAATTTGGAATTGACTTTTGATAGTCTTGTAAAAATATGTACATACCTTGCTTTCTGCAAGTTGTTTTCCCATATTTTGTAAAAAATGAAAAAAATAGAAAATCAAAAGGAGGGTAAAAGTCCTAAAAGAAAAATCGAAGGACTTAGAAAAAATAATATACCCCAAAGAAAAAAGAAATAAAACATGAAAGTGTGCAACTCCAAATGCCACTACTTTTTACTTTATTACTGATGATTATGGCAGAGTGTCAATAAATGCCATAATCCATGATGAGTTGAACTACTTAATCTTCAGTTGTCATGTTTCAATTTTATTGTTGTAGAATAGTGAATAAATATTAGTCAGACAGTTTAATCCTGACTAGTTACTAGATAGGTAGAGAATAAAGAGGAGTTCATCAGTTTAATTTGAGCCCTCAGATGATATAAGGTAGATTTAGATATTTTTTATTTCTTTCAAAAGAATAAAATGTCCAAGGTTGCTAGCTCAAATGAACCTACAAAATGGAAGAAAAAATGTTAGATTAAAAGTTGGATAGGTAGAAAGAAGTGGGAGAATCATGTAAATACTTTTCACTAGGCAAAAATCACTAATTTTCCCTCCCCTATAGTTATTCTGCATTCTAGACTTTTAGTCAAAGAGGCTCAGAGCATTTCTCTGACTTCTGTTGGGACCCGACCCAAGGCTCAATGACTGTTAAATTAAAAAGTGTTGAATTCCTATGTTAATCCCTAATTTTCATCATTTAACCCTACATTCATCCATTGCACTGCAAGTTCATAAGTAAATAATTTTTACTTAATGAAAAGAAAATTCCCTTTGATTAATTCCCTTCACTCATAAAAGCATAAAAGCCCTCCAAAAATATTATATTCTAGGTCAAAGTGGTCAAATTTTAAATGATAAAGCTTGGCTTTCACATTATCACTTTACTTAGTCATATAATTATATTTTGGTGTTTTTTTCATTGTCCTTAGTCATATTAACTTCTAATTTATTTATTAAATCCCTATAAATAAACCTTATCCTATTATTATAACCCCTTTTATCTAATTATCCCCAAAAACCCACTATTATAAGATTTTTGACCAGAGTTAAATATCCACATGTTAAATTAAAAACGCAAAAAATACCCCATTTGTTCTAAAACTAACCATATATAAATAATTCCGCCTCATACAGTTATTGGACCCCTCCATGGTCTATAACTATATAATATAAATATAAATATAAATAAAGCTATCAGAAAAATATAGCTTTACCACATCACCTCTCTTATATCATTTATCCTAAATTTTTTTCATCTACGCCACTATAAAAAGCTTATTATCATTCTAAGCTTTACCATATCCTAAACTTGGTTAAAATTCCCCTCACGTGCTCTTTTACCATATATATGAACTTTGTTTATATATATAACATCGCCCAATAAAACCTTTTGCATTATACCCGCTTATATAAAAACCATTCCATATATTAAAACCTTGGTTATAAAGTCTATTTTTACAAAGGTTTTGTTATATTTATAATGCACCATTGTATAAAGCCACCCGGGCCCCACCATAACCTTTTCCCCACACCTTCCAATCACATCCTGATCGTTCTCTCCCACTTTTTAGATCCAACGGCACACGATCTATTTCGCGCTCCGAAACTGATCGATGGCCATGAGCTCGAAATCGCGCGAAATGAGTTGTTTTATGAAACCACCCAACGCAACGTGGCGCCATATTATTCGATCGCGTTCGATTTGAAAAAAAAAACTTACCACTCTATCCCGATGTGAAACCCACCAATGGTTTTTCACATTCGAAAAATCAAACCACCTCCTGCCTTGGATTAGACCTGCATTTAATGCATTTTATGATGATTCATATTAAAGTTTAGACCTTTGATATATCATTTTTCATATGTATTTGTGTAGTCCCGATTGGTAATAAAACTCCACCCGACTATATAAAGATCCCTAAGCCCCTATTTGTTAATCTCTTGTCCCAAAGTCGAATTCGACCACAATTTTCCTTATTTGAAGATCATTAAAGCCATTCTCTGCATCAGCGATCCAGATCCATCTGCAGGAATAACTAGAAGATTCAAAAACCCTTTTAAAAGCATCAAAATACCTACAACCTGAGGTATTTTTTATTAAATTACCATCCTTCACAGTCAATTCGAAACCTTCCATTAGAAGACAAACTGTTAAATAGGAGAATTAACTGTGTAAATTGCCCAAAAACAGGCCAAACCCTGGCCAATTTTTTCCAGGAAACCTAATTTCCTCTGTGTGTGTTTTAAAGCCAATCATATGCTTACAACCTTCGAAGATCAATTCCGAAACAGAAAATGAGTTTGAAGCCTACAAATCTATTAAAAATCTCCTTTTTACAATTTAAACTATTCAGGAAACCCTGTTTCCTGTCTTATCCCAGTATCAATCCTTAGATAAACCTAATTGAGCAAAAATCCCAAAACAAGATATATTTAGCCTAAATTGCTCAGTTACCCCTCTGTTTAAAGTAAATTACTTCTGTAAACCATTTAATCTTACAGAAGAAGCCAGAATGCCTAAAAATAGAGTTAAACCTCCATAGATAGATCTCATTCCACAGGTCTTTCAAAAGCCTTCAATCACCTCCTTGCAGACCTCTGTTTCATTAACAAATTTTTGGATTTTTGCAGGTTATTATCAGAAAAGAAATTGAGCCAAGAGTTTCAATACTAGTTGACAAAATTGTTTGCTCCAAATTCTCAGATTTTAAATCAAAACTTCATTCAAAAAATAGTTTGTATACAAAGAAAGAATAAAATCAAGTCAGAGAGAGATCAGAATGATGAAATGTGCACAATGAATGGTAAAAGTGAAATCAGAATTCACAATGACACTGAAAACATAATAGTCAAAGAGTATCAGTGGTTATAGTGTACCAGGTAAAAGTCAGAGTGAAAGTTAAAACAAAGTTACAGAGCAGTCAAAGGTAAACAGTAAAAGTAAATATAGAGGCAGTAAATGGTAAAAAGAGGTGAAAATACTTTCACCAACAATGAATTTTATCCAAAGTGAAAGTAAAATAGTTAAAAGAACAAAACGGTGAAAATATGAAAACATAACAAAAAGGAACATTTTTTTAGAAATTTCATGTTTAAGTCATTGTTTTGCAGAAACTATTGTGACGAATCCAAGATGAATTTTGAAAAACTGAAGGAGGTTTATATTCTTAACGTCTTCTACTACCAAAACCTCTCTCACTTTTCTAACAGCCATTATGGATTTGGAAATATTAAACAATATTTGAAAACTCTCTTTGCAAAAAATTTCTATTAAGTCATCACTTTTCAGAGAATATTGTGGCCAATCAAAAATACATCTTAAAAAACTGAAGGAGTTTTTTGTTCCTACACGACCCATCTACAAAAACATATCTCATTTTTTGTACAGTTATTTCAGAATGAGAGATACATGCACATCTTTACAGGCTATTTTTCAGACTCTGTAAAACTCTTTTTTACACATCTTTTTGCAGAGCCTATTATGAACAGCTGGACTGGAATTTTAGGAAACGGAGAGATTTTTATCTCACCAACATATTAATCTACAATAACCTCTTTCACTTTCTACATATATATTTCATATTGATAAATAAAAACATATCATTGGACCCCAAGTTTGAAGAATTACTGGAGCAGAATGCACAAAGAAAGGAAACAGTTAGTGACTTGGATGCCTCATCATCAACTAAGAGTTGGATCAAATTCGAATTCTCCTCCTTGTCATAACCTATCCATAAAAAATAGTTCCAAATAGATGCATTAGTTTTGATTGTCATTTAATTAAGTTCTATTTATGTAAAACAGTTGAAGATATTTGTAAACCAATCTTGATATTTTTTCGAGATATTCTAGTTTAGGATTTTTATAAATACTTCACTCTTTGAAGTATTTTGTGTGCAATAAAATTTCTAAGAACATTATAGACATTTTTCTGGTACGTTGGAGGCTCACATGTGTTGATTTCAAAGCAGCAGTCTAGACAATAGCCAATTGGACTTCATAATTCAGGATTCATGTGATAATTTGAAGAGTAAAGTGCATCTATCTTGTCATTGTTTACTTTCTTAGTTCCATTCATTTCATATATGTTGTTCAATATTAATGATTAAGTAGGATTATTACTTTAGGACTAGTGTTAGAACGCCCTGTCTTAACTACTTAATCATTTAATTTTTTTCTGTTGATTTCCGAATTTAGGAATTCTTAATTGCTCCTAGTCCCGTTTGATCCCTGCCTCCTTCCTCTTTTTCTGGATCAAAGGATCCTTTATTGCCCTTTTTTCCTATCCCACTTTTGTTTATCCCCTCCTGTGGTAATATTCCTGGAATCCCTGTAACATAATTCCTTCCCATTCTGAAATTTCCCTTTTCCCACTTCTTTGTTCCCTCATGAATTCATTACAGGATCTTGTGCAAAAAGAGCAAAAGGATATGCTCTGAAGCATCAAGAAAGGGCAAAGAAAATTTCCAGTATAAGTTGAGGAAGCCATGTAAGTCCAGCCTATATTTTACTTAAATTCCCTATTCTTTTTTTCAGATACTATGCTTGCACTAGTGCAAGCATGTCGTCCTATATAATAATGCAAGCAGAATGGTACCAGCAGAATAGCATAATTTAAGCGGTGCAAGCAGGCCGGTACAAGCATGCACTCTTTCAAAAACATAGTAAAATTTGTTCTTTTCACAGCATATGAAAGTGGTCATCATGAAGTTATAAGAAGTCCTTTCACTTAGTCGATGAGTACTTGTGCTATCATATTAACTAGGAGAAAATTATTTAAAGTACAATATGTTTTTAAGTTAAGAATCATGATCATTTTTTTTTAATAAATGCTAAAATTCTTTTTTTTTGAATTATGAAGGAGTGCGGAAGTGTTTAACCGTTGCTTGGATATAATTGCCCCTTTCTGCCATAATCCTAGATGTCCTTCACTTGTAATGATTACCTCATCTAGCCATTAAAATGTCGCCGCAAGCACCAGTCCGGCACGATCTGAGAGATGCCGTGCATCCATGGCTATTTCAATGGAATGAATGGGTGATAAGATGGAAGGGATGGTGAACAGTTAGATCCCTGTCTATAAGAACCAATTTTCCCGATGTTGCATGTAAATTCCTGATTGTTCATAACCATTAAGCAGCAATGCCGCCTATTCGAAGCGAACCTTCATCTCTCAGTATGGTAGAATAGACTGCTGAGTATCACAATAGTCTTGCACTATTGCGAGACTCAGGCTTTCTTCAATTCTTGCAAAATTTTGACGGGCACAACAGTGAAGTGGCCCTATAGTTTACCAGAAGTTTAAAAAATGGCCAAGTAAAAATTGGGCCTCTAAAATTTAAGGTTACAGAGGAGTTTATAGCAGTAGTGATAGGTTTGGAAAATACTGGTGAGCAGTATTTTAAAAATCAGAAACGATAAAGGAACCAATGGTAGTGTTTCGTCATCGACAAGAATATGAAGGTATATTGGAAGAAAGGAATTCCATGCAGTGCCCTGTTGGGACAGTGGCGGGACCTCCTTTTCATCCTACAAAAATTCATAACCTATGAGGGAAGGTACTCCCTCACTTTTTTGTACCATTTTAGGATGTTGCAGCATTTCGAAGGCAGCCGACATGTCCGGTGGAGGATTGATTTCCCCTATTTTTTGCTTAAGAGCTTGGAAAAAATGGCCAAGGGTGTGCAGGATGCACGGGCAGACCAGGCTGACAGGAAGATATATCACCATGGCCTGATAAAGATTTTGGTCTAGAAACAATTAGAAATAAAGGGCATGAAATGGGAGGTGTTGTTAAAACAACTACATAAAAATACAGCTGCTGGGAAGGAGACAAAGGACCCCGCCAGTACAAGCAAGGGTCTGGGTAAGAATGAAAAGGGGAGTCCTTATTGCACAAGTGCAAAAAGGAAACGACCTGAAAAATCAACAAAAGAAAGTTCCCCCTCTCCAAATAAGAAGACATCTAGTGCACCTATTGAAGAGACTCCTTATACACCACCAGTATAGGCAAAGAACCCCAAAGAAGACAACCTGTCAGTCCTTGCAAATGTAGGAAAATATGTAGAGGTCGAATATGACACTCTGCTGGTCGATTTCATTAAAAAGGCCCAAAAAAATAATGAAGAATCAAGTGCAGGAAAGGAATCACAGTCCCCATATCACGTTGAATCCCCTCCTGCACCAGTGCAAGAAGAAGAAGAAGAAGAAGAAGAGGAAGAAGTGTTTGTTGAAACCCCAAGGGATACTGAGGTCCCTAGAGAAGATACTGCCCCTGTCGAGACAGAAGAAGAAGAATTTCTTGATACTGAGATCCCTGAATAAGGTACTGCCCCTGTCGAGACAAAAGAAAAAGAATATTTGGTAACTCCTGTTGCTCGAATAATTGAGCTAGAGCTTCAAGTGCAGAACCTAAAATAGCTCATAGCTAAAGCGCAGGAGGATAAAGAACAGAGTAAAGAAGAATTAACTGCGGAGATCCAAAAAAAGAAAGGAGAAGTTAGAGTTTGGAAGTATCAAGCTGCACAATGTTTCAAGTGACTTAAAAGGGTGACAAAGAAACTAAAGAACATCATAAAGAAGAAGTCTAAAACATTGCAGGCTGATGTCAGTATGTCAGAGCAGGATCGAGATGGAATGCTCAAAGTTTTGAAGGTTTTTTGCAGAGGTAAAGAGTTGTGTGAGGACACACAATAGCTTAGGGATGGGAGGATGTTAGCCCCCTAATTTCTCTCTTTTTTCCATTTTCTCTTTCCTAAATCATAACCATTTACCTCTGTTTTACCTCTTTTATGCACCCTCATCTTGCACCAGTCCAAGCATGGTGACATATTTCGTATAAACTTTAATTTTCATATTTTTAATTCAATTTAGCATTTATTAATTATTTATTACATGATTTCTTACTTTTAATCACTCTTTGTAACTTATCGATATCTCAAATGTTTATTCGGAAGTTAAAGTACTTACCATGACCGCTAATCCTAGTGCAGGATTGGATCTTGCACCGTTTACAGCACAACAAAACCTTGCAGCAAATCCGAACCTCCTCAATCACCACCTCATTTTGAGTAGCTCCAGCCACGACAACAAAGATCGAGCAGATTTTGGCCATGACAACAAATATTGACCCAAAGATAGCCCAAACCAAATCTGCAAAGGACGAAAACTGGAGATTGGCTATAGCCAAGTTGCTAACCATCTAATCTTGAAGGCTGAAAAGCTAAATTTTTCGTTTGGTTATGTAATCAGTTAAATGATCTATTTTGGTCTTTGGCCAAAGATCTATATAATGTAGAATGTAAATATGACTAGGGGCAAAGTTTTGATAGCAGAAGAGAATAGAAACACAGCCAGAGAGGCGGTAGCAGGTCGTTGTATTTTGTTATCGCCAAAATCTGGGCTGGACGATGCATTAACGTATGTACTTGCCTCAGTGAATTAATAAAAGGGAGCTCCACCTCATGTTTCAAAAATTTCATTTCTGTGTTTTGAGTTGATGAATTGATTAAGGTACTGAGTAGCGTTTTTATTTAAAAGGGAAACGTGCTGGTTGGCTATGCTGGTTGGCTAGGGCCCAGCCAACCCAGCACGTTTACTCCATTTCCTGTTTTCCTATAATTTTTGTTGATATTGTCAAGGGTGATTTAATTTCAAGCACATGCATTCTTGTCTGAGTGAAAGCGGATCTATTGTGTGAAGTAGATAAATTTCCTTTTCCTGCACTTTCCTTTCCTGCACTTTATTTCATATTGGTTTTCCTCCACCTGGTCCAAGCAGGAGAAATAACCCTGCACCAGTGCACGTTGGTGTGATATTTCCATTTATGCAATTCTATTTGATTGGTTTTCCCGACTTGGTCCAAGCAGGAGAAATGAACCTACGCCAGTGCACGTTGGTGTGATGCAGCAAGCTTTCTTAGTCTACTTCCCGCAATCTTCTTTCTTTCATCAAATGCTTATGACAAGATAAATGTATATTGATTGTTTCTTTATTCCTGCACTATGTTAAGATCAGAAACATTCAATTTTTACATGTGCAATTCAATTTAATAGTATAACAGCACTTGCAATAATTAAGCATTCATTTTAAGAATTAAATGCTAAGTGCAGGAAGCTCTGATCCAGTGCAAGAACTAGTTTCTTGTCACGGGATCTGACTGCTTTGAACCTGAAAAAATTCAAGCCCTTGCATGAAGTAAAAAGCCTTTAGTAAAGACACCATTTCTACCTTCTTCATAAGCCTTTGTTCCTGCACTAGTGCAAGCAGACTGCGATAATGCAGGACAGATTAGTGCAAGAAGGAAATCTCTAAAGGAGCAGGTTTAAGGGCCCATCTGATGAGATTGCTAAGTGTCCATGTTAAAGAAAAACACACACTCAGTAGTTAAACAATAATTATCTATAGTGATTTCCCTTTTTATCTTTAATTCCCTCTTGCAAATGCATTCTTTCTTGTTCCAGTCTTAGATTATTTTGATGGTTCAAGTTGCCCTTTTTCTCTCTTTAATTTGATTCTGCAATCTTTCCTTTAAAGAAAGTAGGGATTTACATTAGGAAGATTCATATCATCTCTGGCATTGTCTGTGCTTCGTCTCTAAGTTTACGGATCCCCCAGGTTGACAAATTAAGTGTTGAGGAGTTTGCTTAAGTGTAATTCCTGCACCCAACAATTACACATGCATGCAACCAACATAAACACATGATCAACACACCACCTATCAGTCCAAGAAAGGATAGTCCTCAGAACTAGATCATTGACAATTTTAATGTTAATATTTCCACTCTTGGTCTTATGAGATCCATCACTACAGTGTCTAGAAATAAGCATATATGTGTTATCGTCGCCCGGTCTAGATCTTGATAACTAGACTGGAAGTCCCCTCCTAGACAAACTGATTATGAAATAGATGTTAAATACATCAATCCCCAAGTCTTGGTCACCGATCACAAACACTTGGCATTCAATGTCCCACCACCTCACGAGATACTCCAATAGATCCACTTGTGATAAAATCCTAGGTGTCCATGGGAATTTGAGCAAGCCATAGTTTTGCAGCGCTCTTATGCAGTTTGGGTTTTGAGCTACTCCTCGATATTCTACCTCGTGGCCTCTTTATTTCCACTCTATTTCCATGATTCTCCTGCAAAACATCAATTAACAAAGATTAAAAAAATTTCATGGGATAAATTTGGAAAAATACTAAGTGAAAATGGAGCATTCATCAAAATAAATTATATCTCGGTGCTAGCACTTCTATATATGAATTTTTATGCGCTGACATTGCATTGGTACTTTAAGGGCCAAGGATATCATCGTGTACTTGATGGGTGAAACCCACATTGGTCGCCCACGTACCCTAATTTTTAAAGAGCTTATTAAGTACACAAAAAATGGATGAAAATACTTGAAAATAAGGGTAAAATGTAGGAAGAAGAGTGTTATAGCATCATTTCCCACCCTTGTATACTTGATCTCTGAGTTATGGCCTTGGGAAACACTTTCCTTTCATACTTGGTCCTTTTACTAAAAAAAATTATTTTAAATTCCATACATGACTTTGCCCCTCAAAAAATGTGTACACACACGGGTCCATCTATATCCAACCTGTGTATGTAATTTGAAATATGAAAAAAATATAAAATCCTTATTTTTTGGGTGAGGTTTACGAGTTACACCGGAAGACTATCTACAAAATATCATGGCCTAACTATATCCCAATTAAACCAACTGTTTTGGGGTGGTATAAATATACCTCATGGGAAGTCCTAAAGGGAGGAGCAAGATAGGATATTGATATTATAGCCAATTGGTCCTTGATCAAGTCTGATTTTTCTGTGTGCCTCCTGCTATAATATTCCAAATCTGGAATAGCACAGCAAGCCTGCTAAAATAACGCACTCCTGGGAGATTGATGTACAGAAATAAATTTACAACCCTTGGATCCCTTAGATCAGCAGATCTAGAGTCTAGATCCAAAAGGGGAGCAAAAACAAATCAAACTAGGTGTGGTAAACAGATCTCCCACCACCTAGTCTAGCCGGAAAACACCCTACAAGAGGGGATGTAGCTATGCACAACAAACTGCTCCAGAAATAACGCAGTCTTGGATAGTATGAGCAGGAGGCCATCAAATATGATTAAATTATGAATGTACAGCAGCAAATCAAAATTACAATGAATCTCTTTCAATATACAGTAGAATACATAAGAAAATAGAGCAAGAAATCTTCAGAAAAGAAGGCTGCAACACATATATAACTGCAGAAATGGCTCAACAACGTTGTTTTAAGGAGTTGCAATAGCTGAATATTACAACTCAGATCTAGGACATATCTATGGAAAAAACATCAGATTTGTTTCAGATCTGGAAACTAGATAGTCTTATCTATAAGATCCCCTTGGGGTTTTGACCAAAACATGCATAAACAAGAGTAGATCTGAGTTTTAAGTTGCAGATCTGTAAAATGCTGCAATAATTTCTGAATATAAATTTTCATTACATTATATTAGATCTAAACAGAACATGGATCAGTAAGCTAATCCATGGATCACCAAAGTGAAAGGCAAAGCCCAGCACCAAAGACCTCTCATCAAAACTGGGATCAAAACACCCTGAAGAATCTCATATAAAAATAACACAGTTCCTCAATGGAAACAACGCTGTAGCTTGAATGACATAGATGGCCAACTGCAAAAATACAGATTTGAAGTACAAACATGAGAGGCACTCTTACAGGAGGTTAAAAGACACACTCCATGAGAAGAGGCTCCCAAAACAAGCTAGATCTCTGCAGATCTAGAATCCCACTTGCTGCAACTTGCAAAAGCAGACAAACCCTCACTGGATCTGTGCTGCAATTGGAAGTAGAGCTTGGCCTCAAGCCTGATAGTGCATCAAATCAGAAAATACTCCTCCAATAATCCTCAAAGGAAGAGGTGAAATCCCTGCATAGGAACTCCAAGTGCTAAGCAGCACAATTCTCTACTAAACAGTAGAGAATAGTATTTGTCTAAGCAGACAAGACACTCAGAAATATTGTCAATCAACAACCTTCTCTTGTTGCCTTCCCTTTCCTTTTATAAGATGAAAGCCTTTGCAAACCCTAAACCACCTTGATGAGTTAGCTCCTTTCACATGAGTGGCCTCCTTCTAGAACTCCATTGTCCCTTCATGAGATACATTGAACCTAGACAACACTGTAGATTAGGTTGACCGAGTCTCACAGCTCAAACCCCTTTCACACCTACAAGTGATTTATTTACATGGCCCTGATTTATCTGTGTTCACATGGTCATTGATTCATTCAGTCTTTTCAAGAGTTTTACATGTCATCCTTTATTCATTTATTCATGCAACAGAAAGTAAAACAAAAATGAATATTCCTCTTAGCTTAGGCTAAGTAGGAATATTACAGTCCTCCCCTCCAAAATGTTGCTTGTCCTCAAGCAACTGATAGGGTAAGAGTTGTAGTACTTCTTCTCCTCCATTGATGGCATCATCAAGGATCAAGTCCTCATCATAAGCCAAGTGCTCAACAAGACAATACATCATGAATTGTTCCTCAAAAGCCAACATAATATGTGCATAGTCCATCCCTTCCGGAGTGAAAAACTCAACAGAAATAAACATGGTTGAAGCAATGCTACATCTAAAACATGTATCATGAAGTACAGGTAGAAGTTCCAAGCCATGTGGTACATACAAGCTTCCCATCTTCTGTCCATACAATCCCATAAACAATACAACTATATCATCCAAGTATGGAAGCAAGACTACATATATGCAAACTGAAAGCTGCATTTGAGAAGGTGGGTCAAAATCCCACATGTGATGCCAGCACAGTGCACCTCTTGTCTTCATTAGATCTAGGTGTGGAAAGTGGCATTCCCACCACACATTTTCTGCATGGGTCAACTTGACATGGCTGAAGATGTTACATAAGTTTGGTGCTTTTGGGAAGCACCCATCATGAAAAGGAATCTCCCTTTGCATAACAAGGGATTGGCCAAGTTCAGAATTTCTATTGGCCCTCAAAAAGCTATGAGATCCACATGATCTCTCACCCCCTTTAGGAGTTATAGCCTACAAAAACATGGTAAAATAATGTGAAAAATCGGAAAATACAACTTGCTTAGCATGATCAGTCCTTTTACCATCATAGTTCTTCATACACATGGAGTTGTGCATGAGCATTTTCCTCCTTTCAAGCAAAGGAAGAGCTGGTTGAGATGACTCTTGCAAACAGTCCATTGGCTTCCCCAATGCTCCATAGCTATTGCACTCTTGAAAGTGCTGATGTAAGTCCTCTCTCATGCCTTCCCAATCAAAACTCCTCATGATCAGGGTATAGATCTTCATTGAATACATATGGCTGAGGAAGAATACTTCATGTGCTCCTTGTAGGATCTTCTGCTTGAGCTTGGAAAATCTAGCCAAGAAGACCTTACCATGATAATAGATGACTCCCCCTTGGACTAAGTAGCCCTCCTCTTGCTGTATGCCATCTAATATCATACTTGTGTGGAGATCCTTGGAATAATCTACAAGCAGTTGAGATTTCCAATAAGGATCCACACTGCTCAATAATGACAGCACTGCTGAAACATTCTTGGAGGTGCTTGTCATGTTGTTGATATTATTTTTGACATTGCTCATGCCAAAATTGTTTGTTGGAAGGCTGATCCTCCCATTCTTCTCCTCCCACAGCGCCGATTCAAAAGAGAGAGAGGGAGATAGTGATGGAGGGAGAAGATCTTCCTCATACTTGGGCTATCCCAAGCCCTCTAACGCTATGACTTGGTCTCTCATTGCTCCAATCCTTCCTTGATCTAGATTTGGAGTAGCACTTTGTGGAGCCTTCCCCACAAGATCTGAATCTAATGGCATTCCAGGTGGCTTGCCATTAGATAAGAATTTCCCTTGCAGCATCCTCATGAACATGAGAGAAGGAACTGTGAGATCCCTGCTCCCACTACGCAAAACCATCTCTGTTGTTTGTGTGGAAGTACTAGGTGAAAGATAAGTGTGCATGCCTTGAATAATTTGTGGTTTCCCACTCTTCAATTCCACCCACTCCATTTGCAAAGCTTTCCAATCGGTGGTAGCCTTCCCCAAGGTAATCAACCATTAGACACCCAAAATGATGTTGGTGTCTGATATGTCAACTAAAAAGAAGTGATCCACCAAAGTGTAGGATCCCATATTAATAGAGAGTGATGGAACATATTGCATGCATTGCATGGTCCTATCTCCTGGGACCAAAACAGAAAATCCCTCAAAATTATCAGTGGGGATTTCTCTCCTTTGCACAAGATGAGCATCAATAAAGTTGTGGGTTGCCCCACTGTCAATCAGGATAGATAATCTCTGATTCATGACTGAACCTTGTACTCTTAGGGTCAAGTACTTAGGCACTCCTCTCAAAGATGCAAGATTCCCACTAATTGGAGCATGTTAGAAATTTACCGTAGGAAATAATAAAAAATTTTACTGAGAGAAATAAACATAAAGAACCCAGCAACAAATCATAAACATTAACACAAATATTTAACCGAGAATACCCCAAACTCCGAGGAAAAACCCAACCAATGAAATTTCATTAAATATTGGCCAAAACCCTGACCAATCCGGCCAAGTGAGCCTTCACCGCTCACCTCCAGGCCTGCATTACAATGAAGTCTTCCCAGCCTTTTATAGGCTCCATTACATGCAATACCATGGGCTAAAACCATGGGTGCACAATACCATGTGCCCCAAAACCACTACTAGCAACATTGACTCTACCCCGAGTCATGTTTACCTAACAATTCCCCCCTTAAACTTGACTTGGGGATTATTGACTAAATCCAGCCAAACTTGCTAGATGAGACAACCCCACTCACTCTAGCTCTTCCCCCCTCAAATTTTTACCCAGGGTAATTGTAAACTTGACATCCCCCCTATCACCTAGGTCTAACCCAGACTTTACCAGTGATTACCCAGGGGTACGCATGCCATACCAGGTCTTATAGTAGTATGCCCATTTACGTGTAATAAAAATTAACTCCATTATAATATTTTTTTTTTTTTTTTCATTGTTACTGTCTTTATTCATATGAAATCAATGTCCATATAAAAAGAACCCATCTACTGGATTACATGGGTCACCAGCCTCTATAACCACCAGTCTTCTAGGAGTTCTCTTCAGATACATGGTTCACCAATTAACCCACATACACATATCCTCTCCATACTTTGATCGTTTTCATTCTGATGCTCTCTTCAAACTACAAAAATAAACCTTGATTTCAAACTGCTCTAATTTTCCTCAAAACTTGCAATCAAATGTTGTATCTCTTTCACAAGATATTCTCTTGCAAAGGTAGTGACTCACATAGACACCATATTTTCACTTCACGCATTTGACGCATGTGTCTCCTTGGTCGCATCACACCCAGTCCCTCATTTGACACATCCTGTGCTGCAACACTGAGGTGGCTATGCTCCGTCTGGCCTGCATCAACAACTTCAATCTGCCCATTTCCTAAAGGACCAGAATGGGAGGCATCTAATGTCAAGGTTTTCAACCTGAGAATACATGACCTTGTGTTTAAACCATTTGAATTAGCAGCACCATTGCTTTCCCTTTCTAAGGCATCCCATTCATCTAAATTCGGCACATTGGAACCCCAACCAGGAGGATCTTTCTCAGGAAGCCTTCTGACTCTCGATACATGCAGAGGAGGAGGTTGAGTTCTCAGGTGGGTCGTGCCGTGAGATTGGGCCTCTAGAGTATATGTTAACGCTAAAAGTTTAAGATCAACATCAAATAAAGACTGCAAATCCCCTGTGGCTCTAGCAAAACTGATAATAATTTTTTTTTTAAGGACTTCTTCAGATGGCTCCATGGGATGCAGTGGAAATGGCATCAAAGGCCATCCTGTGATGAGAGACGGGGTCTTTAATTTCATCTAAAACCTCCTTTACAGACACGACTTTCTCTGCTCAGCGCATCCGTTTTTCTCCCCCATCGATCATAGCACTGGAATCAACCATAATCACGCTAATCCCCTTGCTGGATTTGAAGGAATCTATTACTTGCTTGGGCATGGACATGCTCTACTCTTTTGGCGCTGGGTCCCTTTTTTCCATCTCCGTCCACGTAGAGGGTCAAGATGATACGTCAACAACCATGGTTGTGCTCCTGCGCAAAACTTTTACAGTGATTTTTCTCTCTACTTTCAAACACTTCCTCAAAACCCTAATACCAATGCCATATTCTGTATATTTTCGGTTTCAGGTTGAACACCTTACTCTCCAGGATTGTTACTCTGTTGATGATGCCTGTAACACAGCTAATGTAATTTTTACGATGATTTTTCCCTCTGCTTTGAAACAATAGAACAAAACCCTAAACCCAATGACATCCATATCTAGCATTCCATATCTAGATATCCATATCTAGCATATTCACATGCAGATCTAACCAGATCTAGATGTAGATCTAACGTCTTCACACGTAGATCTATCCTTTTAAGTACATCTTTCCACAAGAAAATTTCACGCAGTAGCAGCAAACTATAGATATAGCAAAATCACTAAACTTGGCAGCTCATTCCAAATTTCAGATCTTCATAGCTCTGAAACCAGTTGTTAGAAATTTACTGCAGGAAATAATAAACAATTTCACTGAGAGAAATAAAAATAAAGAACCCAGCAACAAATCATAAAAATTAACACAAATATTTAACTGAGAAAACCCCAAACTCTGGGGAAAAACCCAACCAATGAAATTTCATTAAACATTGGCCAAAACCCTGACCAATCCGGCCAAGTGAGCCTTCACCGCTCACCTCCAAGCCTGCATTACAATGAATTCTTCCCAGCCTTTTATAGGCTCCATTACATGCAATACCATGGGCTAAAACCATGGGTGCACAAAACCATGTGCCCCAAAACCACTACTAGCAACATTGACTCTACCCCGAGTCATGTTTACCTAACCGAGCAAAGGCTCCCTTCCCATCTCTAGATGGTGTTTGATCCTCCTCATCATCATCAGCGCTGTGACCCCTCCTAGGTTCATCATCTTCATCTTCCTCCTCCAAATATGAGAAGACTTCTATGTAGTGTGCTTTTCTAGTAGCACATCTATGTCCTGGTGCCCATCACTCTTGGCAAGTGAAACACAGTTTCTTCTTCCTGAATTCCCTCCTGAGATCAATATCAAGAGGCTTCTTCAAAGATCTCTCCTTGGGAGGAGCATTTTTTCCTTCCTTCCCCTTAGAAAATTGAGGGGCCTTGCTATGGAAAGTTGCCTTTGCTTTTGGCAATGCATCTTGGAGGTCTCTAGCCCTTTCAATGGCATCATGTGTTAGGTCCCTATATTACTAGTATAGTCCCTTATTGTTGTTAGTGTAACCCCCTTATTTTTATTATTGTACCCTTGTAACCCCCATTTTTTTATTATTGTGCCCTTAAATTATTATTGTTAGGTCGGCTAGGATTACATTGTGGCCCACTAGGATTACATTATGGCCACATGGACTCCTATATATAGAAAGGAGGTTTTGTAAATTTTATCGTCCAAGAATTGTTCACTTATGTAATGTATTGGAGGTTTCCCCCTCGAAGTGGCTTATTTCTAAGGCGTTGATATCTCTTTTCTTCTATTTTTGGAGCTGGTTACACAACATTTGGTATCAGAGCTTTGGATTCTAGGGTTTCGCTGCTCCAAACAGGTCATCGTGGAATTTTCGCTATAAATTTTTTTTCTATGAAGTTTCACAAGATGAAATTTTTAGGGTGCGAAGCCAAAATCCTGAGGAAGATTTTCTAAAAATTTCAGAGCTTGGTTCGCAATATTTTCGGAGATAT